>OZ038509.1:21294041-21339041 GCA_964036315.1 Acanthosepion esculentum | reverse complement strand
GAAGAATTTAGAAACGCTATTGTATATTCATAGGGTCAACTGAAAAATTACTTCAATTTGTTTGAAGAGAATATTTTCACTTGTAGAAATATTGTTGTGTCGATGGATTCATCTGTTTTCTTTTGATTTCTTGATATATTTGTTGTGTATGTAGACTTGAGAGAGTAGTGATTCTGTTAGGAAAGGTAATATTGGAGTCAAAACTTGGGTATAGATTAATATTTGGATAATAATTCAATGTCAGCATACTCAAGGATTTTTCTTCTGAGTGTAGCATTTATAAAATCAAAATTGTGGTTGAATTTATTTCTATGTATGACTAGTACATTTGTTAAATTTTTATTTATGACGTCTCTCGTGTGTTCATAGATATGTTTTTTTTTAAAACAGTTTTCCTATTGTCTTTTTCCTTAATACATATTGTCTTTTTCTACAGGTTAATTCTGAGAAAATTTTACATATGCATTTCTATATAAATTCCTATCTATCTTTTATATGAATATGTATATCTGACTGGTCTAATATATCACCAGTGGTGTTGGCAACTTTTAAAATAAATGACTTGAAGTGACACTTGATAGCAAGTGTTAAACATGGGCTTATTCATGTATACAGCATTGAAAAAAATAAATAAATCACTGACAAAGACGTGATGGGTCAGGCAAAGAGTGACGTTGACATCTTTCAAAATAAACTGTCCAGATAATTGTTAATAATTGTCATGATCACAAATCTCGCAGCCCCTTAGGATCTTGGAGCACCACATCTACTACAGCCATAGCAAGTCTGTGTGATGGAGCCCAATCCTGTTCAAACCGGTTTGAATTCAGTTTTCCTCCTTCTAGACTGGTTGCCAACCAAGGCTATAAGGCTCAATCTGTCTGGCTATTTACCCAAAGCTGAAAGGAATAGCACATAAGTGAATGGGACGGACTTTATTAGAATTCAAACTCTGCTCCCCAATTCTCTGAGCTGCTATCCATTAATATTCTGTGTCTTCTTAATAAGTGTTAAGGGGTTTTATTTCAGTATCATTAGTAATTATTTTTTTTTTTTAATCAATTCACCCCAAGCACGACAATAATGCCACTAAGACACTAGAGCAGAGGTTCTCAACCAGGGGTAAATTTACCCCTAGGGGGTAAAAAATTATATAGTCGGGGGGTAAATAATTGAAGTACCTGATAATTTAAAAAATAATGTTTTGGTATTTTTACTAATGACTAATTTGCACAATTTTTAGTCACAAATTAATCAGTACTAATCATAATCATTCATTAAAAAAAAAATTTTTAAATTGCCAAAAACAAAAATACTAAAAAAAATTTTATTTTTGAATGAATGATTATGATTAGTATTAATTTGTAGATCTACTAATACAGCAGATAAAATGAATCATTTTTTTATTAATGACTACAAACGTTAATAAAAATACTGAATTTTATACAGAGTACTAACTTATACTAAAAAATTAGTAGATTAGTACTAAATAAGAAATCCGTATTTTGAGTGTCGCTTAGTATTTTTTTTTAGTCACAGTATTTTGACTAAAAAAAACCCTTAGTATTTTGAATGAAAAAATCATTCATTCATTTAGTCACGAAATTGTACATTAATGTTTTATGATGGCTATGAATTTTTTGTATGGGAGTAGGGGGTAAATGGAGAAATACATAAAGCTGAGGGGGTCAATGATGGAGGAAAGGTTGAGAATGGCTGCACTAGAGGCTACTGGGAACTAAAGAGAATGAAAAGACTTTAGAAGGAACAGAAAACCCAATCCTGAACAGGAAACCATGGATCAGCCTCTACTCCTGTTCAAAAGACTGGGGAGGAGTGTGAACTGGATGATAGACACATCTACTCCTATTAAGGAAAAAAAAATAAATAGTAAATAAATTTCCAGAGTTTAGGTGGAGACATTAGAATTATAGAGTTAAAGTAGAATTTAGAAAGAAATGGAAACCCAATCCTTAACAGGAAATAAGGTATAAACCAATCTACTCCTGTTCAAAAGACCAGGGAAGAGCACGAACCAGGTGATAGGCAAACCAATCTACTCCCATTAATAATAATAATAGCTGGCCGCTTGTATTCAAGGATACCTGTCTATTAGGGCAGCTAGACAATCTCTATTGCAGACACCCACTCAAACACATTTGTGTTTGTTCAACACCCACACAGCCAACCTGTGGTTTATACTGCAACTATGCTGAGCAGACCTTAGTTACAGTTTCTGGAAGAGAGCATGTTATGTAGAATGATCAATGATCTGAACAATACCAGTACACTCAAATCCTCGGTCACGATGACTTCTGACTTTGTGCTAGTGTTTTGATACACAGTTTGACTCGCAAGGTTTGGGTCAACCTGTGTATGGTTTTCAAGCACTTTCCAAAGGTGCCACATGCTGGGATTGTCCCCCTCCAGACCGATAATGTCAGGAAGTGTTTTTCCTGACAAATGGTCAGATTCGAACCCGGGTCTCATGGTCAGAAAGTGTACATCCTAACAACTCAGCCATGCACCCATACTACCATTAATATATATATATATGTATATATATATATATATAACAAAAATATATATATATATATATATATATATATATATATATAATATTTTTGTCATCCACAGACAGACTGTTTCGCTGTTTCACAGCTCATCGGTGTGGCTAGACGTCCGGTTGCCTCTAGCTAGGATCGAAACCCGACTGAATTTGTGTCAGTGGGAGAAGTTCCGACTGACGCAAAGTTGGCGCACGGCATGGATGAAGGTGAATTTTAGCGTGTTTATTTTTAGATTTAGATAAACACGCAGTGACTTACAGTGACTCAATTCTGCTGAAGAGTCGTGCAATAAAAGATTAAAAAATAAATTATTCTAAATTGGTAATTTATGGTCTGGAGGATAAAGTATTACTTCAGAGAAAAATCATTTCAGGAGTTTGGCTGATTGTGGTTGGCATTGAGATTATCTTCTCCTACTATAGAGGCAACACATGCACAACTGCTTCTGCAGCAAGTTTAATAGTTCCCTCCCTCCCTCTCTGGTACTTTACTGTTTGCTCGTTTTTTTTTTTTGTTTTTTTTTCTTCAAAAAATCAGTACAAATTCCAGTCGAGTTGGTTACATTGACATACATGCAAATACCTTTGGGAAAGATATGAATCCTTTTTTCTCCCTAGCTATGGATAAATAGAAGGACAGCCTTGGTTGGCAATTGGTCTAGGAGAAGGACAACTCTGAAATCAAAACCTCCAACTATGGGTTAATTAGCCTCACCAGCCTGAAATTGGCCAAGTGTGGTGAGTATGGCTACACCCCTGAAGATATGGCCAATCAGGAATGGGTTCCTCTAACAAGAGTGAGAAGGGCCTGGATTTAGAGAGAGAGAGAGATTTTCTCACGTTTCTTTGCTTGGTCAGTTATTATATAATGTTTTTTTTATTAGCCAATCAATTAATTCTTAGTTTTTATTCAACTTTTACGATCAAAACATCCAGTGGAGTAAAAGGGACACTAACACTAGTCTTGTTTTCTGATAGTTTTTGAGTTGTTTTTTTATTTTTTATATTTTAATATGGTATAGATTACTGCAAAAATTCCAATTCTCAGTTGTTACAACCATTCCAAAGTGAAGTTGCTTTATGGACCACTAAAATATTACCATGGACCCCTAATAATGTTACATGATCCCCAGGGTCTATATGGACCCCTGTTGGGAACCACTGCTCTAAACCATCCAATATGGCTTTACTCTAGCTCTTCAAAAATTCCCTGTTGTCAAAAGGTTTTCAAAACAATTCTGAGCCCTGTGACTTGGAAGACAGTTTCCTGTTAACACCTGTCAGTCAAATTGTCATGTCCTGACCTTTTCAGCTGCTAAGTCAACTTAGATTTACACTCAGTTAATATTACACTATCCTTAAAAGGAATATAACACTTATAATTCATTAAAATATTTTTCTTTCATTGGAAATTCTTTCCCTCCATTGAGCAAATTTTGGTGGTCAGTTGATCTTTGACATTTTCCCATGAGCCATGCTGCCACAATACTACAGTTGACACTGGCATAAATTTCAGACAATATTTTAGAAAAGAATAAAAAATTCCTAAAAATGTAATACACTTGAGAGTAGTATTCAGCATAGAAATTCCTTCAGAATTTCAAATGCTTTATCCGCATAAAACTTCTGATAATAAGGTTATCTGTGCTTAGTTCAGTTTCTGTTTGAAAACACTTTTATTGGTTTGGTTTGGTTTGGTTTGTTTTGTTTTACGGCATATCAACCTCAATGGATTAATTCCGACAAGATTTTTATTGCTGGTAATATCAAAAATGTATAGCTGGTAATTTTTTTCCTTCAAAAATGTATTGCTGGTAATAATTTTTTACAAAGTATTTCTGGTATTAAAATCTGTTTTTACACTTTCATAGTGTTTTCACTCCAGTTTGGGGGTTAACAATTTACCCATAGTTGGGACCCTAACAGGTGCTACCATACCGGGTCAGAGTGGACCCTTGAACACCATCAATTGGGAGGTGGTTCCGCACTCCTCAAAACTTCTTGATTAGAGGCCTTGCTGTTGGACATAGTTTATTGTCATACCCAGGACGGTTTTTATGAAGGACTATTGTATGTATTTCAGGTGAAATTAACCCTTTATTGCTAGAAGCACCCAAATGTACCTGCAAGTTTTTTTGAGATAAAGGGTTATGTTGAGGGATTGTTTATATGGATAGGGGGAAGATAATGGTTAGGGTTAGGACTTGAATAGTAGTGATCAGCAAAACATTCTCTTGGGAGTCTGTTCCACAGGGCAGTGATTTGTGCAAAGAAGCTGTTTGAGTGGAACTTCTCACCCACCGAATATGGAGGGAATGTGGGTGGTTTTCTACCATGTAACTAGCATGGTGGGTCCTAGAGAGGCTCGCACACATCCCGCCTGTGAGGGAGGGGCTGGAGGGTGGAAAATAATTCTTCTCTAACAAGAACTTTGAGATACTTTTGAACTCTGTCGAGATTGGAAAGTGAGGTCTTTGCAGCTTTTTCCTAAATATGGCAGCAGTACCCTATTTTCCACCTGATCTGACTCATAGTTTCACACATTTAGAGTTTAGGAGTGCTTAAATGCACCCACAATTGGGTAGCACATTGAAAACGCCTGTCACTTGATCACCCGGAAATGCTATGTAATCTGCATCTTTTTGGAAATCTGCAAAAAGGTTAAAATCTCCAAAACCACACCTCATAACCAGTGATAACTTTTTTCTATGGGTCATGTTCATTCAGGACATTGGCAATCATGGCTCTTCACAATTCCCTGTTTTTTGTAGCTCTTAATAAATTTTCTGTTTTTGTTATCTCTCCTAAAACTTGATCTGCCATCCATTTACTCAAGGTCGCTAAGTAGGTTATGCATTGTTTTCCTTTGTCCCTCTCACCTTCAATCTTCCCTGTGAGTATCAAATTTTCCAAACCCTCTTTCCTTGTTAAGTGCCCTGGAAATTTCAACTCTTTCTAAGTCTAAGTGCCTTTTTGCTTCCATTTTTCTTTAAAACTTCATCATGACTCACATGTTTGGTGTGTGGTATTCTCAGCATCCTTCTGTAGAACAAAAAATTTATTAAATATGTATTTATTGACACAAGATGAACATTTAAATAATTTTTGTAATCTATGCAAATATAAGTGTGTATAATACATTGGTATTATCACGAGAAGCTGCGTAGAAAAAAATGAAACTGGATAAATCTGAGTTTGATATGACTTAGAATGAGTTGTGCACACTTTGAAAACACTTTCTTTTTTTTTATTCATGAGCTTGTAAATATGACCTTTGACAAAGTTAAAAAATATATTTTGATTTTATGTAATTTAATTTCCAACAGCCTGGAAGGACAGGAGATATGTCAGAGGAACAAATCGGGACCACCAATGGTAAGTTTTTAAGAGCTCATATTTTCTTTGAATTTAAGAAATTGAAAATCTAATGACAGAAGATAGCAATGTGGGTTGCATTTAAATTTTTGAAGGTTGTGGGTGGCAGGAAAACGAGAAATCAGAGTGAGTTCCACAAGCAAATATAAAAACAATCCGGGAGATTTGTGAGATTTTCCTTGCATTGGGAGATGTTCGTGAACAGATGAACTAAGGCTGTGCATGTAGATTTATGTTCAGTGGGGTCTGGTTTGATTTTGAGAACGGAAACCGGTATAAACTGCTATCAAATGCTAGAATTAAGCAAGGCAAATGCAAGGGAAGGATGACCATATATCCCTCACCCATTTTTATTTTAATCATTTCATCCCAAGCAAGGCGATAATGCCACTAAGAATGAGAAGAACATGAGGAGGAATGAGCAGAAAGAACAGGGTTTAGGAAGACAAAAGATGGCTGTGAAATGTATCCCTCCCAAGCTTTTTTTAATCATTTCCCCCCAAGAAAAGCGATAATGCCTCTAAGACACAAGGGGCTACTGAGTCTGAAAGAGAATGAGAAGACTTTAGTGAGGAGGAATGAGCAAAAAGAACAGGGTTCAGGAAGACAGAAGATAGCTGTGAAAACCGGATTTGCTCAATCAACAGAGTGACAGCACTTCACCAAACAACAGAAAATGTTTTCTGAGGAGACATTTTAAAACAACTTAAATACTGCTTAATGGTTAAATCCAATTTGACAGGAAGGGAAATAAGCTACTGTCACTGCTTAGTTAACAATGATAATTGGCGTTGCATTTGAATTTTTGAAGATTGTGGGTGGCAGGGAAAGGAGAAATCAGAATGAATTCCACAAGCAAATATAAGAACAATTCAGAGTCGCAAAACAGTTCCCTTGCCCCGGGTAGATGTTCATGAAGGGGACAGGAAAGCAAGGAACTAAGGAACCAGAAGAGAGTTCAACAAATGAGAAGTTTCAGTAAAGAAACTATTAGTATAGTTCAGCACTAAAGCAGTAAGACCTAATTGCCAATCCAGTAGCACACTTAAATTCATGCAGTCTAGAGGCTCATCAGAACAATTGCCATGAAAATGTTTTTTTACTTGAAGCAATAGGGGGTGGGTACTGACCAAAGGTGCTCATTTTAGTAAGTGAGCTTTTGAGAAAGTGTCATTATCTCATAAAATCTCCTGAATGTTAAAATAACAATTAATGAAAGACGAAGGTATTGTATGTCCGTTATTGAAGCTGAATGAAATCAATTACCTTATTTGCATCTGAGTCTAAAGTAAAAAAAAGAAAAAGAAATAAATAATTCTTGACATTTTGTGTATGCAAAATAGACAGAATAAGATTCATTTGTGATATTTTTAAAAATGCAACAAATTATTCAGCACTTATTAACTGCATTACTTAAAACGATTACTTTACTACTTAAATAAATGTAAAAAGAAAAAGCCTTAGTTTGCAATAATATAAATAACAGATTTTTTTTAATCATTTTACTCCAAGCAAGGTAATAAATTACTAAGATGCAAGGGGTTATTGAGTGTGAAAGAATATGATAAAATGAATAGGGAACTATAAAAGAACAGGAATTGCATTTAAATTTTTGAGGGTCAAAGGCAATAAAGCCACTAGGATGCAAGGGGTTACTGAGTGTTAGAGAATATGAGAAAATCTACTATTAAGGAAAGAGGACAATAAAAGAACAAGAATTAAGAAGACAGAAGATAATGATTGACATTGCATTTAAATTTTTGAGGGTCAAAGTTGACTGGAGATGAAGTGCCAGAAGAGAGATCTATAAGCAAGAAATGTGAGAGAAGAAACTGTTACCATAGAACTTATGGCTATCTTTAGCCATTTCAACTGTAAAATGGTGAGACCTTGCCACTAACCTAGTAACATGCTTAAATGACTTTATGAAAAGTCTAGGTAGCAAAGAGGAAAGCTCATTATGTACACTGTTTACATTATTCGGACTATCGTCCTCATCTTTGTTGCCATATTTATCACAACTTTTCGGCCATTGTACACTCCGACCTTCTTCAGGTGGTTGGAATGTCGAACTGAACCCTTCGTTTTGCTCACTGGGGTAGACTGTTCTACTTCCACCTGCCATGTCTAATGGATGTCAGTTATCAGTTATTTCCTGTTAATTCACCTCTCCACCACCTTAACCAGGTATTGAACTCACACTCTTTAGGTCCTGTCACTGGATCTAACCAACGCCTTTATCCACTGTGCCATGTGTCTTCAAATATAGACAGATGAGGAAAGCTCATTAAAACAATCACCATTAGATGGCTTTCACAATATGAAAATATCTTTTGTTTAATGATTGAAACAAAATAACAAAACTTGCCTTTCTAATATCATGATTCATAACTTCTTTTTTTTTCTCTGCCTCTTTTCCTAGAATCAATCAGTCATAGCTGTACAACTGCTGAAGACACAGACATCGTCCTCGATTTACATGGACCCGAATTGAATACTGCTAACAAGTTCCCTCTCTTAACCACCATCGACCCCAGCAATTCAGATTCAGATGACCAGTCGATATCCAGCAGTGGGGTAGAATCTTCAGATGCTGATGACCCGTGTCATCCTTTGTTTATTAGTTTTATATGTACCCTCAAGCAAAACACTGACCATCACAACATCGTTGTGGGGACCATTCCCACCTGTCTTGGTAAGTTTTATTTTGTTTTCTTTGGGGGGGGGTAGATGGTAATGATCATCAATGGCTTTATGAAGGAGTTTGAAGTAGATTCTTTGGGGGGGGGGCTAACATAGATGGTAATGATCATCAATGGCTTTATGAAGGAGTTTGGAGTAGATTCTTTTGTGGGGGCTAACATAGATGGTAATGATCATCAATGGCTTTATGAAGGAGTTTGGTATAGATTCTTTTGAGGGGGGGGCTAACATAGATGGTAATGATCATCAATGGCTTTATGAAGGAGTTTGGAATAGATTCTTTTGGGGGGGGCTAACATAGATGGTAATGATCATCAATGGCTTTATGAAGGAGTTTGGAGTAGATTCTTTTGGGGGGGGCTAACATAGATGGTAATGATCATCAATGGCTTTATGAAGGAGTTTGGAGTAGATTCTTTTGAGGGGGGGCTAACATAGATGGTAATGATCATCAATGTCTTTATGAAGGAGTTTGGAGTAGATTCTTTGGGGGGGGGCTAACATAGATGGTAATGATCATCAATGGCTTTATGAAGGAGTTTGGAATAGATTCGGGGGGTGGGCTAACATAGATGGTAATGATCATCAATGGCTTTATGAAGGAGTTTGGAGTAGATTCTTTTGACGGGGGGCTAACATAGATGGTAATGATCATCAATGGCTTTATGAAGGAGTTTGGAGTAGATTCTTTGGGGGGGGGGGCTAACATAGATGGTAATGATCATCAATGGCTTTATGAAGGAGTTTGGAGTAGATTCATTTTTTTTTTTTTTTCACTCACTCAGGTGGGTAGGTGACACTTGGAGCATCTTCTGCTACTTCTAACATGACAGACTAATGGACGGAACCTTGGTGAGAATGTTGATTCTCCTGCCACTCTTTTTGAATCTCTCCATCATGATGTGCAGTTTGCAACTCTCTTGACAGACGACCTGTACCTTGCCAAAGGGCAATATTAGAAATACCTTAAACTAATTGCGACTTTTCTATAAGTCTGTGAGTGGAAATTTCTAACTCCAGCCAAGTGGCACATATTCCTAAAAGTTTTAATCTATTTTATTTCCTTTTGGTCAGTGGGTTGGCACTTTGAAGATCTTATTTCATATACTTTACTGCTGGTCATAAAAACACCAGACACTTCCAACTTTGATAAAATATCATAACCATACTCTTCTATAAGGATGTTCTAATCCTATCATGTAGGGGATTCAATGTCATATTAGCCTTTTGCTGACTTTAACAATCTACTTTGAGTGGCTTTTGAGGCTTACGGCCATATCAACGGTGAGCCTGGTCAGCATCTAGATGTGACTGTAATGGATAATGGCTTGGAATCATTAACTGGAGAGCTGAGATCCAATTCATGTTGGTTTCCTTATATTCACTTACAAACAAATATCCACAGGAAAAGTGTAAATCCATCTCTTCTCCCCCAGCTATGGGTTAATTAGTAGGACTTGTATCAGTAAATCATTACCCTCCGGAAAAAAAATTCTTAGAATCTAAAAATATTTTCTGACTTTAAATAACCTGCAAGCTATAGAAAACATATCAATTAATCAATTTGATTAGCTTTTGATTGATTTTGTTTTTTATGGCTTATCAGTCTTTTGCTTGTTATTTGAAGCCAGGGAAATTATTTTTTTAGATTGTAAGAAAATTTTTTTGAGATAATGATTTACACATAGCGGGCTTACTAATCAACCCATAGTTGGGCAAGATGTGAATTCATGCCTTTACCTAAGGGTATTTGTGTGTAAGTTAATATAACAAACTCAATTGGAACTTGGCTCTCCAATTTCCAATTCTGAACAGTTATCTATTAGACCTCCCACACATCCAAGCTTACAACATCTGGTATTCCCAGCAGTCACCCACCTAGATACTGACCAGGCTTGTCATTGCTTAACTTTGGTGATTGTACAAGAACCGGTGTTTCAACGTGATATGGCTATAGGCCCATTAAACCACAGGCATATCCAAGTTTATAGCATCTGGTATTCTCAAGCGGTTACCCATCTATGCACTGACCAGGCTTGTCATTGCTTAACTTTTGTGATTGTATGAGAACCGGTGTTTCAATGTGATATGGCCATAGGCCCATTACACCACAGGCATATCCAAGCTTACAGCATCTGGTATTCCCAAGCAGTCACCTATCTCAGTACTGACCTGGCTTAATGTTGCTTAACTTTGGTGATTGTATGAGAGTTCTTCTGGAAATGTTTTGTTTTTAGGGAAAAGTGACTGCTATCCGGTGAGTGAATCGTGCAACTGAGTTTTGGTTATGCTGGCCAAATTTTTGTCTGTGGTATTTCACTGTTTGGACTTAAATGACCTCTTTGTGTTCATTTTTCAGCTGAGATCACAGGTCACCTGATGGACAAACTGAGTGAACTGGATTTGGGAAATTTGCAGGTGACCTTTGACCTGTATTGTCTGACCTTACCATTGGAAATGGATCACCTACCCAAAAAGTTTCCATTTATTGGATTTGCTGATGCTGATGATGATGATTCCAGCCCTGATGGGTAAGTCACCCATATATATTTTTATATACTTGTTTTTAACACTACCCAGATGATGCACCCACAACATGCTTTATGACCTCTAGATCATAATTCGATGAACTCTCATGTTTAAAAGACTTTTATTAGTTAGCAGTGTAAAATAATTCAAAATTATAATTAAAAGTGTAAGTATATAATTGTTAAATAGTCTGATTTTGTATTATACACTTTCTTTTGCAAGAAGTGTACTCTTACACTTTCTTTTGCGAGAAGTGTACTCTTACACTTTCTTTTGCGAGAAGTGTACTCTTACACTTTCTTTTGCGAGAAGTGTACTCATACACTTTCTTTTGCGAGAAGTGTACTCATACACTTTCTTTTGCGAGAAGTGTACTCTTACACTTTCTTTTGCGAGAAGTGTACTCCTACACTTTCTTTTGCGAGAAGTGTATTAAAAGAAAGCCAAACAGTTTATTAAAAAAATGGTCTATTATTTTTTTTTATAAATATTTTTTATTTAGAATTGGCTCTAAAAAGGAACACCAGAAACAACTTTTATGAATGACTCTTGTGGATTCATTTTTCAAATTCAGAAAAAATATACTACTCTTGTATTTTTTGTCTGATGAAAAGGCTGGCTTTCGTCATCCTAAATTTAAAGCTGAGGTTCGTTGAGCTACTTCTGAGAGTATTCAAGAATCCAGGTCAGTGGATAGCATCAGAAAAATATTACTACTTTGTGGAAAAGCAAGAGAAATAAGATGAAAGAAATACTAGTCAAAAATGAATAATAATTGCCAAGGCTTCATCTAAGAAATTCAGACAACTTAAGACTATTACTACCTGGTGGAAAAGCAAGAGAAATAAGATGAAAGAAATACTAGTCAAAAATTAATAATAATTGCCAAGGCTTCATCTAAGAAATTCACACAACTTAAGATTATTATTACTTGGTGGAAAAGCAAGAGAAATAAGATGAAAGAAATACTAGTCAAAAATGAATAATAATTGTATAAAAAATTTTATTAGTAGTATAAAATAATTAAAAATAATAATTAAAAAACATGAGTAAATAAATGATACACTTTTTTTCTAAGAGTAATTTCTTGTTTTCACCAACAGTTTTTGTTTCCCCTTCTCAAAGTCTTTTTTTCTTTCTTTTTTGATTAGAAAAACAATCTATATTGTGACACTTTTTTTAGAGCCAAGTGTTTCTGGTTTGGTTTGTTTTACGGCATATCAACCTCAATGCGTTATTTAATGCCGACAAGATTTTTATTGCTGGTTTGAGCACTTTCCCTGGAAGTAGCTATAGATCAGCGAGAGGCTTGTCACATCCTGTCTGCGAGAGAGCAAATGGAGGGTCGGTTATAAGTTATCACAAGGATGCAGAGGCGCATTTGGCCTCTATCGAGACTGGAAAGTAAGGACTCTTGTAGAATAACTAAAACTCTAGGACTGACTTTAAATTTTTATAAGGAAAAATTAATCCTGAAATTTGAAAATAGGAAAATAATAAAGTAGTCTCCTGAAATAAGCACTTCTTAAGACGTTACATTGTATATTTAATCATGCTTGTGTGAAACCTGTGCTTGATATGCTTTGGAAATTTTTTGAATGTTTGGCCTGATTTGTGATAAGCAGGCTCTCATTTCTTCAATAATGAAATTTAATATTTGATCTATTTTGGGATTTCTGTGAAATCTTCCCCCTCCTATCTGCATAAACTGCCTCTTATTGTGTAATCCTCTACCTCGAGTGACCCTCAGGCCTTGTACATGATGAATCTCACTGTAAAAAAGAAAATTGCAATAAAATGTTCAATCCCTTGAGGAAGGCAAAAGGGAAAGGATTATTCCCTCCTTCTTAAAGATTAAGGAATTTAGCATCCAGTTTAAAATATCACTTGCTTCAGACATGTAAGCCATGTGCTTGGTGTGTCTAGCTTTTTAAAAAATAAAAAGACATTACATTGTATACTTAAGCTTGTAAAATAACTAAAACTCTGGGGTGGACTTTAAATTTTAATAGGGAAAAATTAGTCATGAAATTTGAAAAGAGGAAAATAATAAAGTAGTCTCCTGAAATAAGCATTTATTTTTAAGACGTTACATTGTACATTGAGTTTGTGGAATAACTAAAATTCTGGAGCACATTTAAAATTTTAATAAGGAAAAATTAGCCATGAAATTTGAAAATAGGAAAATAATAAAGTAGTCTCCTGAAATAAGCACTTCTTCTTAAGACATTACATTGCATATTTAAGGATGCTTGTGTAAAATCCATGCTTGATGTGCTTTGGAAATGTTTTGAATGTTTGGCTTGATTTTTGATAAAGAGACTCTCAATTCCTCATCAATGAAATTTATGAAGAATCTGCAATTTTTTTCATTTTTTTAGAGAGGCCGATAATGACTGATATTTAAATCAGTCATTATCGGCCTCTCTAAAAAAATGAAAAAAATTGCAGATTCTTCATAAATTTCACTTGAGGAAGGCAAACTATATCCACCAGATGCCAGTTGAAATTTAATATATATTTTGACCATTTTTGGCCATTGTACTCTCCATGCTTCATCAGGTGTATATTGCTCCAGATAACAAACAGCAAATTATGAATTGAACCCTCTATTCAATCTCTAGGGGTAGACTGTCGTCATTCCACTGCCCATGTCTAGGGATATCTCCACTAGCATATATTTTATTACTTCTAATCTAACCAGAAGAAAATTTAATTTTGGCATTAAATGAACCCTATGATATGATATATTTAAACAAAACTTCAGGTCACACTTGTAGAATAACTAAAATTATAGTGCGCACTTTAAATTTTAATAATGAAAAATTAGTCATGTGAATTTGAAAATAATAAAGAAATCTCCGGAAATAAGATGTATTTTAAACATTTAAGTTAGGTTAGATGGTTTTATCCCCCATTGTTCAGTTATTTTATGTAGAATCTTTGTATGTAACACGCAATACAGTAATCATAGCTTTGCTGACTATTTGAGCCATTGTACCAAGAAATAATGGGTGAAAGATATTTTGTCTATATTTCTGAGATGAGGTATTATGTGCACATTGTTTGGACTATCATCCTCATCTTTGTTGCCATATTTATCACAATGTTTCAGCCGTTGTACACATGGTTGGAATGTCAAACTGAACCCTTTATTTCGTTCACTGGAGTAGACTGTTCTAGTTCCATGTGCCATGTCTAATGTATGTCAGTTATCAGTTATCTCCTGTTAATTCCCCTCTCCAAGTTCTCCACTGCCTTACCAGGTATTGAACTCACACTCTTTGGGTCCTGTCACAGGATCTAACTAGTCTTTGGGTCCTATCACAGGATCTAACTAACGTTTTTATCCACTGTGACATGTGTCCTTGAGGACATCTGTGTGTGAATTTCTGGGTATTATAAACCTAATTTCTTCAGCAAACATTTTTACCAGAGCTCATATTGCAATTTTCATTGTTATTATCGCTTTTCTCTGGCACTCCTTATTACTGGTTCCCATATTTTATTCATTTCTATGCTTGGTTGGCTCAGAAGATTTTTGTGGCTTAGCATATGTGCTGATTCCTTAAGTTTACAAATTTTCTAATGATGTTCTTTGTCTATGATTTCAAGGCTGATGATAGTCCGAACAATGTAAATAGTGAAAGATATTTTGTTCTTTCTTTTTCTTGTAACTTTTTTCTAGAGATTCTTGACAAAAACCAAAGAAGGATCTACAATGTTTTTGATGATGACTGACATCTTGGCTTCAATCACCACTTTTAGTTAGACTTGGCAGTTTCAAAAGTAAAATGATGAGACCTACTTACCAACATAGTATTACACTTAAGTTCATTAGGCTGAATTACCAAAGAGGAAATCTCATCAGAACAATTAGCATGAAAATATTTCTAAAAAAGGCAGAGGGAAGCTATATTATGGCTTAAATTCATAAAGTCTAGGTACCAAAGAGGAATGCTCATCAGAACAATTACCATGAAAATATTTATAGAAAAGGCAGAGGGAAGCTATATTATGGCTTAAATTTATAAAGTCTAGGTACCAAAGAGGAAAGCTCATCAGAACAATTAGCATGAAAATATTTATAGAAAAGGCAGAGAGAAGCAATATTATGGCTTAAATTCATAAAGTCTAGGTACCAAAGAGGAAAGTACATCAGAACAATATATGAAAATATTTATAGAAAAGGTACTGGGAAGCTTATACTATAGCAGTGGGGAAAGTGACTAAAGCAGACCAGTAATATTGCAGAGTCTTCTTTAGATTTTATGAAGAATCTCTAAATGCATAGCAGAAGCACCAGACCAGATGTGGCAGTAATATTCAATGCATAGACAAATTAATGCGTAAAATAGATTCTGGCAAGAAAGATTGTCTAGCACGACAGACATCGAGGCTGATATTGCAGACCCTTATAGGATTTTGTTAAGGATCTTGAGATATATAGCAGGAGCAACAGACCAGATGTGGCATCAATATTTGATGTTTGGACAAACACAGCAACTCTTGGCAAGTAAATCTTACATCTTCCGACTCTTCAGGCTTCAAGTGCTCGGATCAATAAGATGCAGTTACAGTAAATAGTTACAAAGGTATCTTGAAATCTACAGTGTTCATCTGGGGAACCCAATAATCTGCCAATGCAAAATACTAAAACGTTATAATATTAATTTTGACATTGATTGTTTTCATTTTTCAGTTGCTTTTTATTTTTATATTTCTAATATTTTTTTCTTGTTTCGCCTTATGGTTTGTATTACATGAAAGGCACGTCTATGTAACTATTGCCTTTTTTTTCTCTTTCTTGTAGGTTTCAGAAGAGAGACCCTTTTAGTTTTCTCCCGAAATATCAACATGATGCCATAATGGACTGCAAGCAGGAGGTAAAAAAAAAAAACAAAAAAAAAACTTCATTATTGTCACAGAGTAAGCTTAACTAAGTTTAACCCAAGGCCACAGGAAGGGAGCAGCAAATGAAGATTAAACTCACTAATCAGTAGTAATGGTCAACCAGATTAGCTTGTTAAACATTGCCCAATACTAAGACAGTGATTGTTGTTTACTATCTTAGTATGGTTTTGGCAAAAGGCAAAAAATTGGGACACCCTGTGAGGATCAAATTCATACTCAGTAGTAATGGTCTACCTGATAAAACTCACTAATGATTACCTCATCCCAAGGAATACAATGTTATTTACTAAACTTAGCTGAGTACAAGGCCACAAGTATGAGGCACCCAGTGAGGATCAAATTCATACTCAGTAGTAATGGTCTACCTGATAAAACTCACTAATGATTACCTCATCCCAAGGAATACAATGTGATTTACTAAACTTAGCTGAGTTTAGTACAAGGTCACAAGTATGAGGCACCCAGTGAGGATCAAATTCATACTCAGTAGTAATGGTCTACCTGATAAAACTCACTAATGATTATCTCATCCCAAGGAATACAATGTTATTTACTAAACTTAGTTGAGTACAAGGCCACAAGTATGAGGCATCCAGTGAGGATCAAATTCATACTCAGTAGTAATGGTCTACCAGGCTAACTGAAAATTTCATCCATGTCGAGGTGCCTTCATTATTGTCAAATATCGTATGATTGTATAACAGTAACACAATCATAAACTTCACTTCCTAATTCCTCCTCTTACATTCATATCATACATCTCATTCAGTAACCCTCTAACTTGAGTGGCTCTTGTATTAGCTGACCATTATTATTAAGAAAAAATATTCTCAGTTAATCTTTTCACTGCATTTATTTTCTGAAGTTATTTAAATAAATTTTTTTTTTTTTAAAATATTATTGCACACAAATTAATTAATTTTAAGTTTTCAGTATTTGAAAATTACAATTATATTATTGTTTAATACATTTGAATATCTGTTTAATGCAATAACATCCTGGTATCTGTTTAATACTTTCTCTTGTTTCTTTTTTTTGTCATCATTTTGCTTAAAGTTTTATATTTTCTTGATTTCAGATGAAAGCTCAGAAATTTCCCAACATATTTCAGTGAAATTTTCCCTTTCCGAAATTATAGTTTATAATTTTATTTAAGCTAGTTCCTGTGGAGGGTTATTGATTGGGCCTTCATTACAATTGGTAGGGAGGAGTAGATGCAATAAGCAACAACAAACTACAGAAAAACTCAAAATTGATTGCTGCATTAAAGTATTGCATTAATATTTAAGCATGCCTTTTAAAATTTCAATGATAATTCTTCTGCTGCCACTTAAAGACAATTTGATGTATGTAGGTCCTTACTTTCCATAAACAAGTGACTTTTGCTGAATTTTGCAATTAATTTCAATTATCCCCAAATTTATTTTCAAGTTATAATATTTGTCATTGTACAAAAATTTTGTTGCAAAAAATCATGCAAAAAAATCGAAAACAATCACAGTAATGAAAACTTGGGAATCTAAAATTTCATGATTGCACGTCTGGATCCAACTCGGAATGTTTTTAATTTGCTCATGAAGTCAGCCTGATGCCAAAATGGTATATTTTGAGTTAAGGCCTCTTGGAATAAAGTTGAAAACACAGACAATTTTATTTTGGAACGCTGTCATTTGAAAACAGTAATTTTTCATTTGGACATGAGCTATTGAAAGTTAGAGAGTTGTGTCCCTTTAATTATTTTTCTCAGTAGAAGCCAAGATGGTGGAATCCCAAAAAAATTTGCAGTAATGAAAACTTGGGATTCCAAAATTTCAAGATTTCGAGTCCAGATCCAGTCCAGAATGTTTTTAATTTGCTCACAGTCGGCCTGATTCCAAAATGGTATATGTTGGTCTACGGCGTCTAGGAGTAAAGTTGAAAAAGTGTGACGTACTGACATTTGCATTTATTATACAGACATATGGAAAAAAAAAATAAAGTGTCAGTCAAAAAATAAAGTGTCAATAAAGTTTGTATTTTCTTGATTTCATTTGAAAACTTGAAAGGTTTCCAATATATATCAGGCTCATAATTGGAAATTTGCAAGAAGAGTTCAAATTCCAGTTGAATTTGTTACAGTTACTGTCTCACAAATATTCTTGAAAAAATATATATATACAAGGTGTCCATAAAGTTTGTGTGCACTTTTAAAAATTTATAACTTTATTTGTATTTGTGATAGAAATAATTTGTAAAAAGGATTAGAAAGAAGTAAATCTATATTTTTTAAGGTTTTATTGAAATTTTATTTAAGTTTCCACATGTCCTCCATCATTAGCAATACAAAGGTTATATGTTTTTGCAGTTCACGGAAAACATTTGCCAACTTATTTACAGTAATGCCTGAAATCACATTAGTTATTTTAGCTAGACTTAAAATTAGGTACATTAAACTTTATAACATTTTTTACAGATTATTTCTATCTTTTTAAAGTGCAGACGAACTTTATAGACACCCTGTATAATGAAGCCAGAGTAGGTCAGACTGGGCTCTCCATCCATGTTTGGGAACCAGTCTAGGAGAATTGATTGATTTGTTTTCTATAGCTTATCAGTCCTTTACAAGTTGTTTTAAAGCCAGAAGATATTTTTAGATTGTAAGAATTATTTTGAGAAAATAATAGCTTAGTGATACAAGTATTATTAATTAACCCATAGCTGGGGGAGAAGTCGATTCATACCTTTCCTAAGAGTATAAGTGAATATAATGAACCCAACAGGAATTGGAACTCAGTACTTCAATTAACAGTTCTGATCCATTATCCATTACACCATCTGCATATCCAATCTTACAGCATTTGGTATTCCCAAGCAGTCATACATCTAGATACTGACCACAATCAATGTAGCTTAACTTTGGTGATCGTATTGGAATCAGTGTTTGAATGTGATGTGGCCATAAGCCATTTTCATCTGTACATACAACCTTACAGCACCTGGTACTCCAAAAGCAGTCACCCATCTCGGTAGTGACCAGGCTCCATGTTGCTTAATTTTGGTGATCATATGGGAACCAGTGTTTGAAAATGATATGGCCATAAGCCCAGTCCAAGAGAAGATCAATTCTGAATACAAAAACCATATGTTATGGCAAGTTGGTGTTTCTGGGAAAAGCACTCCTGCCACATGGATCGTTGGACATGAAGAGACAATGTCTGTAAAACAATTCTGGATGATCCCCCTGGTGAGCAAATATCCAGATTGTTGTTGACGGCAATGGGTATTGGATCCAAAGAAATTAATGAATAAAGAAATATGGAAAAAAGGAAGTCGTCACAAGAGGGCGCTGTCCAACAACTTCCAGTCTTCAGCCTCTTCTCTCTCTTTTTCACGCTGCTTGCCGTTGTGACGACATTCATGGAACCTTGTTTCCAAGCTTGGGGATATTTTCCCCTTAGTGACTGAACTTTCAGACACACACACACACACACACACACACACACACACACACACACACACACACACACACACACACTTGTATCACCTGCACAATTGCTAACTTTTAATTTTTAAAAATTTCTTTTGTATGCATATGCTTTTTTTTTCTCTGGTTCCTCAGTTATCTAAAAAGAAAAATATAAAATATCACCTTATTCATTTTCTTACATCATTTTCACCCCAAGCAAGGCAATAAAGCCACTAGGATGCAAGAAGTTATTGAGTGTTAGAAAATATGAGAAAAACTATTATTAAGGAGTGATGACAATGAAAGAGACAAAAGACAGAAAATAACGATTGATATTGCATTTCAAGAAGATCACACTTAATTGGGAAGCAAGAAGGCAGAAGACTTTCACAAGTGAGATAGAAGAAACTGTTAGCATAGGACTTACGGTTACATCTAGCCATTTCAACTGTAAAATGATGAGACCTATCTTCCAATCGAGTACTGCACTTAAATTCATAAAGCCCAGGTACCAGATAGGAAAATTCATCCAAACAATTACCATGAAAGTATTTATAGAAAAGGCACGGGAAGCTATGTCACAGCAGTGGGAAAGAGACTGAAACTGAGATGCCAGATCAAGATCAATAACATTGCAGATTCTTCTTTGGATTTTATTAAGAATCTCTAAATATATAGCAGGAGCACCAGACCAGATGTGGCAGCAATATTCAAAGCAAGGATGAATGGTAGACTTATAAATATGTAAGATAGATTCTTCTTTGGATTTTATCAAGAATCTCTAAATATATAGCAGGAGCACCAAACCAGATGTGGCAGCAATATTCAAAGCAAGGATGAATGGTAGACTTATAAATATGTAAGATAGATTCTTCTTTGGATTTTATCAAGAATCTCTAAATATATAGCAGAAGCACCAGACCAGATGTGGCAGCAATATTCAAAGCAAGGATGAATGGTAGACTTATAAATATGTAAGATAGATTCTTCTTTGGATTTTATCAAGAATCTCTAAATATATAGCAGAAGCACCAGACCAGATGTGGCAGCAATATTCAAAGCAAGGATGAATGGTAGACTTATAAATATGTAAGATAACTTGTGCAAAATATTGTTGCCACTTTTTTTAGTCTAACGAGGAGCTGTACCTGCAACAAAAGTGTAAATTCAAACAAGAATTTGTGGAGAGCCATGATTGGTTACTGTCCATGAAAGGAGAGGCATGTAAAAAAACAAGTGTTTTATTATATCAACTAATTCTGATGTGAAAAGCTGAAACGAGAGGTCAATGTATTGTTTTTTCTTTCTTTCAGATTGAGTGGCTTATGCGGGATGAAATTGTATGTGCCCTTCGCTATGTTTACCCAATAAGGGAAGACAAACTGCAGATGGTTACTGAACATGTACAGGAGTCATTTCAATTGGGGAAGACAAGTTGTTACATTGAAGAAGTCACCCCACAATTTGTGTTTGGATCGGATCAGAGCCTTAGCCGATTCCTTGATGTGAGTTGTAATTTTCTTTTTTTTTTTTTTTTGACACAATGTGTTTTACTTAGTTACCTCTCACATATATATATATATATGTGTGTGCGTGCGTGCGTGCATATATATATATCTACCCACTTCACTCCCTCACTTCGTTAATTTACTTATTACTGCCCGTCATAAATGTGTAAAATTTTTTTTCATTTTTCGTTTCAACATTTGGAAATAAAATCTGATGATCCGCGGTCCTTTAAAAGGGCTGTGGTGAAATAATTTATTATATGGAACCTTAAAGTGGTCTGTTTTTATTTAAATTATTAGCTCTGATTTACATTGAGCTCTCTGGATTTTATCCTCATTGGGCCTACCCATACAGATTACCTAGTTTTTCGTAAACTAAATATATATATATATATATATATAATTATTTTTTGTGAATCGGTTAATGGATCTTTTTATTTCCTGCCTGAATTTCTGGGATGAGGAATTATCATTATTTTCATTATTTACAGTCAGACTAATATCATCATCTTTGTTGTTATTATCACAATATTTAGGCTTTCTGGGATGAATAATTATCATTATTTACATTCAGTCTAATATCCTCGTCTCTGCTGTTTTTATCACAATGTTTTGGCTTTCTGGGATGAGGAAATATTATTTCCATTATTTACAGTCTGACTAATATCCTCATCTTTGTTGTTATTATCACAACGTTTTAGCTTTCTGGGATGAATAATTATCATTATTTACATTATTTACAGTCAGACTAATATCCTCATCTTTGCTGTTTTTATCACAATGTTTTTCATTTTTTTCTTTTCTCAGTTTTAGAGATTTTGATTTTTCTTTTTTTTTTTCCACGATTTGAGAGATGTTTTTTTTTTTTTCTTTGGTTTTTAAACCATAGACATTTCATTATGATTCCAACTACAAGTTATCTGATGCCAGGCGCCAACAACAAATTTATTTGCAATGATACTTTTAGTTTGAAAACAATGTTAAATTATAAATCAACTCCTAAAAAACTTTTCTTTTCTAAATTTGTCTATTATAAAGTTGGCATTTGAAGTCAAGTTTTGTAATTGACCTCTAGCAGTCAATGTGCCAAATTCGGATACAAGTCCAGACAAAACATTGTGTAATAATAATAATTACTATTATTAATAATAATTGTTTCAATAACTCAGATGTTTTGTTTTTAATTGGCAGGAGCTTCAGAGAATAAATATCAAGGATTATCGTTTCAAGAAGGAAGGCTCGTTTTTTTACTTGGTTCTCACTCGAGCGATGGCTGCCCACTTTCTTGCTCTCAGCTCGGCTGTTTGTTCATTGGATGATAATAACCAGACACCAGAAAAGACAACAAAAAAGTCTACCCCTGATGACAACAAGGGAAAACTTGCTGTTCCCCAGAAAATTTTGTCCAGGTAAAACCGAAAAAAAAAATTTATAAATATTTTTAAGGAGTTAATGGATTTTATTTTTAATCTGACATTTTTATAACTTTAAATAAAACCTTTTTAAAACAAAGATTGTTTCAGTAGTAGTCGTATCAAGAGAAAAAGCGTGATTTTGGCACACCATTTTTTTTTTCGTGTGCAAATTGTACTTTACTGAGTTGGACACTCTTTGACAGGTCTTGTTTTTTGTCCTGTGGGGTGACATGCCACTCTCATCACCAACAGAAATGCTAGCAAGGGAGCTGGTTTAGATATCAACCTCCTCTCCTTGTGACAGGTTGTACTGGGTTACATGTTACCAGTAGTAGGCCTAAGCCTGACCAGACAGTGTCTAACCAAGTGGTTCTATGTAGTGCAGTTGGTTAGAGTGTCCTATGTCTAACAGTAGCTCCCGCTGCCCAGAGGGATGCAGGTTTGAACCCTGCCAGAGAGCACAAATTTTTCTTTAGTAAGATTTCTTGAACATTCAGGCCAGTAGACAAACATATACTGTTTAATAAATAAATGGAGCATCTACTTAAATATGAGTATCCACTAAAAATAATATTTAAATCGTCATCAGTCGCATAACCGTGTGTGGTCATGGGATTACTAGGCAGCTGAACAATTGACCAGTTCTCTCCACGTATCTGGGCAGAAAACAACAAAGGTATTCATATGAAATGTGTCTGTAAGTAGACCTGGTAGAGCTCATTCCTCTCCAGATGAAGCCACAACTGATGCCCTCTTAAAATCTCGCTTTGGTCTTGGTTACGTGACTGTTGATTCCATTTGGTGAATTCTACTGCCCTGACCATTGACTTCATTCTAAGACGTCCTGGGTTTGACGATAAACTACATCTGGCAGAAAGGCCTCTGATCAGGAGATTAGGGGTATTGAGGAGCATGAAACCACCTCTTAAATGCTGTAGTTCCCAGGTCCACCCTGACCCTGGATGGTAGCAACTGTTAGAATCCCTGCTATGGGCAAATAGTGAACCCCCAAGCAAAAACACTATAAAAGTATAAAAATTCATTTTGATAGTAAAAATACCAGTAATACATTTTTATAGCAAAATGATCAACAATACATTTTATAGTAAAATGACTGACAATACATTTATCTATTGATTATAATTGAAGGCATACAATTGAGTTCAAAATATATTTAGTTGAAGCCATAAAATTGTGTTCAAATTATTTAGATTTCTGCATAAAGTAAGCCTTAGAAGTTGATATGTCACTAAACAAAACCAACCAGCCAAACAACCAACATGAAAGAACACTTTCTTGATATTCATCCATATAATATCCAACAATTTCTTAAATTAAGCCGTATTCCAAAATATAACTTAAAAAAAAATCCAACATAAAACATGTATATCACCACCTCTAGTAATTATGTCCACACAAACATATGTATGCACAAAAGCTGTTCGTATTGGATATGACGATAAACTACGTCCAACAGCAGGGCCTCTGATCAGGAGGTTTTGAGGAGCATGAAACCTCCTCTTAATTGCTGATGTTCCCAGGTCCACCCTCACCTGGGGTGGTAACACCTGTTAGGGTCCCAGCTATGGGCAAATAGTTAACCCTGAAACTGAGGTAAAAAGCATTATTAAAGTGTAAAAATAGGTCTTAATACCAGAAATACATTGTAAAAAATTATTACCAGAAATAAAATTTTTGAAGAAAAAAAACTATTACCAGCAATAGGTTTTTGAAAAAAAAACTATTACCAGCAATAGGTTTTTGAAAAAAAAACTATTACCAGCAATAGGTTTTTGAAAAAAAAACTATTACCAGCAATAGGTTTTTGAAAAAAAAACTATTACCAGCAATAGGTTTTTGAAAAAAAAACTATTACCAGCAATAGGTTTTTGAAAAAAAAACTATTACCAGCAATAGGTTTTTGAAAAAAAAACTATTACCAGCAATAGGTTTTTGAAAAAAAAACTATTACCAGCAATAGGTTTTTGAAAAAAAAACTATTACCAGCAATAGGTTTTTGAAAAAAAAACTATTACCAGCAATAGGTTTTTGAAAAAAAAACTATTACCAGCAATAGGTTTTTGAAAAAAAAACTATTACCAGCAATAGGTTTTTGAAAAAAAAACTATTACCAGCAATAGGTTTTTGAAAAAAAAACTATTACCAGCAATAGGTTTTTGAAAAAAAAACTATTACCAGCAATAGGTTTTTGAAAAAAAAACTATTACCAGCAATAGGTTTTTGAAAAAAAAACTATTACCAGCAATAGGTTTTTGAAAAAAAAACTATTACCAGCAATAGGTTTTTGAAAAAAAAACTATTACCAGCAATAGGTTTTTGAAAAAAAAACTATTACCAGCAATAGGTTTTTGAAAAAAAAACTATTACCAGCAATAGGTTTTTGAAAAAAAAACTATTACCAGCAATAGGTTTTTGAAAAAAAAACTATTACCAGCAATAGGTTTTTGAAAAAAAAACTATTACCAGCAATAGGTTTTTGAAAAAAAAACTATTACCAGCAGTACATTTTTTTAAATAATATTACTAGCCATACATTTTTGAGGAAAAAGATATTACCAGAAATAGATTTTTGACAAAACAAAATATTACCAGAAATAGATTTTTGACAAAACAAAATATTACCAGAAATAGATTTTTGACAAAACAAAATATTACCAGAAATAGATTTTTGACAAAACAAAATATTACCAGAAATAGATTTTTGACAAAACAAAATATTACCAGAAATAGATTTTTGACAAAACAAAATATTACCAGAAATAGATTTTTGACAAAACAAAATATTACCAGAAATAGATTTTTGACAAAACAAAATATTACCAGGAAAAAAAGTTGTCAGCATTAAATAACCCATTGGTGTTGATAAGCCGTAAAACAAAACAAACCAAACCAAACAAAAGCTGAGTTTCATCTACCATGGATTCAATTATGAAAGCAGAATAACGTATATCATATTTTTATTAATTTAAAGCTCACAAGAAAATTAAATTTCAACATTAAATGACCCATAAGGAGGTGATATGGTGTTAAGCAAATCAAGCAACCAAATCATTCTAGGAAGCCTTCTGTCCAGGGATTATGTGTCATCACTGCACTGGCTACATCCATAGCTATGGAGCCCAGTCTACCCCATTGTGCTTAATAACCATTTACTTTACAAGAAAGTCCATCCACCCTTTGACAAGTTTTGTTTTTATTTCTGTCGAGTGTCTAACCACCTTCCTGACCATAAAAGCCTGGTGGTGGAGCCTGTTTAGTTGCCTATGACCTAACTATACAGCAGACAGTCCTACTTGATAGTAAGACCAATTCACTGAAGATTATTTGACAGCAAGCATGTCGGTAGTCCCAAAGGTTAGGTTAGTCTGATACAACGTCTTATGAGTCACCTAGTGAGGAGGAGACTTGTTACACTGTCATTACCCCCATGTCAAGGTGGCTAGAATTATCTTAATACAGTGACAGGATTATTATTAGCTTCTCTTGATTTTTGGCTGAAAAGAAAATCCCCACCTATGGGTTAAATAGTAAGACTTGTTTCTGTAAAAATCATTGTTATTCTCAAAAATTTGTTAATGGAATATTGACTTACAAAAAAAAATAAATTATTATTCTTACAATGCAAAATATATTTTGGCTTCATGTAACCCATAAAGGGTTGATAAGAATACCCCCAAAAAATCAATATCAAAATGACCCTGAGGCAAAGAGGGGGAAAAAGCTGATTAAAGAGAATCAAGCTGACATGATTAACAGTTAAATCTATTCCCCGTTTACTTTATTTTTTTCCGTCCCCAGATGTATCAGCGATTCCTGTCAAGACTGGAGGGACAGTTCCGGGAAATCAGGACTTGATGGGCGAGAAGCTGCTGATGTCTCAATTCAGCTAACAAACGAGGAAGGCTTGAAGGAAGTGTGTCCGCTTTCCCCCGAGAGGGTAGCCATGTTGAACAAAATGGACTCCCCATGTTTGCTTACTGACTATGATGAAGGTGTGTTGAAGAGATCTTCCAGCTTTGGTGGGTAAGTCAGTTTTCTTTTGTTTTGTTTTTTTTTTCTCATGTTTTGTTTTGCTATGTCTGCTGCTAACAAAGTTGGTTCACTGTATTGTGCCAGACAATTTTTCTCACCAGAATCCATCTTGAATATTTATAAATCTACCATTTGTCCATGCATAGAATATTGCTGCCATATCTGATCTGGAATTCCTGTAATACATTATGAAATGGACAAAGTCTGACAATTATTTTAAGACATTTTTATGTTTATACATTCTTTTTTTTTATAGATACAAATATTTAAGTAAATGCTCTGTTTATAATAAACGGTATTAACAACATTTACTGGCCTGAATGTCCGAGAAATTGTCATAGAAAATATTCATCCATCGAACCTGTATCCTATATGGAACCGTCATATAGCCTGACATGCTTTTACCGATTTCACCACAGAAGAGCGTTTTGGTTAGCACGGTCGATTTTACTGTTTTTAAACTACAATTTCCCATGATTTTCTCATGTACATTCATATCTGCTCGATATGTAAATATTTGTATCTATAAAAAAAAAGAATGTATAAACATAAAAATGTCTTAAAATAATTGTCAGATTTTGTCCATTTCATAATGTGTGACGTCATTTGTTTACATTTGGATAAATATTTGTATGTATAAAAAAAGAATGTGTAAACATAAAAATGTCTTAAAATTCCTGTAATGTATCTATAGGAGTTAGCTATATACTACTGCATTTATATTAACATAAATGTAACAAAACAAACGACAAGAGAATAACAAAGTTCAAGGAAAAATATGCATTAACAATGAATAGATTATATTTAAATACAATAACAAGTACGATATTTGTTGAGTGTAGTATTTTAAATCGTTTAAATGTTTGTGTTTGATGGTTTGAATGTCACTATTTTGCATCAAAAGGTTGTGTGTTATAATGTATGTTCAAATATAAGAAAGTTTATTTCAGTATTTAGGTATTTATGGTGAATTTAAAACAGTTTATATTTGTAAATAATTTGTGTAAATTTCAAAACTTACTGAGAGTTTGAAAGAGTTTTCTTTCTTTGATTAGATATTTTATATTGAGTTTGGTTGCGTATTCAAATTGTAAGTTTGTGATATAATGGAATAACCTATCACCCCCATGAGTGACTACACTATAGACTACCTATAGATAGTCTATAGACTACCTATAGATAGTCTATAGACTACCTATAGATAGTCTATAGACTACCTATAGATAGTCTATAGACTACCTATAGATAGTCTATAGACTACCTATAGATAGTCTATAGACTACCTATAGATAGTCTATAGACTACCTATAGATAGTCTATAGACTACCTATAAGTATCTGTAAGTCAACAGACTACAGAGTCTATCTGCGACCTGTTCCAGCTAAACAGTCGAACTCTCTGCCTTTGGGCATAGAGGAACCCGGATGAGGCTCCGCCAAAGGGCAGTCTCATTCGGGGAGGTGGACTGACCCTGAACCTGTTTTTATAGGTTCAAATAGGGAGTATTTTTAGCCAAGCCTACGGTCTCGGAAAACCCACGTTAAACCCGGCCTTGTGCCACATGCAACCCTCGTGGGAGGGTAGCTAGATATCCTAGCTGGGATCTGTTCCAGCTGGACAGTCGAACTCTCTGCCTTCAGACAGAGAGGAACCCCCGAACGAGGCTCAGCCGAAGGGCAGAGTCTCATTCGGGGAGACTGACCCTGAACCTGTTTGTACGTGTTTGAAGGGATTATTTTTGGTCGAGCCTACGGGCTTGGAAAACCCATGTTAAACCTGGCCTTGTGCTGCATGTAACCCTCGTGGGGGTGGCTAAATATACTAGCTGGGATCTGTTGAGTACGACTCAGACTTACGCAAGAACTACCGATTTTCTAATAGTAGCACTCACTAATGAATAGACTTGTGATAACCTTGTGCATAACTGTTAATAATATTCTGATTGTACTGGTTTTGTACAATAAACCTTTACCTATTTTATCCACCTTGTTTTTCAAGTATATATTTCTATTAGCATGGAATATAACAGTTTGAAATAATATATATTGCAAACTGAGTAATATGTTAAAAATAGGTTTTTAACGTGAAGTCTGAATATTAGAATAATGACAAGCAAGTATTGGCATCAGGTAGAGAATTTCCCTCCTCACTGAAAAGGAATGATTTAAGTGTCACTTAAATAAGAAACGTTTGTCACATGATAGGCTCACAGTAACCTGGCAGGACTGTATTTTCATTCAAGTTGAAAACATGTCACCTCTTATTTTTCACATTTATTGGGTTGGTGCATAATTATCAGGCGTTTTTTTAGGCGAGTTATTTGTTAATAAAAATTGCTGTTTTGTTTACTTTTTTTTAATAAAAAATATTATTTTATTTTCCGGTTATAAAAATGTGTGTCGATAATCATATGCTCCGGAATAATCATTTAAAAATATTATTTTTGAATTATTATGTTTTTTTTTTCATAATGAATATTGTTTAAAAAATGCCTGATAATTATGCACCAACCCAATAATAAGAGTGCATTATTCTGTATTTCTGCTTTGAGCCTATTTTAATGGGTTTTGAAAAGAATGTAGGATTTTGAATCCTACATATCTAGAAATTCTTGATAGAATCCAAAGAATAGTCTGCAATGTTATTAGTCCTGACCTGGCATCTCAATTTCAGTCGCTTTCACACCACTGTGACATAGCTTCCATCTAACTTTTCTATAAATACTTTCACTGCAATTGTGTTTGGTATCGTAACCACATGAATTTAAATTTACTACTAGATTGGCAACTATGTCTCATCGTTTTACTGTTGAAATAGATTTATGTGTAAATTCTATTCTAATAGTTTTTTTTCCTCAGTTGTAGAACTATTTTCATGTTTCTAGTTTGCCTGCCACTTATGATCAAAATGCAACGTCAATTGCCATTTTCTATCTCTGGAATATTCCTTTATTGTCTTCACTAAAAAATGTTTTTTTTTATCCTCCTCACTAAAATCTTCTCATTCTCTTTCACTCTTGAGATCCCCTGGCATCTTAGTGACATTAAAAAGTAGATACAGTAGAATCCCTGACAACCGGACTAAGAAGGCCTTCCGGATCTGAGGAATTGGTTACAAAGTCCGGATATGAGGGATTATATTTTGACTAAAATAAAAGAACTGAAATCAAGTTTAACATTTATTTTCGCTGTTTTATAGTAAACAAAATAAGCTAATGGTGACTGAAATATAACGGAATTGATTTTAAGGAATAAGAAATAAATTATGTAACGTCATTAAATTAAGTATGCCATGAATGCAAAACAAATAATGTAACAAGGATTTTTTAATCGCTGTTGCATGATGATTCTTTCTCTTCTAATGTCATTCTCAACTTTTTCTGCATTTCGTTTTGCTTTTGTTCTTGAAATTTTTTAAATGAAAGACACTTTTTAATTCTGTGTGCATTATTTCAATTGTGAAAGCTGAATGCTGGCTCTCTTTCCATAAAACTGACTTCAATTTCAGTTCAGGTTTCATCACAATCATGTTTTTTATTTCTTTGTTCCTTGTGACAGTGTGAACGCTGGAGAATAGTTTCTTTGGAAGATTTTATATCATACAATGTTGACTTTCCTATGTTGAACTCAGCCATTAGTTACAATGAACTTTCACCAGCGTCTAGTCTGTTTAAAATTTCCACTTTTTGCGATAATTCCAAAGTTGTTCTTTTCCTCTTATTCCTATCATCTTTTGCACCAATACAAACCATTAGGGTGAAATAAGCATAAGCAATTATCCAAAGTAAATTTTTTGAAAAACAGAAATTTCAAATCAGTTACAAATCTCTCGTATAGTTCAAATATGCACATCAAAATCATGTCCGGATTTGCGGGATTCTACTGTATTTGGCCAAATTAGCAGGATTAATGGGCCTCTTCCCAACACATTATGTATCAAGGATTAAATTATACAAGTTGTTTGAACACATTAAGTGAAAATTAAGCAGCAATTAATGGGTCAGAGCAAAAGTGTTTAGCATTTTTAAGTGAATTTCAAAGCCTGTATTTAGATACAGTATAGGCTAGAAAATTAGGAGTCACCTTTTAGATTTTTTAATTTTGGGGCTATTGAATTTGGGATTTTGAAGAATCACCTAAAAATTGAAGATTGTATGCCTTTTTCGAAATTAATTTACTTATTCACTTTGGTCCAGAAGGTCTTTCTCTACCTTTCTTGCTAATTGTAATCTAAGTCTGGCAGATTTTTAATTTTAGTTAATTCTTTTAACACCTCCAAAACAAAACAGCTCTCATCCCCTAGTTTATAAATACATTATAAATTCTTTTTTAAGATCTGTTTATATATGTATCTACCTCTTCTCCTAATTAGTAAGATTTGTATTGCGAAATTATTATTAGTTCCAAAAAAAAAAATTCTTCCAATCTAAAAATACTCTCTGGCTTTAAATAACCTGTGAAGGGTTGATAAGCCATAAAAACCAATCGATATTAAATCTAAAGGGTGGCCTCAAATTTTTGGCCTGTAGTGTATTTGTATATTAATTTATTCAACCAGTAATTAAATTGACTGATCCTCTTGCTAAAAAAATAAAATTAGGGAATATTTTATGGGCTTAGTAATTTTTATAGGTTAGCATTCCTTAAGCCATGACATTTGTCAGAATTAAAAAAATATTCATTTTGTTTTGTGATTTTAGAAGGGGACAGCTGTTCATTTTATATATATAAAGGTGAACATAGAAGTCAACACTTAGAGGCGACAGTCTGTTTCATGCTAGTGCGATCGTCAGGCAATCATCAGGTTGTCTGACGATTGCACTAGCATGAAACAGACTGTCGCCTCTAAATGTTGACTTCTATGTTCACCTTTATATTTACACATGCGCTATCTCTGATATTGAGCACTTTATCCCATAAATATAGCACACTTTAAGACTATATTTCTTTATATATATATATATATATATATATATATATATATATATATATATATATATATATATATACAGGGGTTTCAAAGACCTATTATATTAAGAACTTTAACTAAAACTTTGTAATTGCAGGTTATATCTATTGTAAATAGGTTTATTTATCTAATTTACTGTCTTTGTCTTATTTATTTTTAGAATTTAGTAAAATTTAAGCTAAATGTGTGACCTCTCCCAGTTCGAAAAATTGTTGGAGCTCGCATGGCAGGAGCCTCGATCACTAAGGTTGCTGAACTGTTTGGTTTTTCAAGAGCTACCATATCAAAAACTATCACGCAATTCGAGAAACAGGGCAAAACCCCTTGCAACTGTAGCAATTTGGGCCAGACTTGCAAACTTACTGACAGGAACTGACGTGCATTGAAACGCAATGTGGCGAAAAATCATTGGTCTACAGTGGCCAAAGTGACTGCTGAGTTGAATAATCATCTGAATAGTCCAGTTTCTACTAAAACTGTTCGTCGTGAGCTCCATAAGGCTGGATATCATGGAAGAGTTGCCGTAAGGAAACCTCTTCTCTCCACTCGCAACATTCAGAAGTGGTTGAAGTGGTGCAGAGATCACAATGCCTGGTCTGCAGACCAATGGAAGCAAGTCATATTCTCAGACGAGTCCAGTTTTTCTCTTTTTCCAACTTCAGGGTGAGTTTATGTGTAGAGGCAGCCCAAAGAAGTTTACAACCCTGACTGCCTACTTCCAACAGGGAAGCATGGAGGTGGATCAGTGATAGTTTGGGCCGCCATATCATGGAAATGCCTCGGTCCAATAGTTGACCTGCATGGTAGAATCAACAGCAAAGATTACATGAACATTTTGGGAAATCATATTCATCCAATGGCCCAGACTTTATTCCCTGATGGTGACTGCATCTTCCAAGACGATAATGCTCCAATACATACCGCTCGAGTAGTTAAGAATTGGTATGAAGAGCATGAAAGTGAGCAAGAACACATGGAGTGGCCTCCCCAATCTCCAGATAGCAATATTATTGAACATTTGTGGTGTATTTTGGAGCAACAAGTTAGGAGCCGCTATCCTCCACTGTTATGTCTTAAAGAGCTGGAGCAGGTGTTAATGGAAGAATGGCTGAAAATTCCTCTGGATGAAGTCAGGAAGCTGTATGATTCCATTCCTAGACGTATTAAAGTTGTATGTGAGGCTAAAGGAGGACAAACTCCATATTAAATAAATTTTCTTTGAATTTAACAAGTGTTTCAGTTATTTTGTCCAACCCCTGTATATATAACCAAATGGATAAATATAGGAAAATGTATGAGCGAATGTTTGTATACAAATACATACATACATATATATATATATATATATAGTGTAAGAAAAAACAGTGCTCAATATTAAATTACAAAGCTATTTAATATATTAAGAAATATATATCATATCTTACATTGATTGCACAACTTGAAATTTCATACATTCTGCATTCGTCAGCTGCATTTTTGGGGTTAACACTGCTTTTGTAATATTTCTGTTTATTGTGAGATATTTTATTGTAGGAGTGGATTATTGTTGTTGTTAAAAGGTTTAAATGAATTGTAGATTAATTTGGGGCTTGAATTTAGGCCCAGATTAGCATTTAAGGTTGGAAATAAGACTTATAAATTCGAATTTGAAGAAATGCTGTTGTAGTAAAAGAATAAGAAAAAAACCTTCGAAAATCAGGGGAGGGGTAACTCTGTTTTTTTTTTTCATGAAAAATCAGTAAAGTAATTAATAATATTATCAAAAAAAAAAAGCACCGAAACGAAGTTGCATCTTTGCATTGAGTAAATTGTTTTTGTCTATATGATAAATTATAATAAATAAACACACACACACACACACATGCATTTCAGCAGTTGTTTTCATTCAGACAGGTTTTGTTAAATCATTTAGACATGTTCTGTCTGCTTGTTTTGGATGAGATCCTTTCATATTTACAAATAAGCTTTTTTGTGCGGTTGTTAAAAGACAAGAAGAAAACATAGTGTTGACTCATATTGTATTTATTCCAAGTACTTTTGACATAACATAATGTCATCATCAGGGTATTGTTAAATATAGAGTATGTATTTCGTGTTCATGGTTGTGAATGACAAAAATTGTTGTGGTCATCCAAAGATTACCATTTTTATATGTGGAGTCACAAACGCTTTGTCATGGCTGGTTGACAGATACTGTTTAAGGGGAGGTAACTTAGGTATGCTGTAGAAAAGTTCTGGGCTTGAGTAGTTGCTAGATAAAGGAAAAACTATTAATCACTATTTACATTATTCGGATTATTGTCCTCATCTTTGTCGCCATATTTATTACAACATTTTGGCCATTGTATGCTCCGGCCTACTTCAGGTGGTTGGAATATCAAACTGAACCCTTTATTTCGCTCACTGGATCTAACCAACGTCCTTGTGGACACATGGCACAGTGGATAAAGGTGTTGGTTAGATCCAGTGACAGGACCCAAAGAATGTGAGTTCAATACCTGGTTAAGGCGGTGGAGAACTTGGAGAGGGGAATTAACAGGAGATAACTGATAACTGACATCCATTAGACATGGCACGTGGAACTAGAACAGTCTACCCCAGTGAGCAAAATAAAGGGTTCAGGAAGGTAGGAGTGTACAACGGCCAAAACATTGTAATAAATATGTCGACAAAGATGAGGATGATAGTCCAAATAATGTAAATAGTGTACATAATGCCACATCTCAGAAATATAGACAAAACTATTAATGACGAGCACTAACATTTACAGACTGTCTGTTGTACACATGAGTATTCGTAATTAATTTTATTGAGGTTTAGTTTCAATTTTTTGGTATAAACAGTTTTGATAATTTTTAGTTTGTGTTTATTTTTGTCCTTAATAACTGTTATGGTCCAGGTTAGGACCAAGGAAGAACAACACGAACACAAGAGTAGAAATAATGAAGATATATTACACGGAATAATAATACAAGATGTGGAAGGTGTTAGTATGACTGTCAGTTTGGTTTGGAGTGAACTACTATCGGCTTGACTCGATTCATCTCTCTCTCTTGAGAGGCGTAGTATACATAGTGTTAGGAAGAGTTCATTCTGTAGTTACAGGTAAGGACCCATAACACTTTCTTTCTCTCTCTCTTTCTCTCTTTCTGTTATGGTCCAGATTAAGACCAAGGAAGAACAACACGAACACAAGAGTAGAAATAACGAAGATATATTACACGGAATAATAATACAAGATGTGGAAGGTGTTAGTATGACTGTCAGTCTGGTTTGGAGTGAACTACTATCGGCTCGACTCGATTCGTCTCTCTCTCTTGAGAGGTGTAGTATACATAGTGTTAGGAAGAGTTCATTCTGTAGTTATAGGTAAGGACCCATAACAATAACCATGAATACTAAATACTTATATTTAATTATATTTATTATTTAATTATATTTATAATTATATTTAACAATATTCTATTCTGTTAATGTTTCTTTTCTATCAGTTTTGATGCCGAAGGCTGTCGCAAAGTCCAGCATCATACCATTGCCAGCTCAGACAAATACCTCTCGACAATGGCTCGTGTCTCAGTGTCGTCGACTCCTGCTGTAGCTGCTGCAGCTGTTGTGCCTTCTGGAGCCAGCGGTATGACTGTGAAACACCTGACCAGCTCTCCCATGGCCCACCTCACCTGTAGGGCGAGGCACTCATCGGCTCCAACAGCTGCCCAGAAGAATGTTACAGGGGCTTCTAGTCAACCATCAACCATGCCTGCCACTCCATCTTGGATTTCCTCCCGTGGAAGTTTTACCGAAGAAGGTAAGATGGTGTAAAAAAAAAAAAAAAATAATAAAAATCGGTAATCTTTCCTCTTTTTATTATCACCATCAAAATGATTGTTTGTTTTTTTTTAGGGATAAGAAAACATTGATAATCCATATTTTGTGTTGGCCATGTCTGGCAGTATAGGGGAAATATTGGCATTGCTTTATCTATATGTTTGCATATGTCTGGGGGGGGGGGACTCTCCTGTTGTATTTGACGTATGAGGGTCAAGCAGCTTGGTTCCTAGGAAGTGATAGCCCAGACACCAGCACACATGATTTGATTATAAGTGGTGAAGGCTTTGTGCAGAACCAACCACACTTTTTGAAGGGCCAAATACATATGGTTTCTTCGCTACACAGGAATGACAATGTTTCAAAAACCGAAGCTAAAAACTTCAAATTTAATTATATAGTTATTTTAAAAGCATTAGTTCTGTTTCATCTTCAAGCGAATTTTGGAATAACTTATTTTTAAATTCACTGAGTTTTAAACACACATACAATTCATAATTTTTTGTTGCCAAGGATACAGAGAAATCCAATAATTTAGACAGGGGTAGTAGGATGTTCATTTTCATTAACTATTATTGTTTCAATTAATTCCCCTCTCCAAGTTCTCCACCGCACTATGTGCCACAAGGTCCACAAATGACTCTTCGCAGGTTTTGTCCTTCTCCTAGACCAGTTTCCATCCAAGGCTATAGAACCCAGTCTGTTTTGCTTATTACCCATAGCTGGAGGGAGAAGAGGAGGATTCATACCTTTCCCAAAGGTATTAGCACATAAGTGAATGTAATGGATTCAACTGTAATTCGAACTTGGCTCTCAAAACTGTTTATTTAGAAATAAAATAAAAAACGGAATGTTTTCACCATATGAGATTATAGGATTACCAAATATCAATTTGGTATTTTCTTGGAATGCAAAGGTATGATTGTGCTATTTTCAAATTAGAAAAAATTGACACTGAATTTCAAGAAGCTTGAACCAAATGGTGATGAAAGGTAAAATTTTAGGTTTTTAGTTTCTTATAGGTGGGTATAACGAACTAAGTCCTCTTATATGGCATTGAATGCTGGACAATCTCCTTACAGATGAAGAAGAGATTTTGGGCAACAAAAATGTGGTTCTACAGAAGGAAGCTGAGAATTCTATGGACTGAACATGAAAAAAATATTGAAAATGGAAACAAAATGGACACTTATACTTAACATTAGGAAGATAGTTGAAATTTCTTGGGTACATAATGAGGAAAGGGGGCTTGGAAAATTTGATACTCACAAGACAGATTGAAGGCAAGAGGGACAGAGGAAAGCAGTGAATAACCTATTTAACAAGTTTGAGGAAATGGTTGGCAGGACAGGGTTTAGAGGAGATGACAGACAAATTTTATTAAAAAGTAAGAAGGACAGGAAATTGTGGAGAGCTAATCTCCTGAAGAAGAGATTTGAAACAACATTTCTGGTTTTTCAAGTCTCTTCTTCATTTGTCTGGCATTCACTACCATATATAAGATTGGTTACCAAATGGTGTGCTGCGCCTCTTCAGGGCATCAGAAGAGGACTGCAGGGGAGGCAGAAGGATTTAAAGACGATCACAGATTTGTCTATATTTTTGGGATGAGGGGTTTTCACTATGGATTTCGTTAATCGGACTGACTTCCTCATCTTGGTTGCTTTCCTCACAACGTTTCGGCCGTCTGATCCTCCGGCCTTCTTCAAGAACTGCATATATTCCATCCCATGCAGCTGCGGCAAGGTTTACAAGGGCGAAACATGCCGCCCCCTTAAAGTAAGGGTGGATGAACATCGAAAAGCAGTGACTAGAGGGGAGACGGAAAAGTCGGGTATAGCCTACCATGTATGGAAGGAAAAGGGTGACCATCGCCCTCTCTGGGATGAAGTTAAAATAATAAACAGTGAGCCCCACTGGAAAGTGAGAAAACTCAAAGAAACAGCTCACATGCTAGGACATACCAACCTCCTGAGCAGACCAAGTATAGAACTGAACACGATTTGGGCACCCCTAATCGTAAGAGAGAACCTAGAATAACAATTTAGGTTTAAATATACCAAAAATTCATACACGATCGTCCCAGTGACACATGGCCGAGGCAACTAGGACGTTGGAACAGTGATTGCAAGTTCTCCCGATGTTCTGAGTTCAATCCCGAGCAAAGGCAGATACTATACAAATTTGGTTGAAAACCAACAAAAATTCAACAAACAAGAGCGGTGACAACGATAATAGAAGCAACAGCAGCAGCAACGATGGCGTCAAGCAGTAGTAGCAGCAGCGATGGCCTTAATGGAACGAGAACATGGTACCCCCGTAACAATAAAGGGTTGGGTTCGAAATTCCAGACCGACGGTTCCCGAGTTCGAGATGCACCTGAAGAAGGCCGGAGGATCAGACGGCCGAAACGTTGTGAGGAAAGCAACCAAGATGAGGAAGTCAGTCCGATTAACGAAATCCATAGATCACAGATTTGGAAAAAAAACTTCTTATGCCAAAAATAAATTTCAAAATTTAAAATATTATCATGGATTACAGATGAAAATAACACAATAAACTTGAAACAATGGATGTCAGAGGAAGGTTTAGGAGATACAACAAAAACACAAAATTTATTAAGAGCTATAAAGGACAGGATATAGGAGCAAACCATGATTACCAACTTCCTGAAGAAACAACACACATAAGAAAATGTGAAAAATATTGCACAAAATAAAGGGAGATAACTCTTCATAAAGAGAAAAATTTACAAGATGTCTTTATGAAATAGAAAAATGTATTTTTTATTTATTACTTTTAATCTATTGCTGTTTAATTAGTTTCAAATTTTTTATTTTAAATTTAACTTTTGAATTTTTTAAATATTAAAAAAAAAATTTTTTTTTGATTTTTTTTTTTTTAATTTTTTTAAAATTTTATTTTTCGTTTTCTCATCATTTTAAAAAATTTGTTCAGTATATTTCATTGTCAAATGAAATTATCAGTTAAAAAAAAAAGTATATGTATAAATTTATTTTTTTATATTCTAGCTGGCTATGATGGTGATTCCAGTGATGGTGATTATAATAATGATGATGGTGCTTTCTTTAATGAAACTGGGGGTCAAAGATCATCTATGCCAAATTTCTGGCTGGTCATGAGAGTAGAACCAAAAAAAGTCACCCTCTATTACCATGTCAGGTAAGCAATCATATCTGAAAATATTACTTAAAATGATTGAACATTGTTTGTCATATTGTTAGTGCATGTAAAAATCCTAAGTAAATCTCTCTCATAATCTATAATATGTTCTGAAATTATCCTATGAGTATGTGTATCTTGGGGAGAAAGAAAAGACATTAATATTTTATGTACTGCTGCATTACTAATTTTCATGCCTCCCTAAACCAGGAAAATGGACCAAAATATTAAAAAATATATCCTGAAAGAATTTTTGTTGGTTTTCAACCAAATTTGTATAGTATCTGTCTATATTTCTCAGATGAGGTATTATGTACATTATTTACATTATTCGGACTATTGTCCTCATCTTTGTCACCATATTTATTACGTTACGGCCCTTCAGTATCTGTCTATATTTCTGAGATGAGATATTATGTACATTATTTACATTATTTGGACTATTGTCCTCATCTTTGTCACCATATTTATTACAACATTTCGGCCGTTGTATGCTCTGGTCTTCTTCAGGTGGTTGGAATGTCGAACTGAACCCTTTATTTCACTCACTGGGTTAGACTGTTCTAGTTCCTTGTTCCATGTTTACTGGATGTCAGTTATCAGTTATGGCACAGTGGATAAAGGCGTTGCTTAGATCCAGTGACAAGACCCAAAGAGTGTGAGTTCAATAATCGGTTAAGGCAGTGGAGAACTTTCAGGGGGAAATTAACAGGAGATATCTGATATCTATGAAACATGGCACGTGGAACTAGAACAGTCTACCCCAGTGAGCGAAATAAAGGTTTTAGTTCAATATTCCAACCACCTGAAGAAGGCTTGAGCGTATAACGCTGAAACGTAATAAATATGGCGACAAAGATGAGGACTATAATCCAAATAATGTAAATAGTGTACATAATACCTCATCTCAGAAATATAAACAGATACTGAAGGGCCAAAACGTTGTAATAAACATGGCAACAAAGATGAGGACAATAGTCCGAATAATTTAAATAATGTACATAATACCTCATCTCAGAAATATAGACAGATACTGATGGGTGACATTAGCTATTCACCATGAATAGTTCAGGCCCTTAATGATCATACATCTAGCTAGAAGTGTCTTCTATATATTTTTTTTAATAATTTCACCATAAGCAAGGCAATAAAACCACTCAGCTGCAACAGTTTGGTGAAGCTGAGATGATATGAGAAAAAGAAAATTATTCAGCAACGAGATTGGTTTGTTTTTTATGGCTTATCAACTCTTTGCAGGTTATTTAAAGGCAGAAAATATTTTTAGATTGCAAGAAGTTTTTTGTTTTTATCTATTGAGATCAGTGTTTAGTGATGCAAGTCTTACAAATACCAGCTACAGGTTAATTAGTATGTAGATAACTGCTACTGAAACATCTGGAAGAGGCGTGGCATGTGGAACTAGAACAATCTACCCTGGGGGAGGAAATAAAGGGTTCAATTCAAAATTCCAATCACCTGAAGAATGTCATTAGGATAACAGTCCAAACAATGTAAACAGTATAAATAGTTAGAATGCCTCATCTGAGAAATAGAGACAGATGTTGAAGGTGAATATGACAATAAAGATGAGGACAACAGTCCAAACAATGTAAATAGTGTAAATAGTTAGAATACCTCATCTGAGAAATAGAGACAGATGTTGAAGGTGAATATGGCAATAAAGATGAGGACAACAGTCCAAACAATGTAAATAGTGTAAATAGTTAGAATACCTCATCTGAGAAATAGAGACAGATGTTGAAGGTGAATATGGCAATAAAGATGAGGACAACAGTCCAAACAATGTAAATAGTGTAAATAGTTAGAATACCTCATCTGAGAAATAGAGACAGATGTTGAAGGTGAATATGGCAATAAAGATGAGGACAACAGTCCAAACAATGTAAATAGTGTAAATAGTTAGAATACCTCATCTGAGAAATAGAGACAGATGTTGAAGGTGAATATGGCAATAAAGATGAGGACAACAGTCCAAACAATGTAAATAGTGTAAATAGTTAGAATACCTCATCTGAGAAATAGAGACAGGCATTAGAGGTATAGGTATGTCCATGGCAGCAGAAGTGTTAATGAAATTATTTACCCTCTGCCCCACGCAGCAACATGTGACACAAGGCTGAGTTTTAAAGTGGGGTATCCGAGCCTGCATGCTCGGGCAAAAATTTCCTATAGACCACGTAAAAACGGAGTCAGTTTCCCGAGACAAGACTTTACCCTTTGGCAGAGCCTCGTCTGTTGGATACCTTAGAAGTGTTAATGAATGCTATGAAGACTAATTGATTCTGTTCAATCTTTTTTAGAGGCCAAAAAGATTCCAGCATTAACCAGAGAGGCAAGCAACTCTTAAAGGATGTGAGTGATGTCATTATGGACACCTGTAAAAAAGTCAACCAGGTAAGTTTCATGTGAATTTAAATGAAATTTTTCTGGAGAAACTGGAATAATCCTGATTCCTTTGCCGTCCTGGGTATGACGATAAACTACGTTCAACAGTAAGGCCTCTGATCAGGAGATTTTGAGGAGCATGGAACCACCTCTTAATTACTGGTGTTCCCACCCTGACCCGAGGTTGTGGCACCTGTTAGGGTCTCAGTTATGGGTAAATAGTTAACTCTCAAACTGGAGTCAAAACACTATGAAAGTGTAAAAATAGATTTTAATACCAGAAATACTTTGTAAAAAAATTATTACCAGCAATACATTTTTAAAAAAAAATATTACCAGCAATACATTTAAAAAAAAAAATATTACCAGCAATACATTTTAAAAAAAAAATATTACCAGCAATACATTTTTAAAAAAAATATTACGAGCAATACATTTAAAAAAAAAAATATTACGAGCAATACATTTTAAAAAAAAAATATTACCAGCAATACATTTAAAAAAAAAAATATTACGAGCAATACATTTTAAAAAAAAAAATTACCAGCAATAGATTTAAAAAAAAAAAATATTACCAGCAATACATTTAAAAAAAAAAAATATTACCAGCAATACATTTAAAAAAAAAAAATATTACCAGCAATACATTTTTGTAAAAAAAAAAAAAAATTACCAGCAATACATTTCTGTAAAAAAAAAAAAAAAAAAATTTTACCAGCAATATATTTTTGAAGAAAAAATTTTTTTACCAGAAATACATATTTGAAAAAAAAAAAAAACTTTTACCAGCAATATATTTTTGAAAAGAAATTTTTTACCAGCAATACATTTTTGAAAAAAATTTGTACCAGCAATACATTTTTAAAAAAAAATATTACCAGCAATAAAAATTTTGGCATTAAATGACCCATTGAGGTTGATATGCCATAAAACCAAACCTGATTCCTTTGTTGCATCATCCCAATCTGTGCACACTTCTTATCCATAGAACTTTGCCATTTCTCCCACCCAAGATTCTCCTTTCAAGTGTCAGAAGTGCTAATCTGGTATCCTCTCTGATTTCGTCTTTCTATCTCTGAAGTGATCTACCACATGATCATTTTTGCCAGAAAAGTTGTCTTTGTCTGATCCATCCACAAAATTTTATGCTCTACATCTGGCAACAAAGGCCCCTGATTGGTAAATTGGAGGTTTTGGGGAGTGTGGAACCACCTCTTAATTGCTGTTGTTCTCGGGTCCACCCTTAACTAGCATGGGTAGCACCTGTTAGAATCCCAGCTCTGGGGAAATAGTTAATCCAAAAACAAGACACTATAAAAGTATAAAAATACATTTTTACCGTAAAAATATCGGCAATACATTTTTATATAAAAATAAATGACCAACAATATCTATTTATAGGAAAATTATCAACAATACCTATTTATAGGAAAATTATCAACAATACACTTTAAAACAAAATGACAAGCAATAAATTTTATAGTAGAATTACCAACAGTACATTTTATCTGTAGTTGAAGGCATTCAAAATATTTAGATTTCTGTATTAAATTACTCAGTGACTGACATTTCGCTAAACAAAATTAACCAAACAATCAACATCAAAGACATTTCATGACATGAATCCATATAATATCCTACAATTAAATAAATCAAACTGTATTCCAAAATATAACTTCAACAAAACTACATAAGACACACATCACTGACTAGTAATCATGTCCACACAAACATGTATATGCACAAAAGCTGGGTATCATCTACCATATATTCAACTGTGAAAGCAGAATAATATAAATCTTATTTTTATTACTTCAAAGCTCCCAAGAAAATTTAATTTCAGCATTAAATGACCCATAATGAGTTGATATGCCATTAAACAAAGCCAATCAACCAATATATATTTATAGTAAAATGACCAACAATACATTTTATCTGTAGTTGAAGGCATACAATTACATTTAATATAATTAGATTTCAACATTAAATAACCCATAGAGGTGTTGATATGCTGCTAAACAAAGTCATCTGACCAAATCTTCTGATTACATATCCAACCCGATTTAGCTTCTAATCAGGGTAATTCTTTCAGTCATCATTTCTAGATTTTTTCTTTATGGCCACCATTATTATTATTATTATTCTGTCTCTGGTATTTTTCCTCTGAGGCAGTTGTTTAGGAAGGATATGAGCCTTTGTCTGTCCTCTTCTTCAGTGCCCAGCTTTCACAGGTATAAATTGCTATGAGGATGATCAGAGCAATAGAGATTTTACTTTTTTTCTTTCAGTGTTCAAAAAGCAGTTGAGGCAAGTTCTGTTCTTCACTTTATATCATAGTAAAATTTTGAAATCAAGTCAGGTTATTTGCATAATCCCTATGAGATGTTTGCACACTTCTCGTCCACACAGATTTGCCATTTCTTCCTGTCCAAGTCAGAAGTGGTATTCTGGTGTCCTCTCTGATTTGGTCTTCCCATCTCTTAGGTCATCTTTTTAGCCTGGGAATTTGTTTTATAGGATCTATATACAAAATTTCATTTTCTTTAAGTTAACATTTAAATTATAGCACCCAACGGCAAAAACACAATGATTGGTTTATTCGGTTAAAGTCAGCGAGGGACCAGTTTTATGTTCATATTATAACTATCAATTGAAATTTATAAAAATGTTTCTTAAGTCAGTTTTCCTGACAATTAGATTTCTCAAATTCACTCTGATGGCTCTTTCTCGTATTGATGGGAGTTTCCTTCCTCACCTTTTGTGTAAGGTAGTGTGGAAAGTTAACATTTAGATTATATCATTTTCCCTTCTACTTACATGTGCTACCCATTTTAGTTGTTGCAACTGTTGGAAGTCTTCAAGATTTTGTTGTTTGGTAAAGTTCTTTGTGATTTTGTAGCACGGATCTGATGATGGATGGTCCTCTCTGAGACCTACAGGATTCATTTGCTTGAAGTCATTTTTAATTATTGATCTGAGAAAACAGTTGTTTACAGCTGACAGTTTAGACATTTCTGAATGTGTTGTATCCTATGCCTGACAGTCATTTGAGAGTCTACTCTGATACGGCTATTTAAGAATTTGACTTGAGTACTTACGTTAATATTTTGCTTTTGTAGCATTGTGTGGTGTTGCATGAAACTATCCCAAGCACGGTCTATACAATGTTCAAATTCCTTACTTCCTCTGCTAAATTTGTTATTGTTGTAGCCATGTTAGGGGCCAGAAATAAAGACACAAAGAGAGGAATTGAGTTAAACAAATATATTAACAGAAACAGTAATACAAACGAGAGTGTTACAGCAAGAATGTTCAGTCCAACTGTCAGAGCTGACTGCTGGAAACTTCCCTCCGCAAAAGGCAGTACCTGCTCCTATTTATAGATGGGAGAGTCCATGCGTGTGTGGGTAAATTACGATAACAATTATGAAAATGTATTGGAAATGATATTTACTATGAAAATGCATTGGAAACGATTTTTATTATGAAAATGCATTGGAAACGACGTTTACTATGAAAATGCATTGGGCAATGATTTTTAGTATGAAAATACATGGGAAATGATTATTACTATGAAAATGCATTGGAAATGATTATTACTATGAAAATGCATTGGGCAATGATTTTTACTATGAAAATGCATTGGGCAATGATTTTTACTATGAAAATGCATTGGGCAATGATTTTTAGTATGAAAATGCATTGGCCAATGATTTTTATTATGAAAATGCATTGGCCAATGATTTTTATTGTTGTGGCCTTGTAGGGGCCAGAAATAAAGGCACAAAGAGAGGAATTGAGTTAAATAAATATATTAACAGAAACAGTAATATAAGCATATACAAACGAGCGTTTTACAGCAACAATGTTCGGCCCAACTCTCAGAGCTGACTGCTAGAAACTTCCCTCTGCAAAATATTTGAAGTGTTTAGAGATTTTAATCCTGCTTTCTGAATTTTTATGAGGAATTCAGGGTAACGTACCACGGCTATTTTCATTCAAATTCCTGATCTGTTTTAAAAAGGTTTGACTTCTTTTCTTGGAACACTTGATAGGTGATTTTTTTTTTCTTTATGATCTTTGGTGGAGTAATGGGTAGCTGCTCAG
>OZ038509.1:21284041-21289041 GCA_964036315.1 Acanthosepion esculentum | reverse complement strand
CATTGAGGTTGATATGCCGTAAAACAAACCAAGACAAACCATTTAAAAAATTTTTTTTAACACAATACTTGTCATATAATTCTTTAAGCATTTATCTGTTTTTGAAATAGGCAAATACTTGTATTAGTCATTTATATTTGATTCTGTATGTATTTATTTGATAAATACTCCTTTTGGGAGCAGTGCAGTTGGCAAATTCGCAACAGGATATTATATACATCATTGGTTGTTTTTGTTTAAAATGGGTTATTTTAATGCCAAAATATTTTAATATTTTTATTTTTGAGATAATTATTGTTTTAGTAATATAAGTATTACTAATTAACCCATAGCTGGAGGGAAAAGAGGTGAATTCCTACCTTTCCCAAGGGTATTTGTGTGTAAGTGAATATAACAAACCCAAATTGAATTGGAACTTGACTATCCAACTGATAATTCCGAGCCATTATCCATTACAGCAAAGCTTACTGCATCTGGTATTCCTAAATGGTCATTCATCTAGGTACTGACCTGGCTTAATGTTGCTTAACTTCAGTGATCTTACAGGATCCGGTATTTAGCATGATATGGCTGTAAGCTATGTACATTTGGTTTCAATATGCACATGCTTTCTTTCAGCCTCTCACTCTGTTGGTTCTTGCTATTATTTTAACTAAATTCCATAAAAAGCAGCGTACTCCCTTCTTTCAAGAATGGTCATCCATACCTAGCTCTAAAGTAGCTCCAAGTACAGTGTTATACTCTTTGTCATTGTTGTATAGGAATAAAGTGATAGATTGCCAATAAGCAAATACAGGTGATCCCGTTATTGAATTAAGTGGATCACGTGACCATGGGAGAAATGTATAAGTAGTAGCATGAGGTCTAAATCATCGCTATTTCTACACTATCCTCTATTACTACATGAATTTCCATTTCTATTCTATCCTCTATTACTATACGGACTGCTATTCTCTATTCTATTCACTATACTATTTTTCTATTCGGATCACTATACGGATTACTGTTCAAGCAAGTACTATTAGTAGGCGTCTGACACCAGCATTGTGCAGCAGCATACTATAGTTGTATCTGCAATTACAAAGACTCTACTACAACAAGCATTACAAAAGTGACAAAGAGTATTCGTTGGCATTACAAAAGTGGCAACAAGTGTTCGTTGACATCACAAAAGTCATTAAAGGGCAGCTATGTTTTATATATATTAAATTGTGCAGTACAGTGTAACCCGGATATAAGAGAGTTGTCGGGACCGGATAGGAAGTCTCTTATATCCGGGTTTCTCTTATATCCGGGTTTGGTTTATTATATATACATTAACACAGGCTCTAATTTGGGACAAGATAAAATCTCTCTTATATACGGGTCACATATCCGGGTTACACTGTATATATATATTATAAAGAGGTAATTATAAAAAGAATTAATTAGCAATGTTAACGTAATTAATGGTGAAATCTCTTCGCTAACAAGACTTAATAAGGCATTAACTTACTAATGCAAAATTCCGTGAAAGAAAAAAACTACTAAGACTTTTTACTCTATTATTTGGACTATACTTTTAGTCCATGTCACTTTAACTGAAAAACCCATACAACAAAAAAATTTGTGGATTTACCACATTACTAAATTCAAACCAAAATTCTCACTTGAAATATTTAAATAATAACTCTAGTGTTGCAACACTGCACATTCCAAAATCTTGTAAGTGCCAATAAATATCATATTTTTAAACAACATCTTTTGGTAAGCAATGCATTTATTTCATCTCGGAGTTTACCTGGAATGGAGAAATTATGCCCTGAGGATGAAAATGTGAAATTTCCGAAAATATTCAGCCTAGCAACATCTACGTGACAAAAATTTAAACACAAGGATTGCATTATTCAATGAATTATTAGTAAGTTAATGCCTTATTAAGTCTTGTTAATGAAAAGATTTCGCCATTAATTACATTAACATTGCTAATTAATTCTTTGTATTTCTTTATGAAATATATATGTACATATATATTTTTTTTTTTTTTTAAGATGGTGAAGATGAGGATGATGATGATGAACAGAAGACCTACCGCTATTTGGCTGACACTCGGAGCTTCCTACCTGGACACTTTGCATGTAAATGTATATGGGAGATCCACCTCGCGTTACATCCTCGCCTCAAGAACTGGGAACGTCGCACCAATGTATCTACAGGTAAGTAAATCTTAACCGACAAGCTAACAGCCAGGAGTATTTTCTGATAAAATAAAATATTTATTGTCGTATTGGTTTAACTTAGAATTAGTATAGTGATGTTAATTATTAGCTTTTCATGACAACTCAGAAAGAGTGGGTTATTATAAATTCTTCTTTGAGAGATGGGGGTAAAATGGTTGTTTTCTACACTGTCAACATGTATTTAAATTAATGTAAGAATTCAAGCAAAAAATACTAAATAACAATCATTTTCAGTTTATATTATGTCCACATCATAAATGGACAACAAAAATATGGGCATATGAGGACTTGCTAACCATGATTTTAGTATATGCCATGACTGAAATTTTTCAGATTAAAGTATTAAAAAATATCAATGCATTTTCTTAATAAAAATCATTTCCAATGCATTTTCATTGTAAAAATCATTGGCCAATGCATTTTCATAGTAAAAAGCATTGGCCAATGTATTTTTATAGTAAAAATCATTTCCAATGCATTTTCATAGTAAAAATCATTTCCAATGCATTTTCATAGTAAAAATCATTTCCAATGCATTTCCATAGTAAAAATCATTTCCAATGCATTTTCATAGTAAAAATCATTTCCAATGCATTTTCATAGTAAAAATCATTTCCAATGCATTTCCATAGTAAAAATCATTTCCAATGCATTTTCATAGTAAAAATCATTTCAAATGTATTTTCATAGTAAAAATCATTGGCCAATGCATTTTCATAGTAAAAAACTTTGGCCAATGCATTTTCATACTAAAAAACTTTGGCCAATGCATTTTCATAGTAAAAATCATTTCCAATGCATTTTCATAGTAAAAATCATTTCCAATTCATTTTTATAGTAAAAATCATTGGCCAATGCATTTTCATAGTAAAAATCATTTCCAATGCATTTTCATAGTAAAAATCATTGGCCAATGCATTTTCATAGTAAAAATCATTTCCAATGCATTTTCATAGTAAAAATCATTTCCAATGCATTTCTATAGTAAAAATCATTTCCAATGCATTTCTATAGTAAAAATCATTTCAAATGCATTTTCATAGTAAAAATCATTTCAAATGTATTTTCATAGTAAAAATCATTTCAAATGTATTTTCATAGTAAAAATCATTTCAAATGTATTTTCATAGTAAAAATCATTTCAAATGTATTTTCATAGTAAAAATCATTTCAAATGTATTTTCATAGTAAAAATCATTTCAAATGTATTTTCATAGTAAAAATCATTTCAAATGTATTTTCATAGTAAAAATCATTTCAAATGTATTTTCATAGTAAAAATCATTTCAAATGTATTTTCATAGTAAAAATCATTTCAAATGTATTTTCATAGTAAAAATCATTTCAAATGTATTTTCATAGTAAAAATCATTTCAAATGTATTTTCATAGTAAAAATCATTTCAAATGTATTTTCATAGTAAAAATCATTGGCCAATTCATTTTTATAGTAAAAATCATTGGCCAATGCATTTTCATAATGTTTTTGGAATATGATCAATTTTATTGTAAACTGATAATTGCACATTTCTGTAAATACTTCAATGTTTGTTTTGTCACTGTTAATTTACTAATATATGAATGATTATATGAAATAATCTCACAAAGTTGCTCAGATGAATATTTTTCAATACTTTCATATAATAAAATCATTTTAGTTTCATTTACTTCTGCATCTTCTTTTCATTCAAGTTTTAATTTATTTCTATATTTTAAAATAAGTTGCAATATATTTCCATAGTAATAATTTGCTAAGATTTTTACATAAAAAATCTCTTGAAGTTGCTGTCACTATTTTGTCCTAACATTTAAATGTTTTGCTATAGTTTTTAAAGAAATTGTTCCTGTGATACTATTTATGTAAACAGGTGCTTTGTTACATTTTGGGTAACTTTTGAGAGTCTGTGTTTAGGGAAGAGATTTTCACTTAGATGTATTTTATTTGCATTTATTGAAGTTAAATGTTCATTATGATGAGAAATTTTTAAACTGTTAAAGATACCTTCATTAATTTTATCTATTCTTTATAAGGTATGCAAGCTTTGCGTTCTGTGCTGTCCAAGCTATCTGTGAACAACCGAAAGAACATGTTTGTCATGAAAGATGGACTTGGCAATTACTTTTATGTCAGGTAAATGAAGTTTTATTGCTATTTATTTATTCTAAATGTTATAAAAGTAGAACAAATACTGGTTATCACTTAAAACTTTTTTGGAGTTTGGAGTCAGTGTACATTAAGTCCTACCAGCCATCTCTCTGTATGCAGAAAGTGTGGTTGGTGGGCTTAAGAGTAATCAACCGTTAATGTTATATTTTGTTTTTTGCATATTAGTCTAGGCTTGTATGTTTATAAAAGTTGTATATTTTGGTGGTCAACCTAGTTAAATAAAGGGAAAGTTTTTCTTGGAAATAAATTTTGTAGATTAGCCTTTTTTCAATCTTCCTTAGGCTGTGAAACATGACAGAATTGAAAAATATCAAGCTTTTATCATTTTGGCAGTGTTGTTCATAATATCAATACAGAGTAAAATTTTCCTTGATGTTATACAAAATTATTCTATCAGAATTTTCCATATTTTTACTAAGTTGTGCCGACTTTAGAATGCATTGGGATAGTTGGATTAGTTAAAAAGAAAGCTGGTAGATCCACATCAAAGGTTCAAGCAATGATATGCATTTGAAATTATTAATTATATTTAAGTGATTCATCGAGTCTGAAACCTCAAAAAATGCAGAAAGCACTGGACGGCCATTTCGTCCTATATTTGGGACTCATCAGCAG
>OZ038509.1:21189041-21281541 GCA_964036315.1 Acanthosepion esculentum | reverse complement strand
TCATTGTCTTTTCCATGGCTTTGATGTCATATTTTTTCTTCTCCTATATTGGTTGCTCATCAAGATAATCTAGTTTGTCCCACAATTTACATAGTGTTTGTAGGGGAGATGTATTTCATGTAACTGCTGATTCTTCTTTGGATCTTATCAAGAAACTCCAGGTAAATAGCAGGGGCACTGGACCATAATATGGCAGTAATATTCTAAGCATGGATGAATGGCAGACTTATAGATATGCAAGATAGATTCTGGAGAGAAAAATTGTCTCACTCAACACAGTGAGCCAACTTTCTTAGCAGCTGACTTTGCAATGGATTCAACATTGTCTTTCCACTTCATGTTAGCTAAGAAGGATAACCTGAGAAGGTACAATTAGTCACTTTCCTGGAGGATAGCATCAGCCATGCTGATGGATGGCAGTGAGGGGTCTCTGAGATGATTAATAGAGAGAAGTTCCACCACTATAATAATAGCAGCATCTGCTAAGTTAGGATATTTGGGAGACAACTGTTCTATAAGTCAACCAAGCCCATTTTCAGTTTTGTTGTCTTTTGTCAGCCTCTTCATCATAGCACTAGCGTATTTTAGTTAAATGCTTTTTATGCAGTGTTACATATCGTTTATAAAAAGAAGAAAGAGAATTCAAATTAAAATAAAGCATTTGCACTTTCCTTTAAAACCCTTATCGCTTTCTCTCTCTCTCTCTCTCTCTCTCAAATTCTTTCTCTCTTTCCATCTCTCTCTCTACTTCTCTCTCAACTAATGAGAGGGCAACCCTCAAATAAAAAGAGGAAGAAGAAGAATAAAAAGAATTCAAATTAAAATAAGGCATTTGCACTTTCCTTTAAAACCCTTATCGCTTTCTACTTCTCTCTCTCAACTTCTCTCTCTCAACTTCTCTCTCTCAACTTCTCTCTCTCAACTTCTCTCTCTCAACTTCTCTCTCTCAACTTCTCTCTCTCAACTTCTCTCTCTCAACTTCTCTCTCTCAACTTCTCTCTCTCAACTTCTCTCTCTCAACTTCTCTCTCTCAACTTCTCTCTCTCAACTTCTCTCTCTCAACTTCTCTCTCTCAACTTCTCTCTCTCAACTTCTCTCTCTCAACTTCTCTCTCTCAACTTCTCTCTCTCAACTTCTCTCTCTCAACTTCTCTCTCTCAACTTCTCTCTCTCAACTTCTCTCTCTCAACTTCTCTCTCTCAACTTCTCTCTCTCTCTCTACTTCTCTTTCAACTAATGAGAGGGCAACCCCCAACCTCAATTTTGACAGTAAGAAATGCTACTCTAATTAAAAGAGAAAATAATTCACTAAGACAAAAATGTATCTAAAGTGCTTTAATTGCTAGCTCAGCCACAGTAAATTTATGTCCAGCTTCTTACAAAGTTTCACCATTCTTGGCAGATTTTCTGTTATCACAATGTGGGATATTTAATAACAAAGGTGATGGAAACCAAAAGAATCTAAACTGATTTGACTCAAAACATTAAAAAAAAAATATTTTTCTAAAAATTCCCAGCGTCTTTCGTTCATGCACATGTGGAGTTGCATCAAAGTAAACGAACATGACGTCCTAATGGATGAAACATGTCACACAAAAACATTTTCCACTTTGTCATATCATCTTTCCACTAAAATTGTTCTTGATATATAAAAATTTACATATTGTTATAACAGACACATACATGGTTTATAAAATTTTATATATATATGATTTGTAAAGTATTATATTTGATGTTTATAATATATTTTATATATATATATGGTTTATAATATATTTTATATATATATGGTTTATAATATATTTTATATATATATATATATATATATGGTTTATAATATATTTTATATATATATATATGGTTTATAATATATTTTATATATATATATATATGGTTTATAATATATTTTATATATATATATATATATATATATATATATATATATGGTTTATAATATATTTTATATATATATATATATATGGTTTATAATATATTTTATATATATATATATATATGGTTTATAATATATTTTATATATATATATATATATGGTTTATAATATATTATATATATATATATATATATATATATATATATATATATATATATGGTTTATAATATATTTTATATATATATATATATATGGTTTATAATATATTTTATATATATATATATATGGTTTATAATATATTTTATATATATATATATATGGTTTATAATATATTTTATATATATATATATATGGTTTATAATATATTTTATATATATATATATGGTTTATAATATATTTTATATATATATATATATGGTTTATAATATATTTTATATATATATATATATGGTTTATAATATATTTTATATATATATATATGGTTTATAATATATTTTATATATATATATATGGTTTATAATATATTTTATATATATATGGTTTATAATATATTTTATATATATATGGTTTATAATATATTTTATATATATATATATATGGTTTATAATATATTTTATATATATATATATGGTTTATAATATATTTTATATATATATATATGGTTTATAATATATTTTATATATATATATATATGGTTTATAATATATTTATATATATATATATATGGTTTATAATATATTTTATATATATATATATATGGTTTATAATATATTTTATATATATATATGGTTTATAATATATTTTATATATATATATATATATGGTTTATAATATATTTTATATATATATATATATATGGTTTATAATATATTTTATATATATATATATATATGGTTTATAATATATTTTATATATATATATATATATGGTTTATAATATATTTTATATATATATATATATATGGTTTATAATATATTTTATATATATATATATATATATATATATGGTTTATAATATATTTTATATATATATATATGGTTTATAATATATTTTATATATATATATATGGTTTATAATATATTTTATATATATATCTATATATGGTTTATAATATATTTTATATATATATATATAAAGTGTTTTATATGTATAAAAATGTTTAATTTAGATTGATGTATGTGAATGTTTTGTATTGAAATATTTCAGTAAGCTTTGAAATCATATTGCCCACCTTCCATTTGTTTCAGATTGTTCAACAATTTCTCCCATTTCAACTCCAAAGCGAGATGATGATGATGACGAGGTAAGTAAATATGTAAATCCTCTCCTTAATTAATCAAAGGACTCTCAGCCCAGCCACACACTTGAGGACCTCCTTGAATCACCGAAAGTGGAAAAAATGAAAAACTCAAGTTGACATTAGAGTGGGGTTCATGACAACTTGGACACAAATCACTTTCCTTCTAACTACATTGCCTGCCTTATTAGTTTCAGCAAAAAGCTTTTAATCACAAAGTTAATACAGACCATAACCTCACATGCACACACACACACACACACACACACACACACACACACACACACACACACACACATATATATATATATATATATATATATATATATTTTGATGCATGTTTCATTAGATAATTTAGACATGTTTTGTCTATTTATTTTAAGTAAATTCCTTTTATATTGTCTGATAAGCTTAATAACATTATCATTGATAGACGAAAGAAAATCACCATATTGATACATGTTTTAATCCTATCTAAGCTTTCGGATTACATAAGCCATTATCAAAGATGACAATTACATTTCAATATATTAAACAATACATGGACAAAACAATGAGTGTCTGTTTTTGTTGCATGAAAGATTTCCAAGCAACGACAAACTCGTGTATATGAGGCGCAGAAGATGTTTTCCTTTCGTCTTTATTCATATTGTCCTTGTGCAGATATATTTTAGATATATCTGAAAATTTTATACACACACATTTATGATAAAGAATAAATAGGAAACATTTATCAATCTCATATGTTCCACTTTTATTAAATCGTCCTGGGTAAGATGATAAACTACATCCAGCAGCAAGGCCTCTGATCAGGAGGTTTTGAGGAGCGTGGAACCACCTCTGAATTGCTGGTATTCTTAGGTCCACCCAGACCCGGGGTGGTAGCGCCTGTTAGGATCCCAGCTATGGTCAAATAGTTAACTATTACCAGCAATACTTTTTTGAAAAAAATTATTACCAGCAATACAATTTTGAAGGAAAAATATTACCAGAAACAGCTTTTTGACAAAACAAAATATTACCAGCAATAAAAAATGTTGTCGGCATTAAATAACCCATTGGAGTTGATATGCCGTAAAACAAAATAAACCAAACCAATCTAAACCAAAGAATACATATTCTATTCATATGAATCTATCCTAAAAATATTGTCGGCATTTAATAACCCATTGAGGTTGATATGCCATAAAACAAAATAAACCAAACCAATCTAAACCAAAGAATACATATTCTATTCATACGAATCTATCCTAAAAATGTTGTCGGCATTAAATGACCCATTGAGGTTGATATGCCGTAAAATAAACCAAACCAATCTAAACCAAAGAATACATATTCTATTCATATGAATCTATCCTAAAAATATTGTCGGCATTTAATAACCCATTGAGGTTGATATGCCATAAAACAAAATAAACCAAACCAATCTAAACCAAAGAATACATAGTCTATTCATATGAATCTATCCTAAAAATGTTGTCGGCATTAAATAACACATTGAGGTTGATATGCCGTAAAACAAAATATACCAAACCAATCTAAACCAAAGAATACATATTCTATTCATATGAATCTATCCTAAAAATGTTGTCGGCATTAAATAACCCATTGAGGTTGATATGCCGTAAAACAAAATAAACCAAACCAATCTAAACCAAAGAATACATATTCTATTCATATGGATCTATCCTAAAAATGTTGTCGGCATTAAATAACCCATTGAGGTTGATATGCCGTAAAACAAAATGAATCAAACCAAACTTTTATTAAAGCTTTATCAAATTGAGAGAAACAGTCAAAAAGACAGACATTCTGGTGCTTTCAATATAACAGCAGATAAGGCTATGTGTATGTAAGTTTGTAGAAGTTCTAATTTGACTGTGCATTTGTCAGACATATAGAATTATCTACTGTTATAATGCACATAATACATGACTGACCAATGAAAATCAAACCACACAAGATAGAAAATACTAGAACTTCTGTCTTTTTGACTGTTTCTCTCAATCTCCAATGAACCTTTAATAAATGTTTCCTATTTGTTCTATATCTTACCATACTTTTGGATTCTGATCCATATTTGATCTACATTTGATGTTTAAATCATATGTTTATGTTTAGAAAATTGTATTTATAATCACCTGCTTTTATAAAGATATGAACCCAACTGTGAGGGTGAAATCTCATTATTTGAGGGTTGAGTGGGTGAAGTTGGAGACAAAGAAATTCGCCCACAAAATAAAATTTAAAAAGAAATCGTATTTTTACTTATTTCATCAGTGAATTTTATAAAATGCTATTTTCTAATAAGCATTTTCATTTTTGTCAGGAATCCTCAAAGTCGCTACGAGATGTGGACACTCTGTCGATTTCTTCTATGGGAAGTTATGTGTCCAAGCGGTCAGAGGATTACATCAAGGTGTCCATGCATGGAATTACACCTGCAGGTTAGTGATTGTTCTTTGGAATGGAACTCTTTGCGTCATTCTTGAGAATGGTGAAGCACGGGGTTGGCAGCTTGTCTCGGGAGTGAAAAAAAAAAAAAAATTGTGTGTGTGTGATCACAGTTGAGAAGAAAAAATGTATTGTCATGCTCAGGAAGTAGGGAAAAAAAGATATATGGTCACATGGTGGTGGGGGGTGGATATATGGTTAAGCTTGAGAAGTGGGGAAAGGCATATGATTACGTCCAGGGAAAGTGGATAAAAAAAGAATGTGTGGCCAGTGGTGTGCAGAGGTTTGGTAAAGATTGATTATGCCTGGAGCCAACTCCATGGTCGTATACCCCTAAGACTCAAGTAGGGGGGGGCTATAGCATCTCGTATTGAGAAATGTGAGAAAGGAAGACATTTTAAATATGTAAAAACAGATGAAAACAGAGATAAACGCTTTATTTCAAATTTGGATACCTTACTGATACGGATGTCTGGAGTTGTTGCACCCTCTGCCCCCGTGTTTCTGCACGCTACTGAGTGGTCATGCTCAAGAAAAAGTGACAAGGAAGTGTGATCATTTGAGGCAGTCACCAGGTGTGACTCCTGTCGAACTCTCTGCTTTGGCAGAGAGGAACTCGGACGAGGCTTTGCCGCAGGGCAAAGTTTCGTCCGGGGAGGTAGACAGTCCCTGAACCTGTTTATACGGGTTCTAATGGGCATATTTTTGGCCGAGCCTACGGGCTCGGAGAGCCCACATTAAACTGGCCTTGTGCCATATACAACCCATGTTGGGGGTTGTTAAATATAGGAAGTGTGATCATTCATTTTAAGGGTAACATTTAAGACTTTATTGCAAATCAATTGCTATATAATGATCATATATGACCAAATAAAATAATCTGATAGTGGCTTTAAAATGGGCATTTTTAAAAATGTATATTCAAATAATATATATTTTTTTTTTTTTTTTTTTTTAATCATATCACCCCAAGCAAGGCCGGAGGCCACTATCACGCAAGGGGTTAAAGAAGGGTTGGAGGAAGAGCAGATAGGAGTGGAAAGGGAGGGGATGTGGAGAAAGAGAAAGACAGTGGGTCGATCAAGGCAAGGGGGCCACAAAAGATCCGGAGCGAGACCAGATAGGAATGAAAAATGAAAGGCTGTAGAGAAGGGAAGTGGATAGATCAAGGCAACTGGAGATGTCGATTGACGCTACACTTAAACCGTTGGAGGTTGTATTTATCAGGGAAACAGTAATAGGGAAGGGAGTTCCATAGGCGAGATGTGTGAGACATGAAGCTATTGGAGTAGAAAAGTATACAAATATATTAAAACAAATGGGAAGTAGGAGCAAGAATGTGAAAAAAATATTACTGTATAGTATTGAATTGAAAACTAAAACAGAAAATGCATGAAAAGAAAAAAAAGCTAACCAGTTGATGTCCCCCACAATTCAGAGCTCAGTCAAACATATAAATATGTGCACAACAAGAAAGAAAGAATATACTACTAGAGAATCAGCAATATAACTCAGACAAGTTACATTAAAATCCAGCAACCAAGCATTCCTTCTGCTTACAGAGGGATGGTTGCCTGGACTTAATATACACAGTCTCAGGTACTTTCAAAAGATAATCTTAAAAAATATCTGGCAAAACATACACACACAACAACTTTTGGAACATATATAATGTAGATATATAAACATTTATATACATTGTGTGTTTTAGAAGTTCCCCCCAAAATTAACAGATTTTAAAATATATAAGATATTAAGTAAACAAAATCACTGAAATGCAAGACAAATAAGCAAAATAGTTGTACATAAATGAATAAACAAATATTGAAAAGTTTAAATTTGGCAAAAGATAGCAGAAACAAAAAATGTAAGTATAAGTCGAGATTAAGTTTAAAATACTCCATGATTATGAAATCATTATTTATAACATACAACAAAAGAATTCATACTACCACACACACACACACACACACACACACACACACACACACACACACACATATATATAAATAATAGGAAATGAATTAAATCTGACAAATGTTTTATATATTCTCTGTTTATATGTTATTTTTTATGGCAACACTTATTTGAGTAAATGCCCTGTTGTCTTAATTAAACAGTATAAATTACATTAGCCGGCCTGAATGTTAGAGAAATTTCATAGAAAATATGCGTCCTCCGACAGGAATTGAACCTGTATCCTAACAAAGTTTAAAATAATTATCATGGTCTATCGTCTTAGAGAACCTTTTTTTTCCTTCCATCAGTAAGGCTGATGCTAATATCCTGGAAAAGCACTCATTGCACCTTCTCAGGCTAATGTTTTTCACTGACATGAAGTGGAAAGGTTATTAATGAATCAATTGTTTGGAAAGTTGATTCATTGTGTCTTGCTAAACAATTTTTATCGCCAGAATCTATCTTACACATATATAAGTCTACTATTCGTCCATGCATTGAATATTGTTGCCGCATATGGTCTAGTGCTACAGCTGTACATTCAGAGATTATTGATAAAATACAAAGAAGAATCTGCAATATTATTTATCCTGACCTGGTATCTTGACTTCAGTTACTTTAGCACTGCCATGACGTAATTTCCCTTTGCCTTTTCTATAAATATTTTCATTGTAATTGTTCTAATGAGCTTTCCTCTTTGGTACCTAGACTTTATGAATTTAAGCCATAATATAGCTTCCCTCTGCTTTTTCTATAAATATTTTCATCATAATTGTTCTGATGAACTTTCCCCTTTGGTATCCCAACATTATGAATTTAAGCACAGTACTAGATTGGCAACTAGGTCTCACCATCTTACTTTAAATGGCTTTTTGCTTTCTAGTCAGTTTTGATCTTCAAAAAATATAAATGCACATCTTATTCCTTGTGGCTTTGTGATGCTTGGAGTCAAAGATTTTTAAAAAATATTTTTTTTTTTTTTTTGGTCTAATCTAATTTTGTTGATAAAGATAGGTCATGTTCATAATTTTCTGACTGATAATTAATGTAGCATTTTCAGTTATAAAATACTACCTTGTTATGGTCCAGAATATCTCGGTATACTGCACTTAGCCAGAATAAGTAATTAACACTAGAATGGTGACCTTCTAGGAGAAGCAACTAAAAAGATCCAAATTTAATCCTTGTCTTCAGCTACTTAAAATATCATCATCATAATTATAATTATCATTAGTATTATAATGATAATATTTATTATTATAATAATAATTATTATTATTATAATGATGATGATGATATTATAATGATGATAATTATGATGATAATTATCATCATTAATGATATTATTGTAATGATGATAATTATTATTATGATGATGATATGGTGATGATTATTATTATTATTATAATGATTATATAATGATAATACCTCTAATAATAATGATAATACAGGGAAATAAAAGCCAACAGACCTGATATTATCATAAAAGACAAGAAACTCTGGAAGTGTATGCTTATTGACATAGCCATACCATCTGAGAGAAATACTGCCATGAAAATTATTGAGATTTTCTCCAAATACAAGAACCTGGAGATTAACAGAATGTGAGAAATGAAGATTGAGACTGTACCAATATTAATCGGAGCTCTGAGCCTTGTGAGACAATTTTACTAACAGTGTCCCAGGTAACATCAACACACAAGTTGCCCAGAAGACCGCCCTACTAGGAACGTCCCATATACTAAGAAAAGTGCTATCAATTAAATGACAATTCTCCTACGGGGCCTAAGGACCATAATTTGGATCCGACTCTCCAGGTTATAAAGCAGCATACATAAAATACACAAATAATAATGATGATGATGATGATGATGATTACTTCTATTGTTTGTTTTTTTTTTACACAGGAGATGAAATGACCGAGGACCTCCGGAAGATGCTGCAAAACAAATTGGATGACACAGTCTTGGATATTATTTCTGTGATGTTGGATCGGAACCCCAAATGTAAACTAAACTTTGAGGATGTCCGAGTAAGTATGACCAAAGGAGAAGTAGTTGTTTTTTTGTTTTTTTTATATGTCAGTCTTTTTCTGGTTGTTTGCATGAAACTTTTTTAATTCATCTTACCTAGCATAATATCCATAAAAAATAATGGAATTATGAATCATCATCTGTGAAGAATTACTGTATTTGTATGTTCTGTCTGGGATCAAAGTCTTTCTTTCCAGCACTTCTGCCACCGGTCAGAGTGTACTTGTTGTGACTTTATATATTTATTGGTCATGCAACCTGATCTCCTCTACTTAGTTCAGTTTTATATTAACAAGTGTTACTCAATGCCAGTAAACAAGCATGCCTCATATTACCATCAAAACATATTTTAACACTCATAAATTGGGATGATCAGGCTGTTGATACATTGCTTTTTATTTCTTTTGTTTCCGGTTAGCATTCTTCGAATATTTTTACTTTTTAATGATTTAAAAAGCAGAAGGATTTTTACTTTTTAATGATTTATAATTGGGGAAGAGCCAGAAGTCACATGACATTGAGTAGGAAGTCTGTCGAACAAGTGGTGTGTTGTTCTTGACCAAGAAAGCCTGGTGCAATATCTCTGCTTGAGGTGTTTGGTCCTCTTGCATGAAAATGAAAATCCAATGAGCATGCACTACATGTCTTTACTCTAGGTATAACACCTGTGAACTGATGCAATCTATCAGTTCAGAGATTTTGACACATACACAAGAAGGGGGGCAACACCTCCCACCCAAAGGATCTTAACCATGCATGAAGTTGGATACTTTTGTGTGTGTGTGTGTGTGTGTGTGTATGTATATATATAAATATATATATTCTTTGTGGATCAGTTTTAATATATTATTAGTATTCACTTGGATTTTATACCAACAGATTATTATATATATATATATATATATATATATATATATATATATATAGTCAAACCTAATGAGCCAGACAAACCTACCAAGGTTTCACTTAGGCAGATCGTCGGCTTTGATGATATTGTCACATCTACACTTGCTCCCGAAATGAGATAAAATCCTAACGGATGAAATGTGTCACAAAAAACCTTTCCAGTTTTTCATATTTTTGTAAAGATTGTTGATATATAATATTATACAAAATTATATATCGCTTTATATATATATATATAAAACGATATATAATTTTATATATATATATATATATATATGTATATATAAAACGATATATAATTTTGTATAATATTATATATCAACAATCTTTACAAAAATATGAAAAACTGGAAAGGTTTTTTGTGACACATTTCATCCATTAGGATTTCATCCGACTGGGCTTTGATGATATTGTCACATCTACACTTGCTCCCGAAATGAGAGACGCAGGTAGCTTCAAAATCTTTTGAAAGAATTTTTTTTTTTTTTTTTTTTTTTTTTTTTTACATTGAAAAAAAAAAAATTTCTTTCAAAAAATATTCTTTAAAAGATTTTGAAAACACCTGCATCTCTCATTTCGGGAGCAAGTGTAAATGTGACAATATCATCAAAGCCCAGTCAGATGAAATGCATCACAAAAAAACCTTTCCAGTTTTTCATATTTTTGTAAAAAATACATATATATATCATGGATTAAGGCTGACAATTATTTTAACATATTTTCTGTTTATCCATTATTTTTATATATATAATTTAAGTAAATGCTCTGTTTTTAGCATTAAATAATTAATTTTGATTGTTAAAAATTTAAATGCAATGTCAATTGTTATCTTCTGTCTTAATTCTTGTTCTTTATTGTCCTCTCTCCTTAATAGTGTTTTTTTTCTCATTCTCCTACTCTCAATAACCCCTTGCATCTTAGTGGCTTTATTGCCTTGCTTGGGGTGGAATGATTAAAAACAAAAAAAAAAAACATTCCATAAAAGTCAGTCCTGTCATATTTTTGTCATTCTGATCATCACTAAAAATGTTTACCAAAACCTGGCGCTTGTAAGAAGATTGCATTTATTTTTCTTCCTTTCAGTTTATCCAAAGACATAAGGAGGCACCAAAAGATACAATTTACGTCACAATTCCAAACGGCAGCCTTCAACAGTTGTTTCCCCTTTGTTACTACCTAAAGCAGAATCTCCTTCAGTTTGTCCATGTACCCAACTATGTTGATAACCACCCAACAAAACACTTCATTGTAAGTAGCATGCAGTTTGCCAAAATAAAGTATGGAAGGTCAAAGTTGTTATAATCTCTCTCTCTATCTATCTATCTATCTATCTATCTATCTATATATATATATATATATATATATACATACCAAGTTTCTCTGCCTTTTTTTTTTTAAATTCAGGACACACTTGTAGAATGACTGAAACTCTGGGGCACACTTTAAATTTGAATAAGGAAAAATTAGTCACGAAATATGAAAATAGGAAAATGATAAATAAGTCTCCTGAAATAAGCATTTATTTTTAAGACGTTACATTGTATATTTAAGTTGTACAGTTTTCATTTAAAGGGATTTATGAAGAATCTGCTATTCTTTTTAGAAAGGCTGATAATGACTGACTTAAAATCTCCATAGGAAGGCAAAGGGGAAATAATTATCCCCTCCTTGAGTCGCAAGTTTCAGGGCTATGGTATTACAGGTCGATTGTTTGACCTAATACAATCATTCCTGTCAAACCGTGAATTGAAGGTCGTTCTCAACAGTTTCTCCTCCAGCTCCTATCCCACGAACGCTGGTGTTCCGCAAGGCTCCATCCTAGGCCCTACCCTGTTCCTTATATTCATAAATGATCTTCCTGACACCATAGATTCCCAAGTTGGCATCTACACGGATGACACCACAATTTACTCCTGCCTCAGAAACAAATCTAATGTCGCTGACAAAATTAACCTGGACGTTCGTCTCGAAAAGGACCTTCAATCGGTTGTGAAATGGGGCAGGAATTGGCTGGTTAACTTTAATGCCTCAAAAACAAAACTGTTCTCTATTAATCACCACAAGGATCCTTCCCTGCATCCCATTAGAATGGCTGAAGCTCAACTTCTCGAGAGCTCTTCTCTGCGGCTGCTCGGTCTCACGCTGTCTGCTGACCTGAGATGGAACAAATACATTGAGTCAATTGCTTCATCCACCGCAAGGAAAGTTGGCTCCCTGTGCCGGGCCAGGAAATTTTTCTCCCTGGAATCGATCCTCCAAATTTACAAATCAACTATCCGCCCTTGCATGGAGTATTGCTGCCATATATGGTCTGGAGCCCCTTCTGTTTGCCTCGGGGTTCTTGATAAGATCCAGAGACAGGTATGCAATGTAATTGGCCCTGATCTAGATTCTCATCTGCAGTCTCTCTCTCACAGATGCGCCGTCGCCTTTCTCTGTCTCTTTTACAAATAATTCCATGGTAATTGCTCCGATGAGCTGCTATTGCTGCTTCCCAGGCTCTATGAATTCAAGTGTCATACGAGGCTGGCATCCCGTTCCCACTCTTTCACTGTTGAAATTGTTAAATGTAGACGTCTCTTCTACTCCAATAGCTTCATATCTCGCACCTCACGCCTGTGGAACTCCCTTGCCTATTCCTGTTTCCCTGACAACTATAATCTCCAACTATTCAAATGTAACGTCAATCAACATCTCCAGTTGCCTTGATCTATCCACTATCCTTCTCCACATCCTTTCCTCTATCACTCCTATCTGCTCTTGCTCCAAATCCTCTGTAACCTCTTGCGTGCTAGTGGCTTCCAGCCTTGCCTGGGGTGAAAAGCTTAAAAAAAAAAAAATCCTAATTCATCAGAACTATGTTTCTCAACAGTTTTTAATTAAGGGTGCACATTTAGAATAACTAAAATTCTAGTATATACATTAAATTTTGATAAGGAAAAATTAGTCATGAAATTTGAAAATAGGAAACTGATAAAAGTAATGTTGAGAAACATTGTTCTGATGAATTGGGATCTTTAAGCTGTGAATCCAATCATAGTGTTTATAGATAAGCCAACATTATCAGTTGAAATGTCAGTTGACTTGGGCATGGAAGCCATGGACTTGATGTTTCTAGCTTTTTTATAATAAATTTTTTTTTTTATATATAGGAAAATAATTCATGAATTACTTTTCTGTTAATTTGGGGTGAACCTGGCTAACTTTCAGGGTGCATTAGTGTGCCTGGTCGCACTGACTGAGAAACACCAATCTATGCAGACAATGGAGCCTCATTTTGGAATTCAGTCAAAAAATTGCAAATGGCTGACTTACCTCACAAGGACAGGTTTCAATATTCTCATCACCAAAAGAGTAACATTCTTTTCTTTTGCTGGGCAATCTTCTCACAGATGAAGAAGAGACATGAAGCAACCAAAATATGGTTCTACTGAAGGATGCTGAGGATATCATGGATTGAACATTTGAGCAACAACAAAGGCTTAGAGAAAATGGAAACAAAAAGGAAACTTAGATTTAACATCAGAAAGAGACAATTAGAATTTCTATGGTACATAATGAAGAAGGAAGGCTTAGAAAATCTGATACTCACAGGACAGATTGAAGGCAAGTGGGACAGAGGGAAAAAAATGCATAACCTACTTAGTGAGATTGAGCAAATGGATAGCAGAACAGGGTGTAGGAGAAATAACAGAAAGACAAAATTTATGAAGAGCTACAAGGAACAGGAAATTGTGGAGAGCCATAATCCTCTATGTCCTGAGGGGGCATGGCACATAAAGAAGAAGAATGAGCTTGTGTAAATGGATGGCAGAACAGGGTTTAGGAGAAATAACAGAAAGACAAAATTTATTAAGAGCTACAAGGGACAGGAAGTTGTGGAGAGCCATGATTGCCTACATCCTGAATGCCACATAGAAGAAGAATGAGCTTGAGTAAATAGATGGCAGAACAGGGTTTAGAAGAAACAACAGAAAGACAAAATTTATTAAAGTGGCAACAGATGTCTGCAATAGATTTCTTCCGTCTCTCAACTGCAACACTTGTAGCCAAATCACAGTTAGAATGATAGCCCGTCGGAACAGTCCAACAACCAACGTAGAAATGACAAAATGGGGTTACACGTCCAACCTTCACTTCTCACCAGCAAAAACGCGTCTGTCTCTCCCAAAAAAAACAGCTCGCTTTATACAACCAAGGCCCGACCATAATTTACATACGAATTACTAGACAACGAGATTTTGCGTTAGTCGTCCGAGACCACCTGTCATAAAACATGGGCGCCGCCATTTTGATTCTTTCCTTGTTTGTCCAGTATTTAATTTTTCCAGGAACTGTTGCTAAATTTGCATAAGCGTCCGCTATTCTGCTTATATATTACGCATGCGAATCATTGGCTCTTCGGTCCGCTACAAGAAGAGTTGCAGGAGATTCTGAAGTTGCCTGGAGGCTGTGATGATGAATTTATTGAATAAATCTACTCTTTAGTGTTTCAAGATATTTTTGTGTAATTTTGGTAAACATGTCTGTTATAATGAGATGTCAGTGTTATTTTCCTTTTTTTTCATAATTTTGATGACAATTTATCCATTGCACCCTCTATATAGGCAATAAATGCATACATATATACTTGCACAATAAATACATATGCATGCAATAAATACATACATGCATATACATTACATAAATACATACGTAAATATGTATATATCCAATAAATACATAGATACTTGCACAATAAATACATAGATACTTGCACAATAAATACATATGCATGCAATACATTACATAAATACATATGTAAATATGTATATATCCAATAAATACATAGATACTTGGCCAATAAATATGCATGCAATAAATACATACATGCATATACATTACATAAATACATATGTAAATATGTATATATCCAATAAATACATAGATACTTGGCCAATAAATATGCATGCAATAAATACATACATGCATATACATTACATAAATACATATGTAAATATGTATATATCCAATAAATACATAGATACTTGGCCAATAAATATGCATGCAATAAATACATACATGCATATACATTACATAAATACATATGTAAATATGTATATATCCAATAAATACATAGATACTTGCACAATAAATATGCATGCAATAAATACATACATACATGCATATACATTACATAAATAGATATGTAAATATGTATATATCCAATAAATACATAGATACTTGGCCAATAAATATGCATGCAATAAATACATACATGCATATACATTACATAAATACATATGTAAATATGTATATATCCAATAAATACATAGATACTTGGCCAATAAATATGCATGCAATAAATACATACATGTATATACATTACATAAATACATATGTAAATATGTATATATCCAATAAATACATAGATACTTGGCCAATAAATATGCATGCAATAAATACATACATGCATATACATTACATAAATACATATGTAAATATGTATATATCCAATAAATACATAGATACTTGCACAATAAATATGCATGCAATAAATACATACATACATGCATATACATTACATAAATAGATATGTAAATATGTATATATCCAATAAATACATAGATACTTGGCCAATAAATATGCATGCAATAAATACATACATGCATATACATTACATAAATACATATGTAAATATGTATATATCCAATAAATACATAGATACTTGGCCAATAAATATGCATGCAATAAATACATACATGCATATACATTACATAAATACATATGTAAATATGTATATATCCAATAAATACATAGATACTTGGCCAATAAATATGCATGCAATAAATACATACATGCATATACATTACATAAATACATATGTAAATATGTATATATCCAATAAATACATAGATACTTGGCCAATAAATATGCATGCAATAAATACATACATGCATATACATTACATAAATACATATGTAAATATGTATATATCCAATAAATACATAGATACTTGGCCAATAAATATGCATGCAATAAATACATACATGCATATACATTACATAAATACATACGTAAATATGTATATATCCAATAAATACATAGATACTTGCACAATAAATATGCATGCAATAAATACATACAAACATACATATACAATACATACATATGTAAATATGTATGCATCCAATAAATACATACACAACTAAAGCTTATGAATTTCTTTTCTTTTTTTTTCCCAGGACTACGCAAGTAGTGAACCTCAGGAATTAAAAGAAAATCAGGTGTTTTTATATCACAGGCCAAGTTCGTCTGGAGGCAAAGGTAAGCGAGTTAGCTATACATGAAGGGAGTGCTAAAAAGTTCAACTGAGAATTCACCTGTTTGACCTTTTGGTCTGATTAGAGGGGAGTGGGTTTGGCTGAAAAGTCTCCGCATCCAAATCCAGGACCTTCTCATTCATGTTGGAGAGACCCCACCTCCAGTTGACAATTTCTTCAGAGGTATAGCCATACTCAGCACACTTTACCAATTACAGGTTGATTAGGCTATTTAAGCCATAGTTGTAGGTTTTGATTTCAGAGTTATCCTTCTCCTAGACTGGGTGCCAACAAAGGCTATAGTGTCCCAGTCTGTATTGTTATTTTACCCATAGCCGAGGGAAAACAGCTGGATTCATAACTCTCTCAAAGGTATTCGTGCATACATAAGTGAATGAAACAAACTATACTTGAATTTGAACTCGGCTCTCCGATTCCTCAATTCAAGCCACTATCCATTATTCCACCATACCTCCACCTTCGGTATACTGTTAACTATTGTTTATTGTAACTAGTATAACCAGTTATCTTCCCCTCTCCAACTTAATGGACTCTTCCGATCAGCAGTGGCAGCAGCAGGAGCATAGACTTGCATCCCCTTCTGCCCAGGGTGGATTGGGCTATTAGATACTATTTAAACTGCTGTGATTTCTCTCTTGACACCTTAACTTTACTTACGTTTATTTACCCCCTTCTCCCACAAGGCAAGATGTGGCACAAGGCCAGTTTTTAACGTGGACGTTCCGAGCCTATTAGCTTGGGCAAAAATTACCTGCAGACCCTATATACATGGGGTTGGGTTTGTCTACCTCCCCAAACAAGACTCTGCCCTTTCGGCATAGCCTCGTCTGATTTCCTCTCCGCCCGAAGGCAGAGAGTTAGACAAGAGAGGAAGAGAAAGCCTCCTTCTCATACTTTCCTAGAGGAACTACTGACATTTTAAACCAGACCTGGACTCTTAACATTGTAATCTAATTTTCATATCTATAATTGTTACATAGCCTATCAGGATATGCCATCTTTGCTGTAATTTAAGTTGTTTTCAGTAGGATTTGGAAAAATATTGCCCATCCCAAATTATCCCAGACCCAGAGTTTACTTATTTGAGTGTCACTTGATAACATGCAATTTTTTTTACATTCAAATGTACGCACCTTCTGCCAGCGTTTAAGCTTTGCAATATTTATCATCTACCGTTTATAAAGATATATTATTTAACATTTTATAAAGAAATAAATTTGAAAATAAATCTTTTTATTAAAAAAATTTATAAAAAATTATCAAAATATGTAAACCAACTACTATGCAATACTTCCCATTTTATGAATAATTATGTAAACAAGTTTTTGTAAGGTAAGACCTGATAACAGACATTCTATAATTATATGTGAAGAAAACTTTGTCCACCCACTGAATAGGGAAATGCCTACTCAAAATACTGAGTGTTTGTGGTCTCCTCTAAAGTTAAAAGAATGGTTAGTTCAGAGGAAGAGATGCTTGCAACCTATTTTAGTGAATTTATGTGGTGAGAGCAAATGAAAGAAAAAAAAAAAAGGAAAATAATTATTTTTTCAAAATTTATAATTACAGTTAAACATCATTATGTGTTTATTTAAATTTTCTTGCTCAGACATTTTTATAAGTTTATGAATAAAATTATTTCTTTTCATATTTATTTCTTTATAAAATGGAAAATGACAAATATTTCATTATAGTTTGTTCACTTACATTTATAATCTTGTAAATATAAAAATGTTTCTTGCAATCTAATAGTGTTTAACATCTTTGCTGTCATTTCTCAAGAATAAAGAAAATCTATAAATCCTCTTTCATATGTTATGAGGATGCATTTCTATATAAAAAAAAAAGTCTATACAATAAGGTTAAAATTTATAGTAAGGGATTCTACTGAGTCCTACTTGTTAATACAAAAATGTTTAATTCATGAAGTAGTTGTAAAATAGAGAAATTAGAAATAGAATGTTTGGAAGATTCTAGATCATTCCAGTATATTCGAGAAGAATCTAGATGATTCGAGAAACATCTAGAAATATGCTAATTAGGTGCTAGCCCCATTAAAATAGGTTTTTGGTAAAGGGTTGTCAGTTGTGTAAAGGGAATTTCTGCCAGTATCAACTCTGGCTTTTGATTCGAGTATTATTATATCCAACCGAAAGAATCTCTATGAAAAGTTGCCGACCAACAAAAAAAAAAAGAATTTTATGGAACAAATCTGGTAAATAGAGTTTTGACTATTTTCATTGACCAAACTAAAAATTAATCTTCATATACACACATTTGTGGATTTCCAGTAACAGCAACTAGATTACTTCGCTAGCCCTAAAGAGGTAGATTCTTGACTCACCTCCCTTCTCGTATGTAACACTTCACCAGTAACTCGTCAATCGACATCTCCAGTTGCCTTGATCTATCCACTTCCCTTCTCCACATCCTTTCACCTTTCATTCCTATCTGCTCTCGCTCCAAATCTTCTGTAACCCCCTTGCCTTGATCGATCCACTGTCTTTCTCTTTCTCCACATCCTCTCCTTTATCACTCCTATCTGCTCTTCCTCCAACCCTTCTATAACCCCTTGCGTGATAGTGGCCTCCAGGCTTGGGGTGATACGCTTAAAAAAAAAAAAAAAAAAAAAACTCTGTGTTTTCTGTTTTGTATAGCCAATTGTATATCTTGTATATATTTTATTTTGTGTTTTTTTTTTTCAGTAAATTAAATATTGTTTGTGATTTCGCTCTGCGTTTTGGCAAATCATTCTTTTTTCCTTTGTTACAATTACCAACACGTCACACATATGTTTTGGTTATATTAAAATTCTAATCATCACTTTCTAAAATAATAGCCATTACCGAGGGACTGAAAAGTCTACAGTAAAAGCAGTTTCAAGAGAATACCCATTCTTTTGACATATTGTTTCTTTTAGGGGAACAAAGGTTAAATATTCACTTCTGAACTGCAAGTGACCTTTTGAAATTAAAATTTTTTCTTTAATAATTATAATCATTCTGTAATATAATAAAAATGCATGATGTTCTAATCAAAAATCCTATTAAAACCCAGACAAAGTTGACAATCTGAGGGGGTAAATAGAAAGAGAGAAGGACATAGAGAATAAAACAGAAAGGAAGAGTTGGACATAGAGAGACACAGGGAAGGATTGGAGGTGGGGTCGTCTGAGATAAAAGCAAATTGTTTCCAGTGAGGGGTTAAATCATATTTTTGTGATCTAACAATCTCTTGAGAACAAATTCGCCCCTGAACTGCAAGTGACCTTTTGAAATTAAAATCCTTCTTTACGAATTATAATCATTTTGTAATATAATAAAAATAGATGTTCTTCTAACCAAAAATCCTATTAAACCCAGACCGTATTGAGCGTCCAAGAGAGAAGCAGAAAGATATAGTTGATCATTGAGATAGAAAGAGAGTGTGACACAAAGGGATTGGAGACGGTGGAGGGGGATATTTTAAATATAAGCAGTTGTTTGTAGTGAGTGGTTAAATCATGTTTCATGATATGAGGACATTTCAGTATTTTTAAGAGAAACTGTCACCTTTCTGATAATTCTCTAGGAATGGTCACAGGTTGAAAAGTACAGAGTGTGGCATTAAAACATTTATTAGCAAATCCATATAATTTACATGGGTCCTGTTAGTTTTTATTAATTTAACATATAAATAAAAAGTTAAGCTGAAGTTCTTAATTCTACATTTGTGAATACTTTACTGATTAGCATATTTTAATTATGTAAATTTGTTCATATATAGAAAATATCTCTCTTTTCTTAGAACTGAAGAATTTTTTTTTCTTTTTTTTTTTTTTCAGGAATTGCATGTATAGCCATGGCATTTGTGGATAGCCGAGACCAAGAGGTGAAGTTTATTGGGTGCCAAAAACCTCCATCTCTGCCCTATGATGAAATGGTACCCCCTGAAGAATACCCAACTTTGATCGAAACCTACCTCCTTGAGGAACTGCCACCACACACATCTAAACCAGGTGGGTTTTTCCTTTGTGTGTTTTTTTCTTTGTGTGTGTGTGTTGTTGTTTTTTTAATAATTTCACCTCCCAAGTAAGGCAATAAAGTCACTAAGATACACAGGGTTACTGAGAGTGAAGGAAACTGAGAAATATTTTGAGGAGAGAGAGAGCACATTAAAAGATTGTGATTAAATAAGTTTACAGTATGTCTGGACTTGGATACATTTGGTAAGGGAGCTCAGAATTTGGCTGCTTTTAGCGGAAGTGTTGGGAGGGCCATGTCTGTCTTTGGTTTGCTTTTTAATGTCTGAACAGTTGTTTGTAATTGCTTTCCCTGTGTCTTATACAATGTTTTACAAAGAAAGTAAGGACACTGTATGAAACTTGTGACTGGATTTCTGTTAGAAACAATCGTGTATTTGCTGCAGATGTAGCAGAATATGTTGGGCTTATTTTTATAAGATCTTCTGGTCAAAGCCATTTCATTCACCCATAAAATAAAAATGCTAATTAGTGCATTTATCTCTTTAGAGTTCATTTATTTTAAGAAATAAAAAAAAAAAATTTCCATCATATAAAGCAAGAATACCTGTACATTTTGTAGAAATTCTTCTACATGGGTTTTAGTTAAACATTAAAAAACAGAGTGTTGGGATTTGATACAATAATATAAAATGTTAGGGAACTGCTCGTAATTTGGCCTTTTAAAACAATCCCATGACATTCATTAAAAAAACATAACATATAAAAACACAATGTAATATTAAGAAATAATATTAATTTTCTATGACAAGAATTCAAGCTGGTTTGGTTTGTTTTGCAGCATATCAACCTCAATGGGTTATTTAATGCCAACAAAATTTTTATTCAGAGTCTGTCTATATTTCTGAGATGAGGTATTATGTACAGTATTTACATTAGTCGGACTATTGTCCTCACCTTTGTCGCCATATTTGTCACAACATTTTGGCCGTTGTATGCTCCGGCCTTCTTCAGGTGGTTGGAATTTCGAACCGAACCCTTTATTTCGATCACTGGGGTAGACTGTTCTAGTTCCACGAGCCATGTTTGATGGATGTCAGTTATCAGTTATCTCCTGGTAATTTTCCCTCTGAAAGTTCTCCACTGCCTCAAGGACACATGGTACAGTGGATAAAGGCGTTGGTTAGATCCAGTGACAGACCCAAAGAGTGTGAGTTCAATACCCGGTTCAGGCAGTGGAGAACTTTCAGAGGGAAAAAAATTAGCAGGAGATAACTGATAACTGACATCCATCAAACATGGCACGTGGAACTAGAACAGTCTACTCCAGTGATCGAAATAAAGGGTTCGGTTCGAAATTCCAACCACCTGAAGAAGGCCGGAGCGTACAACGGCCGAAACGTGACAAATATGGCGACAAAGATGAGGACAATAGTTCGACTAATGTAAATACTGAAAATTTTTATTGCTGGTAATATTTTTTTTTTTTTTTTTCAAAAATGTACAGCTGGTAAAAATTTTTTTTTTTCAAAAATTTATTGCTGGTAATAATTTTTTTTACAAAGTATTTCTGGTATTAAGACCTATTTTTACACTTTCATAGTGTTTTGATCACAGTTTGGAGGTTAACTATTTGCCCATAGCTACCACCCCGGGTCAAGGTGGACCTGAGAACACCAGCAATTAAGAGATGGTTCCATACTCCTTTAAATCCCCTGGTCAGAGACCTTGCTGTTGGATGTTTATCGTCTTACCCAGGACGTGGATGTATTTTATCGTCATACCCAGGATGGATTCAAGCTGGAATATACAGTTGGCTGAAATGTATAGAATGAGTAATGTTTTTTTTCTGGTTGTTAAGTGTTCTTTTGTATAGTACAAACTTTATTGCATATGTATGTAAGAACGGTGAAATGCCGTTACTAGTGTGTTTGTGCAATATAGTATGCGTACGTAGTTGTAATTGGTATAAAAGAGATAGAATATAAGCTCTTACCATAGATGACAGCGTCAGTGCCTGAAGGCTGTCCCCTTGAGGTTTGGTCAGTGCTGCTGAATCATTTCTTGATAGTGTGTGGAAGCGGATGAGGCCTTGAATATCGGCAGTTAGAGTGACATGACCCATAGTGGAATCTGAGAGATTCTGTTGTTGAGGAAAATCCTCGTTATTTTCACATTGTTATTCTTGAGAAATTGGCTCCTGAATTACATAATTTTACTTAATTGTAATTGGCCCTAAAAAGTCACGTGGTATGCTCACTACTATGTCCACATGATATTTTGGTGATATACCCAAATTATAATGACTAATAAAACAATCTTCCTGATTTGTATTGGACAGTGTAATTGGTGTGTTTTGAGATGTAAGTACCTTATTGCGTATTATTGGTTTATAAATATTTTGGAGGCGTGCTTTAATATTTATATCGCTGTTTTTAGCTGAAAATACTTTTGATTGGTTAAAATTAATAAGTTTATAATTAAAATAATAATTAATTAAAAATACCTGAGTATCTGCTATTGTTTGATTGTGAGGGGGAATCAGTGATTGATCTTCCCTGATTGGGTCGACTTGGAGATGGGTGTGTGTTGTTGAAAGACCTGAAACTCCCTGATGAACCAAGTCAATTTACATCACTGACTACTCCCTCTGGCACCTATTTAAGAGCGTATATTTGAAAAAAAAAAGTTTTATTGTGTGAAATATGTTGCATATTTAGATATTTTAATGGACATGACAACAAAAATGTAAAAAAAAAAACAGCATGTGGTCGTAGCTCAAAAAGTTAACCTGAGTGAGCAAAAACAAATGTAATTTTTGGATACAGCGCATCAAAATTCTCCTAAATCAGCTAAAAAATTTAAACAATAAATTTGGTTTGACCACTGTTTTTAAAATAGTGGGAGTATTTTATATGTTTAATAATAAAACTATTAATTTTTCCCCAAAAAATTAATGAAAATTTATTGTACTAAGCTATGCATCCTAGTAAAACCAATTGTACTTTGTACCCTCTTATCTGTTTGCACATCTCCCCAAGATTTGGCGTCCTGGGTACGACGTTAAACTGCATCCAACAGCAAGGCCTCTGATCAGGAGGTTTTGAGGAAGCGTGGAACCACCTCTTAATTGCTGGTGTTCCCAGGTCCACCCTGACCCAGGGTGGTAGCACCTGTTGGGGTCCCAGCTATGGGAAAATAGTGAACTTCCAGGTCTTTTCCAGAAAGAAACAATGATGTTGCCAGCTATACTTTTTTGAAACAATATGATGTTGCCAGCTATACGTTTTTGAAACAATGATGTTGCCAGCTATACGTTTTTGAAACAATGATGTTGCCAGCTATACATTTTTGATATATCTAGTAAATACTGGATCTGGCATTAAATAACCCATAGTGGTTGATATGCCATAAAACCCCAAACAACCAAACCAAACCCAAAATTTGGTTTTGATCAGCCAATGGATGGCTATTTTAGAGGGTGTGATGGACAGACTAACCAAAGTTACAGAATTTCATATATACAATGATAAATATAAAGTGGACTTTCAATTTTTTTTTCACAATTACTGTTCAGTACACTACTGAACTGTATAAACGTTTAGAAATAAATTAAAAATGTCTGAAGTTGATTGACACAAACCCATTACATGTCTGAAAAAAAAGTGGTCACATTCAACATCTCACTTAGTGACCAGTTGGAACAGAACCTGGTCAGTAAGTGAGGAGTAGCTGTATGTCATTATTTTTAGTGGTAATGTTTTGTAAAGGCTGAGCTTGTCATAAGAACATTTTTTTTTCTTTGCTCTTGATGATTGTGTTTGTTTTGTAGGCCTTGCACGTTTCATCCGTTTCCGAATCTGGGAGAGAGGGAATGTTGACTTGCCGAGTCTTAAGAAGAAGCTGGTTACATCGGTCAAGCATGCACTTTGCGATGTGGTTTCTGAATTCCAGTTGCTTACCATTCCAATCTGTCAGGTCTCTCATGAATTACTGCCATGCTATTCAGAACCCTGTTCACCATCAGTCGTCAAAGGTAACGACATATAACTCTTGTTTCTCTCAACATATACAAAACATACACACACACACAAGCAAGTTTGATTAAATAATTTAGAGGTATTCTGTCTGTTTTACTTTTAATCTTTTCAGACCCACAAATTAATTTCTTGGTGGCTGTAGAAAATTGATTAAGAAAAATTCTAAAATTTTCTTTCAAATAAATTATTTAACCAAACATACTTGAATTAAAATATGCTGCCTAAATATACATGCATACACAAATATACACATAAACACACACATATATATATATATATATATATATATATATATATATATATATATATATATATGTGTATATATATATATATGTGTGTGTATATGTATGTTTAACGTTCTTTTTATAGATACAAGTATTTAAGCAAATGGTCTGTTTTATAATAAACAGTATTAAATAACATTTACCGGCCTGAATGTCCGAGAAATTTTCATAGAAAATTTTCGTTCTCCGAACCTGTATCCTGTATGTATTCGGAGAACGAAAATTTTCTATGAAAATTTCTCAGACATTCAGGCCGGTAAATGTTATTTAATACTGTTTATTATAAAACAGAGCATTTGCTTAAATACTTGTATCTATAAAAAGAACGTTAAACATATTATAAATGTCTTTAAATCTTTTAAAACCATTTATTCTATATTCTACATCATCACTTGATAAGACACCAGAAGTGTTGAAACAAAATGGCTATTTTTGTAGTGATTTTACAACATATTTATGTTGTAATATTCAAATAAATGATTATATATATATATATATATATATATATAAACCAGGGTTTAAATGAGCAGTTCTGAAGAGACTGCCCCAAAAACAGCCCTCTGGCATAAAAGTGCTCCATGCCACAAGAAATGGCAAAGTTTTTGAATATTAATTCAAATAACCAGATCGGCAATGACTGGCAGCTACTTTTAGTTTCATGTGTTTGCACACAATCATCAGGTAACCAGTGACTTGTAATTAGATGAATACCCTGTATACCACCGGGTGAGTTCAATTTGACAAGCAAACCAAACCCACACTGTTGTGGGGAGGGTAGATCATCCATCCAAAATCTAAAATGACAACAAAAAAAAAATGTTTCCCACCTGGAAAGGCTTGCCAGTGGTTGGGGGTGTATATATATATATATATATATATATATATATATATATATATATATTCCCAAACATGTGAGAGTGTCACCCCAAACAAACACCAGAACTAGATTCCCACTCCCACCATCAAACACAATCCAACAAGCACAAATAAATCCAATTTAAAAAAATAAACCATTTTGTCTGATGATCGCAAAAGCGTGAAACCCAGGATCAAAAACTAATATCCATACGACCATATATATATATATACACACACACACACGCACACAATGGCTGGCTACTTGTTACTCATCTACATGAGCAGTTAGCCATCCCTGTGGTAGAAATGTGCCTAGTCACATTTTTGTTTGTTCAACAACCACATGTGGTTTATACTGCATTTTCTTGGAAAGTGCACATTGTCTGACAGAATTAACTTTTTTGTTTTACCAAGATCCGTACACTCAAATCTTTCGTCATGACTTTATTGTAGCACAATCATCAATGATTTCTGAAGAGTTTCATCTCCCCATTTCCACTCACAAACATTGGCTTAAACCCATTGTATGGTCTTCAGACACTTTTCAGTGGTGCCACACACTGGAATCGCCTCCTCGGGCCTACAACATGAAGAAGCCATCTTTCTAATAAACTATTATAAAATTTGAACCTTGATTTCATGGTTGGAAAGCGAACATTGTAACCCCATCATCTGTGTGGCCACACACACACACACATATATATATATATATATATATATATATATATATATATATATATGTATATATGTATGCAGTACTTGTTGGAAAGTGCTCATTATCAGTGATAGAGCTAACATACTTAGTTGTATTGATGTGAGTTTGTGACCCTGGGTTTTACACCCTTGCAATAGTTGATTTACAACAATCAACCCTAAAATTGAACAAATTGCTTTAACTTCCCAAATAAAAACAAAACTATTAAATAAGCTATATATAAACAAATTTTTACCACGTTAATAAAAACACTGATCAAAATAAACATAAAAAAATAAATATATAAGATAAGAAACAAAAATAAAAATAAAAAATAAAAATAAATAAAAACAAGCAAAATAATTTAACCCAAATAAATAAACAAACAAATAAACGACTTCCGGTAAAATAACTGCCAGAATAGACTACCCACAATGCACCACTGACTTATATATATAAATAGCCGAGAAATATAACAGCACTCATGGCCTGACGATTGCATCTAGCATGAAACAGACTGTTGCCTCTAATTGTTGACTTCTATGTTCACTTTTATATATATATATATATATATATATATATATATATATATATATACACATCATCACAGATATCGCTCTGTCCACCATACTCAAGTTACAGGAGGCATGGTGGAGTAATGGATAACGGCTTGGATTGAGGAATCCATTACATTCACTTACGTGCTAATACCCTTGGGAAAGGTGTGAATCCCTCTTCTTCTCTCCTGGGTAAATAGCAGGACAGACTGGGTTCTATAGCCTTGGATGGCAACTGGTCTACGAGAAGGACAACTCTGAATTCAAAACCTGCGGAGGGTCATTTGGGGACCTTGTGGCATTCGGGAGAGTCCATCATATATATAGAGATAGATAGATTTGAATAGAAACTATGTTATTTTACTATTAGGAGACCCTTTCAGCCAACACTTTATCAAAAGGTGAACATTGGCTCATAGAATTTAATAATCAATGGCACACTTGTAAACAGCAAATGAAGAGGGGGGGGAAACACGATTAGAATAGATTTTAATTGTAAACAAATTGACGACTAAAGACAAAATAAAATGTCCTAAAAAGAGTATAAAATAGAAAAAATTATATTAACTCGATCAAGCATAAGGAATAAATGAAGTGTTCCTTTTGCTTACATAGACTTGGCTGATGAAATCTAATATACACAGCCTCAAGAACTTGAGTATGGTGGACAGAGCGATCTCTGTGTAAGATAGAAACAAGGTAAAATGATGTTCCCTCTATTTAAGTCTATTTTCTTCTTCTGTGAGTATAAGTCTTTTTATATATAGTGATTTTCTAAGTGTAGCTTAGATGTGGCACAAGGCCGAAAGCATAGGGCACCCAGTGAGGATCCAACTCACTACTCAGTCGTAATTGATCTAGTGAGACAAGCGTGCTAACCATTACACCGCCTTTGGGCACCCAAGTCTTTTCATATATATATATAAACTCCGGTCTCTTGAGGCAGTTCTGTCTGAAATAAATTATCACCGAACTGTTTAATGATGTATTGAGATGTTTTTTTTCATATATATATATATATATATATATATATATATATATATAAAGTGAACATTGAAATCAACACTCGGAGACGACAGGCATATTTCATGCTGGATGCAATCATCAGGCTGGCGATTGCATCCAGCATGAAACAGTCTGTCGCCTCTGAGTGTTGACTTCAGTGTTCACTTTTATATTTACATACACTCTATCTCTGATATTGAGCACTTTATCCCATAAATATAGCACACCTTAAAACTATATTTCTTCATATATATATATATATATATATATATATATATATATATATATTTTAGAATTGGACATTGTCCGACAATTTATTTAAAGACATTTATATTATGTTTAACGTTCTTTTTATAGATACATGTATTTAAGCAAATGCTCTGTTTTATAATAAACAGTATTAAATAACATTTACCGGCCTGAATGTCCGAGAAATTTTCATAGACAATGTCCAATTCTAAAATATATGACGTCATTTGTTTACATTTGATACGCTAGAGCAGATATGAATAGAAGAGATTCATGGAAGATTTAAGTTTAAAGATAGTAAAATCGACCTTGCTAACCAGACGCTGCTCTGTGGCCGAAAGGTTAAGGCACATCACGCGAAATGATGGTTCCGTATAGGATACAGGTTCGATTCCTGTCGGAGAGCGAAAATTTTCTATGAAAATTTCTCAGACATTCAGGCCGGTAAATGTTATTTAATACTGTTTATTATAAAACAGAGCATTTGCTTAAATACATGTATCTATAAAAAGAACGTTAAACATAATATAAATGTCTTTAAATATATATATATATATATATATATATATGATAATGTGGAAAATGTTTTACTGTGTGTTTCGTCCCTTTGGACTTCACTGGACCTTAGCTTTGTTTACGTTGATGTGACAATACATGTGCATACATGAGACACTGGGAATTTTTTAAATTTAGAAAAAATAATTTTGTTTTTTTTAATTATATGTGTGTTTTGGATACATAATCAAGCCACTTTCATTTAGATTCTTTTCGTTCTTGTTTACATCATATTTTTTTATTAAATATCCCCACATCGTGATAATAAAGGATCTGCCGAGAATGGTGAAAGAATTGTAAGAACCTGACCGCAAATTAACTGCGAATAAATTGGCGATTAAGGCAATTTTATTTTGTACCCAGTCCTTCCTGTCTTGTACTCTAAAATACTTCTAAAATTTCTCTTCCAGTTGCAGAGAATGAAGAGAAGCTGTATGTAGCCTCACGGAAGTTATCCATTCAGATGACAAAAATGCCAAGTAAACTTAATACGCTGTCAAAGGATAAAACAAAGACACCTGTTGTAACTCCGTCCCCCAAGGATGTTCCAAAGGTAAAGCAATTAATCCCTTTCAGCAGAATGATTGTCATTGGTGACAGAAATTTACTTGTGGAATAATTAGATACTATCTGACTAAACTCTGAAATTTTATGAACTATTATTTTTTTTTAAGTTTTCAATTTTATTTTTTCAAAATTTTTTAAAATTTATTTTTGTTTATTTTTATTTCTTTTACTATATTTTTTTCCTTAGTACAGGGGGCCGACACTATTTTTTCAGACGCTTTATTTTTTCCTTAGTAGGTTTGCACTCCTTCCCGGGCTTTAAACAGGAGTCGAGGTTTATCTCTTTTTTTTCCTTAAAGTCTTTGCATTCACTTTCACTCCCAGTAGCTCCTTGCATCTTAGTGGCATTATTGCCTTGATTGGGGGTGAATTGATATTTATTATTATTATTTCTTCATTTATCTGTTGTAGGAGTTTGCATTAAATCAGATAAATTGTTAACCTCTATTTTTATTATATCTCTATTATGATAATGCACATCCAACAACAACAACAAAAAAAGACATCACCAAGTCGACTCCCTCTGTCTTTTTTACAAATTCTTTCATGGTAACTGCTCTGAGGAGCTGCTTTCGCTGGTTCCCAAACTTCATGAATTTAAGCGTTCTGCTAGGCTGGCATCTCGCTCGCACCCTTTTGCTGTTGAAACTGTTAAATGTAGCCGTCTCTTCTACTCCAATAGCTTCATGTCTTGCACCTCTCACCTGTGGAACTCCCTCCTCTCCTTCTGTTTCCCTAACAGCTATAATGTCCAATTATTTCAATGTAATGTCAATCGATGTAATGCCCTGATCTATCCCCTATCCTTCTCTTCATCTTTGCCTCTATCACTCCTATTTGCTCTCGCTCCAACTCTCTGTAACCCCTTGCATGCTAGTGGCTTCCCACCTTGCTTGAGGTGAAATGCTTAAAAGAAAATTATCTACAGCCTTTGTATAATAGCAGACCATTGTGTTTGTGTGTGTAAAGTATATAATGGCTGGCTACTAGTTTCTGAGCACATCCATCTATGAGGACAGTTAGTCAATCCTTTTTTCAGATGCCTGCTCAGGCACATTCATGTTTGTTCAACAACCACAGAGCCCACCTGTGTTTTGTACTGCAATTATGCTAAGCAGAATTTAGTTACAGTTTCTGTGCTAATCTGGTGTGATCACCAGTTTGAACAAGGCCAGTATACTCAAAAAACACTCGGTCACGATGACTTCATTCTAGCACAACCATTCCAAACAGTTCTGTCTGTCATGTTGCTGAGACAGGATCTGTGGTGCTGCAACCTATGGATCAAGGAAGAGCAAGATTGACTCATACACCTGGCCACAAAGAACATATTCTACAGGTTATCGGTTTGGTTTGGTTTATTTTGTTTTACAGCATATCAACCTCAATGGGTTATTTAATGCCGACAACATTTTTGGGATAGATTCGTATGAATAGAATATGTATTCTTTGGTTTAGATTGGTTTGGTTTATTTTGTTTTACAGCTTTTCAACCTCAATGGGTTATTTAATGCTGACAAAATTTTTTATTGCTAGTAATATTTTGTTTTGTCAAAAATCTGTTTCTGGTAATATTTTTCCTTCAAAATTGTTTTGCTGGTAATAATTTTTTTCCAAAGAGTATTGCTGGTAATAGTTAACTATTTGGCCATAGCTGGGACCCCAACAGGTGCTACCACCCTGGGTCAGGGTGGATCTGGGAACACCAGCAATTAAGAGGTGGTTCCACGCTCCTCAAAACCTCCTGATCAGAGGCCTTGCTGCTGGACGTAGTGTATCATCTTACCCATGACGTGGATGTAGTTTAACATCTTACCCAGGACAGACAGGTTATTGGAGATGATCCAGGTATCAGCACACATCAGATGGCACTTGCATATCGTACATCTTATAGTACTGCATGGAGAGTCTTCAGGTGCAGCTCCTGTATCTGTATCACGTGCAACATGTGCAGGGTGTTGTTCATGATGACGGTAGTCTTTGAGTATAGAATCCAGAGGTTGGCAGTGAATATTTCGAAGACAGTAGGGAAGCATAGTTCAGGTTAGCAGTGGATATTTCGTTTCAGTATCAGAGCGTAGTTCTTTCTTCTGTTCTTTTGCCTGACAGGTTGGCACTGGATATTCGGAGAGAGTAATCAAAATGGCCGTTTTTATACACGACGGATTGAATATTTCATGTCTCCTGATTGGTTAGCCTTCTTTTGGGGAACTATAAAGTGAGTCCACTCATTTGGGTTGGCTCACTAGTATATAATGGTACACAAAAATTGTAACACGGGGTCTTTTGCCCTTTGGTCATTTCACCATAGGAGAACATTGGCTGATGATTTATTGCACCAACTGCTGTTTGTCTTTTCAGTCTTGTTTACAGGTGAGGCAACATTTGGAAGAGATGGAATAACAAATTTACACAAGCAACATTTGTAGGCAAATCAGAATCCCCATGGTACAATATAAGCTAGACACCAGCATCAGTTTACGATTAATGTGTGGGCTGGAATTGTAGGTGACTGTCTGGTAGGTTCATATGTTCTCCCAGTACGTCTTAGAGAAACTGTCTACAGGGACTTTATTACGAACACACTTCCAGACATGCTAGAGGATGTACCCCTGCTAATATGAAAAGACATGTGGTTCATGCATGATGGGACTCCAGCATATTTTAGTCACAGTGTTCATGATGTACTGGCTGACATCTACTATGAAAGATGGATATGTAGGGGAGGACCGATTTCATGCCTTGTATGTTTCCCCGACCTCAATCCTTTGGATTCTTATCTATAGAGCCAGCTAAAACAATTGTGTTATGCAGCAGACATTAATAATGTCATGGGAGCCGGCAAAACCATTCGGCACCATATTATTTTATTACTAGTTTTATTCCATCTTATTATTGTTACTTTTTATCCCAACACTCTGGCTCTATACATTCTTCATTATTACTATTATTTTATTACTAGTTTTATTCCATCTTATTAATGTTGCTTTTTCTGGCTTTATACGCTCTTCATTATTACTATTATTTTATTACCAGTTTTATTCCATCTTATTATTGTTGCTTTTTATCCCAACACTCTGGCTCTATACATTCTTCATTATTACTATTATTTTATTACTAGTTTTATTCCATCTTATTATTGTTGCTTTTTATCCCAACACTCTGGCTCTATACACTCTTCATTATTACTATTATTTTAATACTAGTTTTATTCCATCTTATTATTGTTGCTTTTTATCCCAACACTCTGGCTCTATACATTCTTCATTATTACTATTATTTTATTACTAGTTTTATTCCATCTTATTATTGTTGCTTTTTATCCCAACACTCTGGCTCTATACATTCTTCATTATTACTATTATTTTAATACTAGTTTTATTCCATCTTATTATTGTTGCTTTTTATCCCAACACTCTGGCTCTATACATTCTTCATTATTACTATTATTTTAATACTAGTTTTATTCCATCTTATTATTGTTACTTTTTATCCCAACACTCTGGCTCTATACATTCTTCATTATTACTATTATTTTATTACTAGTTTTATTCCATCTTATTAATGTTGCTTTTTCTGGCTTTATACGCTCTTCATTATTACTATTATTTTATTACCAGTTTTATTCCATCTTATTATTGTTGCTTTTTATCCCAACACTCTGGCTCTATACATTCTTCATTATTACTATTATTTTATTACTAGTTTTATTCCATCTTATTATTGTTGCTTTTTATCCCAACACTCTGGCTCTATACACTCTTCATTATTACTATTGTTTTAATACTAGTTTTATTCCATCTTATTATTGTTGCTTTTTATCCCAACACTCTGGCTCTATACATTCTTCATTATTACTATTATTTTATTACTAGTTTTATTCCATCTTATTATTGTTGCTTTTTATCCCAACACTCTGGCTCTATACATTCTTCATTATTACTATTATTTTAATACTAGTTTTATTCCATCTTATTATTGTTGCTTTTTATCCCAACACTCTGGCTCTATACATTCTTCATTATTACTATTATTTTAATACTAGTTTTATTCCATCTTATTATTGTTGCTTTTTATCCCAACACTCTGGCTCTATACATTCTTCATTATTACTATTATTTTAATACTAGTTTTATTCCATCTTATTATTGTTACTTTTTATCCCAACACTCTGGCTCTATACATTCTTCATTATTACTATTATTTTATTACTAGTTTTATTCCATCTTATTAATGTTGCTTTTTCTGGCTTTATACGCTCTTCATTATTACTATTATTTTATTACCAGTTTTATTCCATCTTATTATTGTTGCTTTTTATCCCAACACTCTGGCTCTATACATTCTTCATTATTACTATTATTTTATTACTAGTTTTATTCCATCTTATTATTGTTGCTTTTTATCCCAACACTCTGGCTCTATACATTCTTCATTATTACTATTATTTTATTACTAGTTTTATTCCATCTTATTAATGTTGCTTTTTCTGGCTTTATACGCTCTTCATTATTACTATTATTTTATTACCAGTTTTATTCCATCTTATTATTGTTGCTTTTTATCCCAACACTCTGGCTCTATACATTCTTCATTATTACTATTATTTTATTACTAGTTTTATTCCATCTTATTATTGTTGCTTTTTATCCCAACACTCTGGCTCTATACACACTTCATTATTACTATTATTTTAATACTAGTTTTATTCCATCTTATTATTGTTGCTTTTTATCCCAACACTCTGGCTCTATACATTCTTCATTATTACTATTATTTTATTACTAGTTTTATTCCATCTTATTATTGTTGCTTTTTATCCCAACACTCTGGCTCTATACATTCTTCATTATTACTATTATTTTAATACTAGTTTTATTCCATCTTATTATTGTTGCTTTTTATCCCAACACTCTGGCTCTATACATTCTTCATTATTACTATTATTTTAATACTAGTTTTATTCCATCTTATTATTGTTGCTTTTTATCCCAACACTCTGGCTCTATACATTCTTCATTATTACTATTATTTTATTACTAGTTTTATTCTATCTTATTATTGTTGCTTTTTATCCCAACACTCTGGCTCTATACATTCTTCATTATTACTATTATTTTATTACTAGTTTTATTCCATCTTATTATTGTTGCTTTTTATCCCAACACTCTGGCTCTATACATTCTTCATTATTACTATTATTTTAATACTAGTTTTATTCCATCTTATCATTGTTACTTTTTATCCCAACACTCTGGCTCTATACATTCTTCATTATTACTATTATTTTATTACTAGTTTTATTCCATCTTATTAATGTTGCTTTTTCTGGCTTTATACGCTCTTCATTATTACTATTATTTTATTACCAGTTTTATTCCATCTTATTATTGTTGCTTTTTATCCCAACACTCTGGCTCTATACATTCTTCATTATTACTATTATTTTATTACTAGTTTTATTCCATCTTATTATTGTTGCTTTTTATCCCAACACTCTGGCTCTATACATTCTTCATTATTACTATTATTTTATTACTAGTTTTATTCCATCTTATTAATGTTGGTTTTTCTGGCTTTATACGCTCTTCATTATTACTATTATTTTATTATCAGTTTTATTCCATCTTATTATTGTTGCTTTTTATCCCAACACTCTGGCTCTATACATTCTTCATTATTACTATTATTTTATTACTAGTTTTATTCCATCTTATTATTGTTGCTTTTTATCCCAACACTCTGGCTCTATACACTCTTCATTATTACTATTATTTTATTACTAGTTTTATTCCATCTTATTATTGTTGCTTTTTATCCCAACACTCTGGCTCTATACATTCTTCATTATTACTATTATTTTATTACTAGTTTTATTCCATCTTATTATTGTTGCTTTTTATCCCAACACTCTGGCTTTATACACTCTTCATTATTACTATTATTTTATTACTAGTTTTATTCCATCTTATTATTGTTGCTTTTTATCCCAACACTCTGGCTCTATACACTCTTCATTATTACTATTATTTTATTACTAGTTTTATTCCATCTTATTATTGTTGCTTTTTATCCCTACACTCTGGCTCTATACACTGTTCATTATTACTATTATTTTATTACTAGTTTTATTCCATCTTATTATTGTTGCTTTTTATCCCAACACTCTGGCTCTATACATTCTTCATTATTACTATTATTTTATTACTAGTTTTATTCCATCTTATTATTGTTGCTTTTTATCCCAACACTCTGGCTCTATACACTCTTCATTATTACTATTATTTTATTACTAGTTTTATTCCATCTTATTATTGTTGCTTTTTATCCCAACACTCTGGCTCTATACATTCTTCATTATTACTATTATTTTATTACTAGTTTTATTCCATCTTATTATTGTTGCTTTTTATCCCAACACTCTGGCTCTATACACTCTTCATTATTACTATTATTTTATTACTAGTTTTATTCCATCTTATTATTGTTGCTTTTTATCCCAACACTCTGGCTCTATACACTCTTCATTATTACTATTATTTTATTACTAGTTTTATTCCATCTTATTATTGTTGCTTTTTATCCCTACACTCTGGCTCTATACACTCTTCATTATTACTATTATTTTATTACTAGTTTTATTCCATCTTATTATTGTTGCTTTTTATCCCAACACTCTGGCTCTATACATTCTTCATTATTACTATTATTTTATTACTAGTTTTATTCCATCTTATTATTGTTGCTTTTTATCCCAACACTCTGGCTCTATACACTCTTCATTATTACTATTATTTTATTACTAGTTTTATTCCATCTTATTATTGTTGCTTTTTATCCCAACACTCTGGCTCTATACACTCTTCATTATTACTATTATTTTATTACTAGTTTTATTCCATCTTATTATTGTTGCTTTTTATCCCTACACTCTGGCTCTATACACTCTTCATTATTACTATTATTTTATTACTAGTTTTATTCCATCTTATTATTGTTGCTTTTTATCCCTACACTCTGGCTCTATACATTCTTCATTATTACTATTATTTTATTACTAGTTTTATTCCATCTTATTATTGTTGCTTTTTATCCCAACACTCTGGCTCTATACACTCTTCATTATTACTATTATTTTATTACTAGTTTTATTCCATCTTATTATTGTTGCTTTTTATCCCAACACTCTGGCTCTATACACTCTTCATTATTACTATTATTTTATTACTAGTTTTATTCCATCTTATTATTGTTGCTTTTTATCCCAACACTCTGGCTCTATACACTCTTCATTATTACTATTATTTTATTACTAGTTTTATTCCATCTTATTATTGTTGCTTTTTATCCCAACACTCTGGCTCTATACACTCTTCATTATTACTATTATTTTATTACTAGTTTTATTCCATCTTATTATTGTTGCTTTTTATCCCAACACTCTGGCTCTATACACTCTTCATTATTACTATTATTTTATTACTAGTTTTATTCCATCTTATTATTGTTGCTTTTTATCCCAACACTCTGGCTCTATACACTCTTCATTATTACTATTATTTTATTACTAGTTTTATTCCATCTTATTATTGTTGCTTTTTATCCCAACACTCTGGCTCTATACACTCTTCATTATTACTATTATTTTATTACTAGTTTTATTCCATCTTATTATTGTTGCTTTTTATCCCAACACTCTGGCTCTATACACTCTTCATTATTACTATTATTTTATTACTAGTTTTATTCCATCTTATTATTGTTGCTTTTTATCCCAACACTCTGGCTCTATACACTCTTCATTATTACTATTATTTTATTACTAGTTTTATTCCATCTTATTATTGTTGCTTTTTATCCCAACACTCTGGCTCTATACACTCTTCATTATTACTATTATTTTATTACTAGTTTTATTCCATCTTATTATTGTTGCTTTTTATCCCAACACTCTGGCTCTATACACTCTTCATTATTACTATTATTTTATTACTAGTTTTATTCCATCTTATTATTGTTGCTTTTTATCCCAACACTCTGGCTCTATACACTCTTCATTATTACTATTATTTTATTACTAGTTTTATTCCATCTTATTATTGTTGCTTTTTATCCCAACACTCTGGCTCTATACACTCTTCATTATTACTATTATTTTATTACTAGTTTTATTCCATCTTATTATTGTTGCTTTTTATCCCAACACTCTGGCTCTATACACTCTTCATTATTACTATTATTTTATTACTAGTTTTATTCCATCTTATTATTGTTGCTTTTTATCCCAACACTCTGGCTCTATACACTCTTCATTATTACTATTATTTTATTACTAGTTTTATTCCATCTTATTATTGTTGCTTTTTATCCCAACACTCTGGCTCTATACACTCTTCATTATTACTATTATTTTATTACTAGTTTTATTCCATCTTATTATTGTTGCTTTTTATCCCAACACTCTGGCTCTATACACTCTTCATTATTACTATTATTTTATTACTAGTTTTATTCTATCTTATTAATGTTGCTTTTTCTGGCTTTATACGCTCTTCATTATTACTATTATTTTATTACCAGTTTTATTCCATCTTATCATTGTTGCTTTTTATCCCAACACTCTGGCTCTATACATTCTTCATTATTACTATTATTTTAATACTAGTTTTATTCCATCTTATCATTGTTGCTTTTTATCCCAACACTCTGGCTCTATACACTCTTCATTATTACTATTATTTTATTACCAGTTTTATTCCATCTTATCATTGTTGCTTTTTATCCCAACACTCTGGCTCTATACATTCTTCATTATTACTATTATTTTAATACTAGTTTTATTCCATCTTATCATTGTTGCTTTTTATCCCAACACTCTGGCTCTATACACTCTTCATTATTACTATTATTTTATTACCAGTTTTATTCCATCTTATTATTGTTGTTTTTTATCCCAACACTCTGGCTCTATACATTCTTCATTATTACTATTATTTTATTACTAGTTTTATTCCATCTTATTATTGTTGCTTTTTATCCCAACACTCTGGCTCTATACATTCTTCATTATTACTATTATTTTATTACTAGTTTTATTCCATCTTATTATTGTTGCTTTTTATCCCAACACTCTGGCTCTATACATTCTTCATTATTACTATTATTTTATTACTAGTTTTATTCCATCTTATTATTGTTGCTTTTTATCCCAACACTCTGGCTCTATACATTCTTCATTATTACTATTATTTTATTACTAGTTTTATTCCATCTTATTATTGTTGCTTTTTATCCCAACACTCTGGCTCTATACACTCTTCATTATTACTACTATTTTAATCCTAGTTTTATTCCATCTTATTATTGTTGCTTTTTATCCCAACACTCTGGCTCTATACACTCTTCATTATTACTATTATTTTATTACTAGTTTTATTCCATCTTATTATTGTTGCTTTTTATCCCTACACTCTGGCTCTATACACTCTTCATTATTACTATTATTTTATTACTAGTTTTATTCCATCTTATTATTGTTGCTTTTTATCCCTACACTCTGGCTCTATACACTCTTCATTATTAATATTATTTTATTACTAGTTTTATTCCATCTTATTATTGTTGCTTTTTATCCCAACACTCTGGCTCTATACACTCTTCATTATTACTATTATTTTATTACTAGTTTTATTCCATCTTATTATTGTTGCTTTTTATCCCTACACTCTGGCTCTATACACTCTTCATTATTACTATTATTTTATTACTAGTTTTATTCCATCTTATTATTGTTGCTTTTTATCCCCACACTCTGGCTCTATACACTCTTCATTATTACTATTTTATTACTAGTTTTATTCCATCTTGTTATTGTTGCTTTTTATCCCCACACTCTGGCTCTATACATTCTTCATTATTACTACTATTTTATTACTAGTTTTATTCCATCTTATTATTGTTGCTTTTTATCCCCACACTCTGGCTCTATACACTCCAGGAGGCCTAATGCACATTGGGACATATCTAAATGTGTATCTGATATTTACACAGGCTAGTGTCTTAAAATTCTTGCCATTACAAAATGTATCAACCTCTAATTGACTTTTCTGTTTACTTTTGTTCGTTTAGTTTGCAGACAGTCTTTGGAATATTTCTACCACGACTACTGATGGTTCCTCAGGTGGACAACAACACAAGATCAGTGAATTACGCAACATGTTACTCCAATATGAAAGTGGAGAGAAAGGATTTCTTCACTCCGTCTTCTGGACGTCCCTTCCACGGTGGTTTGATTTTTGTCATACTTTGGGTAAGTTTCATGTTATTTTTCTCGTAAGACCTGCTACTCCATTGGCAATGATGTGTTATTGTTTAATGGATTATTGAAACCAGAATTCTTGTCCTTATTTTAATCATAACATTTTCGTTAGAACACTGACCCTGTCATCGTGAGGCTGCCTGTCGAAATGATTCTTCTCAGAACACATCCTTTGTTTTCCTTTTAGGTGTCCCCGCTGTTAACAAGATGGAGTTAGAGCTTCAAGCGCGGTTCTCGGTTGATTTTCTCTTACGTGAACTTCCAACACAGTTTGCCAATATCACCCGGGATATCAATCTGAAGGTGTTTAAATTGGTGAGAGAGTCTCCCCATGGGAAAATTCTCACTGGGGTGCCTTACTCTCCACTGCGCAATAATTCGGTAAGTTTTACTTTCATTCTTTTCTTTTTAATTATTTATGCATTGTTTATAAAATTTGTATTCAGTGATTTTTTTTTTTTTTTTTTTTTTTATCTAAGCAAGGCAGCTGAAGTTTGGATATTGATAGAATTGAATACAGTCATACAAAATTATCATGGCTGTTCTGATGATTTACATGTTCCTGTTTTGTAGAGCCAAATTGGCTGTTCTGTGGGCCCCTTGAAGCACTGAGCCCACTGGGGCATTCTGTGGGCCCCTTGTAGTGCAGAACTCAATGGAATGTTCTGTGTGCACCTTGAAACACAGAGTCTAATGAGACATTCTGCAGGCACTTTGAAGCACAGAGCCCAATCGGACATTCTGCAGGCCCCTTTGAAGTGCAGAGCCAAATTGGCTGTTCTGCAGGCCCCCTTGAAGTGCAGAGCCAAATTGGTTATTCTGCGGGCCCCCTTGAAGTGCAGAGCCAAATTGGCTGTTCTGCAGGCCCCCTTGAAGTGCAGAGCCCAATCGGCTGTTCTGCAGGCCCCCTTGAAGTGCGGAGCCAAATTGGCTGTTCTGCAGGCCCCCTTGAAGTGCAGAGCCAAATTGGCTGTTCTGCAGGCCCCCTTGAAGTGCAGAGCCAAATTGGCTGTTCTGCAGGCTCTTTGAAGCACAATCTGGATGGGACGTTTTTCTGCATATCCCCAATATATAAATTCAAGTTCACAAGAAAACTGTTTTTTAATTCAAAAATCATCCAATTTACTTTAACGGCCAGAGAATATTCCATTAAAACTACAGTAAGATGAAGAAAAATATCTAAACATTTAGAATGAAAATATTTAATCACAGAATTCAAATCCCTGAATCTTTTCTCTTATAGTTGCTTTTTGCCACAATTTTCAAAGTTGAATTCCCTCCGCTCAGTAGCGTGCAGAAGTGGGGGGTAGAGGGTGTGATGGTCCTGGGTATCCATATCAGGAGGGGGCATCCAATCGCCAAAGAAAATAAATATTTAGTCTTTGAAATTTGTAATTGTTTCTGTTAACTACATTGTACAAGCGCCCTAGAGTTACGTTTAAAAGGGAAATATCCTTCCAAACCTGTTAGGTATGGGTCAGGGTTTCTCAACTTGGGTGATATCGCCCACCGGCAGGCGATTTCAAATGTTGAGTGGGCAAAGAGAAAATGGTGGTTGATTGGAAATTTTGGTTGGCGATATAGGATTTTGAGTATTAGAAAGGTATTCCAGCATATGCTATCCGAAAAAAAAAATATTTAAAGGAGATATGCATAGAACTTCTATCAAAAAATGTAAAAAAATATTAATGCTCTGGGATTCATATATTGATTAATGTCGCAGGTTTAGTGTCTAGACTATAAATCTAGATCAGGCTTTCCCAACCTTGGCGATATCACCCACCGGTGGGCGATTTCAACTGTTTGGTGGGTGATTTCAACTGTTTGGTGGGTGAAGAGCAGCTGAACAGAAAATGGTGGGTGATTGAAAATTTGGGTGGGCGATAAAGGATTTTGTGGATCAAAAAGGTTTTTGAAATTTGTAATTGTCTCTGTTAACTTTGTCGTACAAGCACCCTAGAGTCCCATGAACTGGTGTGAATGTGGATCCGGGTTTTGATAAATGAGACCAAAGTAGGTTCCCCTACTTGTGTCTTAGTGACAAAAATCAAGGAGTTGACCCTGGGCATCACCAAATCTCTGAATGTCACTGCCTCTGTGCTATTTTGATTTCACACCATTTGTTTGAATGGTTGCAAGATATTCAATGTTTTTGCGATAAAAAGCAAGAATAAACTGAAAAAAATCTAATTGAAAAAAACTAACAATGAGAATTTTTAATCTGAAAATTCAAATAAAATCATTGAATTTTGATTACAGACTGAGTTTAGACTTAGAAAGAAATCATCCGTATCAATATTACTGCATTTACAAAACATATTTACACAAATGATTTTTATTTTCCTCCGAATACAAAATCCTTAATATCGCTAAGTTTCATATCATATTGGTTAATGTTGAAGGTTTAGTGTCTAGACTATAAATCTAGATCAGGGTTTCCCAACTTTGGCGATATGGCCCACTGGTGGGCAATTTCAACTGTTTGATGGATAATGAGCAACTGAACAGAAATTAGAAGGCGATTGAAAATTTGGGTGGGCGATAAAGGATTTTGTCAATCAAAAAGGTATTTCAACACATGCTACCGCACCAAAAAATATTCAAAGGAGATATACAAAGAACCTGTATAAAAAATAAGCAGAAGGCCAAAGGTGAATAACTGGTTCGCATTCCTAGATAAGATATAAATATTCCTGCAACCAATAAATGTTTTGGTATTTGCTAAGTTTAATATCACATTGGTTAATCTAGTAGATTTAGTGAGTAAACTATAGATCTGGATTAGGGTTTCCCAACCAAAAACAATTCAGGAAGAAATTCTTTAAAAAAGTGAAGGCAAAATTCAAATCGAATTCTTTGCTGACAATAAATCCCTCGTTGGCTCACTACATTTTTCCAGAACCCTTGAAGAAAAGAGGTTGATACTGGATGAAGCCATTGTAAAGGATATGGTAGCAAAGAAAGAAACCAGTGAGGTCAAGCTGATTGAAACCAGGCGTCAACTGGCTGACCCCTTGACTAAAGCTACAGTATCATCAGAGAGTTTGTGTGATGTCTTACAGCAAGGAAACATTAACTCTGAGCTTTAAAAAAAAAAGCGACAACAAATGAATTATGATGAGTGTTGATTATCTCCCTTGATCTGGAAGGTTTGTGTATAAATAGCCACCATATTGTTTGACATTGTCTCTCTGTAAGAAACTAGCATCGCCCACTGGTGGGCAATTTCAACTGTTGAGTGGGTGATGACCAGCTGAACAGAAAATGGTGCACGATTGGAAATTTGAGTGGGTGATATAGGATTTTCTGTATTAAAAAAACATATTTCAACACATGCTACCCCCCTCCCAAAAAAAGATTCAAAAGAGATAGGCAAAGAGACCATATAAAAAGACAAGACTAAACCAAAATACAGGGAACAACTAGGTCACATTCATAGATATAAATATCCCAACAAACAACAAATATTTTGGTATTTTCTATAATTTTGAGAAGTATTATTAACATTCGAATAGTTCCTCAGACAAAATAAAAAAATTTTGGATATAAATCAGATAAGGGAAGAGCAAGAACAGCAAAAATATTCACTGAATTTTTATTAGTTGCTCGTAGTGTATATTCTTTTTAATTTTGTAATTATGAACAAAAATTGTTTTGTTCTTTTGTCAACATTTGAAATGCTAATCCTAACCATAAAACTAAATTATATATATAGTTTTCAATGGTCAAGTTTGCTTTCATTTATTCTTTAACAGAGTAATAGCAGCACCAGCAACAGTTGCACCAGTCATCATTATTTATTACCTCTTTTTGTTTTTTTCTTACAACATCACAGTCAGTTTACGAACCAGTAACAAACTTTTACCAAACAAATTTGGTATGCTTTTGAATACAGGTGGGAGGTGGAAGATTTTTCCATGTGAAAGTGGGCAATGATGCCAAAAAGATTTGTAAACCTTGAGTTAAAGCTTCAATATATATATATATATATATATATATATATATATATATATAAATAAAAAGAAAGAACAGTAAGATATATAATCTGGTGTTCTTATTGATTTTTTTATTTTTACAAAACAGTGCTCAATGTAAATTCACAGAGCATAAATATTATAAATTAACTGATTTAAAATGTTTTTTTCGCTATACAGTAATAACCATGTTTCAAAAACTGAAGCTAAAAACTTCAAATTTAATTATATAATTAAATTAAAAGCATTAGTTCCATTTCATCTTCAAGCGAATTTTTCACTTGAAGATGAAATGGTACTAATGCTTTTAATTTAATTATATATATTTTTGAAACATGGTTATTACTGTGTAGCGAAAAAAATATTTTAAATCAGTTAATTTATTATATATATATATATATATATATATATATATATATATTACTGGATGATGAAAGGTTTGAATTTTTATTCTTGGTGCCAGATTTATTTACCTTAAGATACACTGATTTTAACTGAATGTCAAGTGCCCTTTCTATTGTGATCAGCCTATATTTATGATTGAATTAATTATTTTGTCATAATTTGTTTTTATCAATCAGCCAACTTTTAGGGAAAAAATTTGTCACTCTCTTTTTGATCTCGTACACAAGAAAAAATGGATTTGCTGTTCAGTATTTGCCCATTATCAATATGGGTAAAAGAATTATTAAATTTTAGTAAATTAATTTTGAAAAACAAGTTTATGACCTTGATCATAATAAACTTAAAAATTAATCTTAAAGAAACAGCAGCCAAAATGAAATTTCTTTAGGCTGTTTTAACAGAGCACATCTATCAGAGAGATGAGGTTAAAATCTTTATTATTGCATTATTCCAAAATTTTAACACATCACCTGATAGCTATTAATGTCAACAACTGAGCACAAATAGTTATTAATTAAAAAAAATAGTAATTAATGTATAATATTATCCATAACTAAATGTACACGAATGTTGTTTTTGATAAAAGTTACAAAATAATCATAAATGCATATATTATCAAAAATTCCTTTTCCCACAATATAGCTATTTGTACTACGTCATAATGCTTATTACCTAAACAATAATAATACTGAATAAATTTTTTTTTAAACATTAAAGTATATTTAATCACATCTCCCTAATAGCTGTCACGATTTGTAAGCAAATTTTTCATTTATAACCAAAATTCTATTATTACCACAAGAGTTGGTTGGCCTGAATTCAATGGTGGACTGAGCAGGATGTCAGCCTACCCAATGGCAAGTGGTCTCCTGATGGAGTGTGCCTCTGAAATTAAATAAAAATACAATAAAGACAAAAAGAGAGAACTGTTTTAGTAATAAGAACTTTATAAAGTCATCTGCACACTATCAGTTACTCAAATCCAATTTGAGAGGACGTTTTCAAAATTAAAGATCATCAAGACAAGGTTAAGAAATTTGCTGCCTGAAGAGAATTTGGAATCATCCATATTGCTGTCTATCGAAAAGAAATTGTTAGATGAATTGGACGCAGAAGCAATTATTGGCAGATTCGCACAGTCATCTATTGAACACAAACGATTGCTCTTAATATAGTCGACTGCATGCAATGTTCTGTTGCGCTTTTGAACGATCTGTTAATTTGAAAATTGTGTAGTAAACTATTTAAAATATTAACCAATTGCTTAAAAACAAAATAAATAACAAATTCAGTTATTGGATTTTGTATTCATATTTGTTATTTACTATATACGGTTCGCTGTAATTTCTCATAGGGTATATCGTCCTGGGTATGACGATAAACTACATCCAGCAGTCACTAACCTTGTAGCGTGCATTGTTTCACGAGTGAGACATATTTTAAGACATGTTTTTTTAATACCAAACTAGCATTAATTTTGATTAACTTTATTGATAATACAACTCAAATGACTAAAATACAACGTGCTTACATATCATCTTAAAATGCAATTTATGTTTTAGCAATGTTACAGATTTTCATCAAATTTTGCGTATTTTGGCAGGAAAGCATTAAAAGGAAGTCGTAGTCCTTGATGTTTTGTGATAGGATTTCATTTTAAATCAGTGGTTCCCAACCGATTTTGGGCCATGAACCACTTTGGTATTTCTAAAATTCTGGTGGTCCCCTGTAATATTTAATTCTTACTTATTCAAAATTTTACTGCAATTCATGTGAAGAAACCTTAAAAGGTCATTAACTTGGTCTCTAAACAAGCCTCCAAAGACCATGGCATCCATGAGAGAGAAAAATTAAAAAAACAAAAAGACAGTTAAATATATATAGTTTCAAAACATATAATAGAGAACTGGAAGGCAAAAATATAAAATATTTGAATGAAAGCTTATTCTGTAATATACTTTAATCATTTTAATCATGAAATAATAATGCAAAATGAAATTTGAGCTCATGTTGGTATAGTAAGCCAAAAGGGTGCATACCCTAAACATGCCCCACCAAAATATTAACATGCCCCACAGGTGGGGCATGCACTCCATGTTGGGAATCATTGTTTTAAATTATAGTAAACTAGCTTAAAAGCTGTCTTATCAGGCTCTTCATTGGGCCTTCATCACAATAGGTAAGGAGAAGATATGATTGGAAATAATAAACTATGCAAGAACTCAAAACTGATCGCTGCATTTAAATATTGCATGAATATTTAAGCTTACCTTTTAAAAGTTCAATGATAATTATTCTGCCTCCACTTAATTTAAAGACAGTCTGATGTAGATAGGTCCTTACTTTCCTTACAATTATTTTTATTTCATGGGTGACTTACACTGGATTTTGCAGTTAATTTTGATTATTCCCAAATTTATTTCCAAGTTATAAAAATTGTTTTTGTACCAAAAAATTTATCTCAAAAATCACAAAAAAAAAAAATCATCATCAAAAACAATCGCAGTAATGAAAACTTGGGAATCCCAAATTTCAGGATTGCGGGTCCGGATCTGGATCCGACCCGGAATGTTTTTAATTTGCTCACAAAGTTGGTCAAAATAGTATGACATGTTGGGTTATGACCTCTATGAGTAAAGTTTAAAAAGTGTGACACACTGACATTCACATTTATTATATATATGAATCTAGGGGAATTTGCAACAAGTTTTTTTTTGTTACAGTGTCACATGTCATCAGTATATTTGATTTTGTAACAAAAAGCTCTTAATTTTAATTTAAAAACAAAAGTTTTTATATGATAATAGTAACTGAATGAATTTTTTTTTTTTTTTTTTACTGTCTTCACTTTAGTGTGAATCCTTGTTGGCTGTATTTATGGAAGATTTTCTTAAAAACTTTTAAAATTTTCTTTAAATAACTGATTTGAAAATTAAAGAAATCCATCAGATTATCAATTTGCTTCATTAGTGATAATGTTGTTTTTTGATTTCCAGATAATATTTCATATGTTAAACATTTGAACAGTTTAATATACAATTTCATGAAAAACAATAATGAAACCTGTTTATATAAACTGACTATATTTTTGTAATCACTTGTAGTTTAAGAACACTGTAAAAAAAAAAAAAATGTTTGCTTTTATTTGAAATCTTAATTTTAGAATGTTTATATCTGATATTATGAGATGATGAATTACAAATTTTTAATGATTTTTTTCTGCCCTCTTCTTTCAGCTGGTCTGTTTTCAAACCTTCCTCAAGTGAAGTGTGGGTTATGTAGCTTTTTTTTTTTTGTACTTATGTCCACTCAATACAGGGCCCAAGAGCCACTCAAGGTAGAGGACTACTGTATGATATTGTATGAGTATAAGAAAATCCAAGAAGTGAAGTTCATGAGGTTATGTAGGAAAATTAATGATTAACCCTAGACTTAAAGAGGTTATAGTGATAGAGAAAACATCCTGCTAGGAGTCTGTTCCACAAAGCAGCAGAGTCTGTTCCACAAAGCAGCAGAGTCTGTTCCACAAAGCAGCAGAGTCTGTTCCACAAAGCAGCAGAGTCTGTTCCACAAAGCAGCAGTCCTTGGGGAAAAAAAACTCTCTGAGTGGAACTTAATCCTTACTAATGGAATACGAAGGGAATGAGGATGATTCATCCTTGTGTATGTGGCATGGTGGTTCCAGTTTAACAGTCGTGGGTGGTGGGACAAAGGAATATAGCTTGTCAGAACATATACCGTAGAAATATCAATAGAGCAGCAAGAGGCTTATGCTATTTCATCTGTGGGAGAAGGGGTTGTAGGTTGGAAAAGAATTCATCACCCATAACGCTTTTGAACTCTATCAAGACAGACAAGTGAGGATCATGCAGCTCCAGCCCAAATATGGCAGCATTACTCCATTTTTTTGTTTGATCTTGTTCTTGTAAAGATAGCGTATGGCAGGGGGAGTCAGATACTTACTGGGACTATAAAAGGAACCGACCATTCAAAAAATTAAACTTTTTGTTCAGTGGTTGGTTCATATTCGATTTGATTTCAGGTCTACTACGGAGGCTTAAAAATACTCTTTGAGTTCTTCAAATTTCTTTGAGTAGTCATTGTCAATCAATGTCTCTACTGTTTGGCTTCATTAATTTGGTTTACAATTTTTCAGAGATATTAATTCATTAAAGCATTAATGAGATTTATAAAATTTTTTCAAAATTGTTTAGTATACTCACATCCATTTTTCTTCCTATGAATTTATATATATATATATATATATATATATATATATATATATTCTGCTAATTTGTGTATAGATTAGATTTTCAGCAAAAGTAAGGAGGTAATATTGATGTCTAGAGTTCTTAGATGAATCCTTGAATCCTTCATTTTTGACGAGTATTATTTTCATCTTATTTCTCTTGCTTTTCCACCAAGTAGTAATAGTCTTAAGTTGACTGAATTTCTTAGATGAAGCCTTGGCAATTATTATTCATTTTTGACTAGTATTTCTTTCATCTTATTTCTCTTGCTTTTCCACCCAGTAGTAATAGCCTTAAGTTGTCTGAATTTCTTAGATGAAGCCTTGGCAATTATTATTCATTTTTCACTAGTATTTCTTTCATCTTATTTCTCTTGCTTTTCCACCCAGTAGTAATAGTCTTAAGTTGTCTGAATTTCTTAGATGAAGCCTTGGCAATTATTATTCATTTTTGACTAGTATTTCTTTCATCTTATTTCTCTTGCTTTTCCACCCAGTAGTAATAGTCTTAAGTTGTCTGAATTTCTTAGATGAAGCCTTGGCAATTATTATTCATTTTTGACTAGTATTTCTTTCATCTTATTTCTCTTGCTTTTCCACCCAGTAGTAATAGTCTTAAGTTGTCTGAATTTCCTAGATGAAGCCTTGGCAATTATTATTCATTTTTGACTAGTATTTCTTTCATCTTATTTCTCTTGCTTTTCCACCCAGTAGTAATAGTCTTAAGTTGTCTGAATTTCTTAGATGAAGCCTTGGCAATTATTATTCATTTTTGACTAGTATTTCTTTCATCTTATTTCTCTTGCTTTTCCACCCAGTAGTAATAGTCTTAAGTTGTCTGAATTTCTTAGATGAAGCCTTGGCAATTATTATTCATTTTTGACTAGTATTTCTTTCATCTTATTTCTCTTGCTTTTCCACCCAGTAGTAATAGTCTTAAGTTGTCTGAATTTCTTAGATGAAGCCTTGGCAATTATTATTCATTTTTGACTAGTATTTCTTTCATCTTATTTCTCTTGCTTTTCCACCCAGTAGTAATAGTCTTAAGTTGTCTGAATTTCTTAGATGAAGCCTTGGCAATTATTATTCATTTTTGACTAGTATTTCTTTCATCTTATTTCTCTTGCTTTTCCACCCAGTAGTAATAGTCTTAAGTTGTCTGAATTTCTTAGATGAAGCCTTGGCAATTATTATTCATTTTTGACTAGTATTTCTTTCATCTTATTTCTCTTGCTTTTCCACCCAGTAGTAATAGTCTTAAGTTGTCTGAATTTCTTAGATGAAGCCTTGGCAATTATTATTCATTTTTCACTAGTATTTCTTTCATCTTATTTCTCTTGCTTTTCCACCCAGTAGTAATAGTCTTAAGTTGTCTGAATTTCTTAGATGAAGCCTTGGCAATTATTATTCATTTTTGACTAATATTTCCTTCATCTTATTTCTCTTGCTTTTCCACCCAGTAGTAATAGTCTTAAGTTGTCTGAATTTCTTAGATGAAGCCTTGGCAATTATTATTCATTTTTGACTAGTATTTCTTTCATCTTATTTCTCTTGCTTTTCCACCCAGTAGTAATAGTCTTAAGTTGTCTGAATTTCCTAGATGAAGCCTTGGCAATTATTATTCATTTTTGACTAGTATTTCTTTCATCTTATTTCTCTTGCTTTTCCACCCAGTAGTAATAGTCTTAAGTTGTCTGAATTTCTTAGATGAAGCCTTGGCAATTATTATTCATTTTTGACTAGTATTTCTTTCATCTTATTTCTCTTGCTTTTCCACCCAGTAGTAATAGTCTTAAGTTGTCTGAATTTCTTAGATGAAGCCTTGGCAATTATTATTCATTTTTGACTAGTATTTCTTTCATCTTATTTCTCTTGCTTTTCCACCCAGTAGTAATAGTCTTAAGTTGTCTGAATTTCTTAGATGAAGCCTTGGCAATTATTATTCATTTTTGACTAGTATTTCTTTCATCTTATTTCTCTTGCTTTTCCACCCAGTAGTAATAGTCTTAAGTTGTCTGAATTTCTTAGATGAAGCCTTGGCAATTATTATTCATTTTTGACTAGTATTTCTTTCATCTTATTTCTCTTGCTTTTCCACCCAGTAGTAATAGTCTTAAGTTGTCTGAATTTCTTAGATGAAGCCTTGGCAATTATTATTCATTTTTGACTAGTATTTCTTTCATCTTATTTCTCTTGCTTTTCCACCCAGTAGTAATAGTCTTAAGTTGTCTGAATTTCTTAGATGAAGCCTTGGCAATTATTATTCATTTTTCACTAGTATTTCTTTCATCTTATTTCTCTTGCTTTTCCACCCAGTAGTAATAGTCTTAAGTTGTCTGAATTTCTTAGATGAAGCCTTGGCAATTATTATTCATTTTTGACTAATATTTCCTTCATCTTATTTCTCTTGCTTTTTCACCAAGAAGTAATAGTCTTAAGTTGTCTGAATTTCTTAGATGAAGCCTTGGCAATTATTATTCATTTTTGACTAATATTTCTTTCATCTTATTTCTCTTGCTTTTCCACCAAGTAGTAATAGTCTTAAGTTGTCTGAATTTCTTAGATGAAGCCTTGGCAATTATTATTCATTTTTGACTAATATTTCTTTCATCTTATTTCTCTTGCTTTTCCACCAAGTAGTAATGGTCTTAAGTTGTCTGAATTTCTTAGATGAAGCCTTGGCAATTATTATTCATTTTTGACTAATATTTCTTTCATCTTATTTCTCTTGCTTTTTCACCAAGAAGTAATAGTCTTAAGTTGTCTGAATTTCTTAGATGAAGCCTTGGCAATTATTATTCATTTTTGACTAATATTTCTTTCATCTTATTTCTCTTGCTTTTCCACCAAGTAGTAATAGTCTTAAGTTGTCTGAATTTCTTAGATGAAGCCTTGGCAATTATTATTCATTTTTGACTAATATTTCTTTCATCTTATTTCTCTTGCTTTTCCACCAAGTAGTAATGGTCTTAAGTTGTCTGAATTTCTTAGATGAAGCCTTGGCAATTATTATTCATTTTTGACTAATATTTCTTTCATCTTATTTCTCTTGCTTTTTCACCAAGAAGTAATAGTCTTAAGTTGTCTGAATTTCTTAGATGAAGCCTTGGCAATTATTATTCATTTTTGACTAATATTTCTTTCATCTTATTTCTCTTGCTTTTCCACCAAGTAGTAATAGTCTTAAGTTGTCTGAATTTCTTAGATGAAGCCATGTCAATTAGTATTCATTTTTGACTCGTATTTCTTTCATCTTATTTCTCTTGCTTGTTTACTGCTTATAGTAGTAATGGATATGATAATTTGAAGCCACCATTCAGGACACATCATGATGTCAATCATGCAGGTATGGAAAGTGATAAGGAGCCTCACCAGTAGACTCCTTTTATGGAACTTTTCTTGTGAAAATCAATGATTGAACAGAAAGAAAATTCAAGTAACAAGGCACAAAACATAGGCTTTGAAATTGATAATCTCTTCATCTGAGGAAGGTTGGAGAAAGGACCAGGTTAAACAGAAAGGATCAAGGTATACAAAAGATTAAGATTAAAGGATTAAGATTAGTCATGTAACAAAAAGCAAAAAAAAAATCATTAAATATTTTTTATTTAAAAAAAAGTTTTTTTTCTCCTCTTATTTGATGAACTTGTTCATTTTAATGTCCGTTATCTTCTGCTATTCTTGTTTAACCTTAGCATATGATTTTGGCATTGTGAAATTTGTAAAGGTGCAATTGTTGGTCGTGTCAAAGATTTCAATGTTTACCTTCTGAAAAAAATAAAAAAATCTAACACACTTGGTTTTATTTTATAACATTTTCTTTTTATCTGGACATGGATTTTATCTTAATTTCTGCATGATATTTTTTTATAATAATAAAAAAAAAGTGAATAATTTTTGTAAATGTGGGTACAAACCAGTTTTAATACTTCCTCACTTACATCCTGTTTTCCACATTGATAAAAAAAAAGTCCTCCTGTCATTTTTTTTATTCACCTTTTCATTGTTGTAACATGCTTGTTTATTACAGAACAATTTTATTTAATTTAGTTCGGAATTTATAATTGTTACAATTTTTTTAAAAATTTTTATCTGCAGAAATGTAAAAACTTTTAATTCATCCATTTTAAAGAAATATAAGCATTCAGTTATTACCAATTTTTTGATAAAGACTTTAAAATTTTCCAATGATTTTGTCCTTTTTTTTTCTTTTGCCTTGAAATATTTTCTAGTTTTTCTCTGTTCCAAACTTTTCTGTTTTCTTTTGTCCTGAACTCTTTTTTATGTCCTCAATGCCATCTTTTATTTGTTTTTGTCTTGAACTCCATTTTTTGTTTGTTGTCCCGAATTTAGTTTTCTGTTTTTTTTTTGTCCCAAACTCCATTTCCTGTTTTTTGTCCCAAACTCCGTTCTCGATTTTTTGTCCCGAACACCGTTTTCTTTTTTTTGTCCCGAACACCATTTTCTGTTTTTCTTGTCCTGAACTCCATTTTCTGTTTTTTTTGTCCCGAACTCCATTTTCTGTTTTTTTTTTGTCCCGAACTCCATATTCTGTTTTTTTTTGTCCCGAACTCCATATTCTGTTTTTTTTTTTGTCCCGAACTCTGTTTTCTTTTTTTTTTTTTTTGTCCCAAACTCTGTTTTATGTTTGTTTATTTTTTATCCCAAAATCCGTTTTTTATTTTTATCCGTTTTTGTTCTTTTTGTTTCATTTTATCCACTGAATTGAATCTGTGATGTACAGAGGAAGGAATTAAAGGTGAAAATTACCATCAGTCCAGATATAATGTTATAAAATAACATCATTACAAACAATCTTTTTACTTTCTTTCATCATCTAAAGTCTCTCAAGCAAATTTATGCACTTCTCTTATGGTCTTTGTTCTTTGAATGTTTTCTGATTTCTTTCATCATGTTCTTTATTCCAGTGGCACTTCTCTATTTTGGTGAGGGTCAGCTTGCTTTCTATTGCATTCGAAAACAACATCAAAGACAAAAAATAAATGAACGGAACAGTATTGCATATCAATTCTAGGACAATGACTTGTTACGATTATTGTAATAAAGATAAGAATAATCAAGTAACTTGTCTTAAAGAACTAAATTGTAATATCGTAATGGTAACAAGCCATTGTCTCAGAAATCCACACTCCTCTTCTCGTTTATTTCTTTGTTTTTTTTGTTTCACGTCTCACAAAAAAATTAGTTTTTGACAGTCATATTTTTTTCTTATTTTTTTTTTTTTACACCCAAGGTGTTATATCTCCCAGTTTTACCCCCAGGGTGTAATATCTCCCAGTTTTACTCCCAGGGTGTAATATCTCTAAGGTTTACACCATGGGGTGTAAAACTTATTTTAATCTGTTTTGTAAATGTGTGTATGTGTGTGCAGTTATTTTATTTATTTAAAGTTTGTTTTTTTTTTTTGGTTGTTTGTTGTATTCTTAAATATTTAATCATTATTTTCAAGAGTTTACACAATTTTTAATTTGTTTTTTATACAAATTGTTTGCATGGTTTGCTTCTTTAAATTTTGGTCTTGTTTAATTTATTCTCTTGAAAATGGAATTATTTTTTTTTTTTTTTTGTCGGCATTCTTCACCTGAGCCCACCTGTTCTTTATGCAGTGTCTTTGTCTCTTGAGGTTTTGCATTTGACTAAATTTGTTTTGGGGGAAATTATAACCAACCAATTTTTATTTATTTAATTTCTTAAAATATGTGATCAACCCCAACCACAGTTTTGAACTAGGATTTGTTTTATTTCAATTAACATTTACAAAAACGATTTGTTTTTTTGTTTTTTTTCTTTGTTATTGTACAGAAATGGTAAATTTTTCAAGCAACGTTATTCGGATCATTGCAATTTTATTGGCTGCTTATGACCCACCCCTTTTGTTAGGACTTTGGAACTAAGGATAGTGTTTGGCCCATTCTTAGCTAATCACGTATTATCACATTTCTTTGTTTCTTACTTGTTTTTTTTTTCTATTTTTTTATTTAATCAATGCTTTAAAAACAGACATATTGGACCAAATAAAGGACCAAATTGGACCAAATAAAATACAAACATGGTTAAATGTCAGTATGAAAAGGAAAAAATATAATAAATGAGAGTGGTGTATATTTCCTTAGCCATAATTGCCCATGCATTCCTTTTAGTCTTTGCGCACAGTATATTAATTCCTCAATGGAACTTTGATGAGAGAGAAACAAAAACTCATCAGCTGTCCGTCCTGGGTATAACGATAAACTACATCCTTATCCTGGGTTAGATGATAAACTACATCCAACAGCAAAACCTCTGATCAGGAGGTTTTGAGGAGCATGGAACTACCTCTTAATTGCTGGTGTTCCCAGCACCACCCTGACCCTGGGGTGGTAGCACCTGTCAGGGTCCCAGCTATGGGAAAATAGTTAACCCCCAAACTGGGATCAAAATACTATGAAAGTTTAAATATAGGTTTTAATACCAGCAATATATTTTTGTAAATATATTACCAGCAATGAATTTTTGAAAAAAAATTATTACCAGCATACATTATAACCTGCAATATATTTTTGAAAAATAATATTACCAGCAATAAAAATCTTGTCAGCATTGAGGTTGACATGGTGCAAACCAAAGTGGTCAGCTGTTTCTAACAATTTTTTTAAAAATACCATTTACTTTCGTTGTTTATTCTTTGGCCGAATTTCCTTTTCTTTTAATATGTGTGTTCATACCATTAAATTTTGTCCCTTTAATAAGATCTTGAATTATTTAAAATTTTTATTTTTTCACTTGTCCCATTGTAATTTCTTGGTGTCATCATGAGTATTGCTGCTGGCCAATGTTCAAATGTTACTGTATTAAAAAAAAAAAATATCCAGTTTTTAAATTCTTTATAGAATTCTTAATTTTTCATCATCATTATCACATGATAAGGACAAAAGGAATTTCTATGGTCTTTCCAATTTTGTGACTGGCACTTTCACATGAAAGGGATCATCAGATGGTCTGATGATAGCTTTAACTATAAAACTAAGAGTTACCATGTAGTGCTGATTTCTCTGCCAATGTTGCTTTCCTAATCAAAAACAGATGCTTAAAAGTCTTACTGTTGATAGTTTTCCTGGTTTTGGAAGCTGTAAAATGTAACTGGTACAGAATGGTAAACTACTGATCAGAATCCTGATAATCTGAACTGAGTGGGGGTGGTTTGAAACCTCTGAACTGAGTGGAGTTTTTAGTTTGAAACTCCTGAACTGAGTGGGGGTTTTAGTTTGAAACCTGTAACCTTGGTGGTGGTGGTGGTTTGAACCCTATGTCCTTGGTGGTGGTTTGAACCCTATGTCCTTGGTGGTGGTGGTTTGAACCCTATGTCCTGGGTGTTGGTGGTGATGGTTTGAAATCTATGGCCTGAGTGGTGTTGGTGGTTTGAACTCTATGGCCTGAGTGGTGGTGGTGGTGATGATTTGAACTCTAGGGCCTGAGTGGTGGTGGTTTGAACCCTATGGCTTGAGTGGGGGTGATATGGCTCTAGTATTTTGACAGTAATGGATTGTCTAAGTTTTGATCAAAAACTGTACGAAAATAGTCCATTTGCAAGAATGGAAGAGTGAAGACTTCTTTCTGATCCCAGATTCCTGAGTGAGACAGTCCCCTGCCACAGTGATGATAACCAATCTGTGTTGATATATGTCTTGCATCGTCTGAGAAACGATGCTACAACTACTTTATCTTATAAAGAGAGTAAAAAAAAAAAAAAAAAAAAAAATGCGCATCAAGGATGACATTGATGCACAATGCAACCCAAATTGCAAAAAGAAATCTTGTTGGCATTATATAACCCATTGAGGTTGATATGCCGTAAAACCAACCAAACCCTGCCTAAATTCCTTCTTTCAGAAGCTTTGTCAATATTTCCTTCTGGTCATGACTTTACTCCTCTGCTTAAGGAGATGGCTCAGCATTGGATAATGGTTAGTGAGGTTTGTCTTATTGACGATTACTTCTGATTAGTGAGTTCAATCATCATTAGGTGTTTGATAGAAAAATTCAACATTTAAATCCAATCAATTGTTAACATGTCATAAGACCAAACAACTCAGCCTAAAACCAAATTACCTTTCAAGAAAATCTCCGGTCAAGAAAACCGTAGTCTGCGAGAATGAACAGGAGAATTCTTCAGTGATCTCATCCTGGCGGGTCTAAATCCTAATCCAAATCCGGATCTTCTCACTCCTATTGGCTGAACCCCTACCTGATTGATAATATCTTCAGGGTGGATCTGTACTTTCAACATTTGGCAAATTTCAGATTGGTGAGACTATTTAACCCATAGTGGGGGTGGATGGCCATTAAATCAGACATAGCCCGGTTTCCTAACATGAAGGTCTTTGAGGAAAAATAATATCCATCAACGTCATTCTACCATGACAAATATCGATATAAGTCAGAGCCAGTTGCTTAGTTTGTGGCCGAGAAATTTTCAATGTCCAAAGAGAACTTTGTTTTTCTATTCTTATCTCCTAAATTTCAAAGAATCTCCAACATGCAGATGCAACGTCTAAACCTGCTGTTAAAACTGAAGATCTTTGTAGAAAATCAACCAAGTGCGATTGTAACCTTTGGCAGCCTATGATATTGTCGGCAGTTTGTTTTACCTCAGTATTTATTCCTTTTACCTGTAATCCATTTGCTTTCTGAGAAAGTCACCCATCAAGAAAGGCTTACAGCATTGAAACACGTATGAACACCGAAATTAAGCGATGTCGAGCCTGGTCAGTACCTAGATAGGTGACTGCTTCAACCTGGATTTGCAAGTGGTGTAATGAATACTGGCTCAGGATTGTTAATTGGAGAGCCAAGTTCTAATTCCAGTTGGGTTCATTATACAGTGTAACCCGGATATAAGAGACCCGGATATAAGAGAAACCCTGATATAAGAGAGATTTTCTCTGGTCCCAAATTAGAGCCTGTGTTAATGTATATATAAAAGACCAAACCCGGATATAAGAGAAACCCGGATATAAGAGACTTCTTCTCCGGTCCCGACAACTCTCTTATATCCGGGTTACACTGTATTAACTTATGCACAAATACTCCTGGGAAAGATATGAATCAACCTCTTCTCCCCACAGCTATGGGTTAATTAGTAAGACTGGTATCACTAAACTATTATCTACAAAAAATAAAATAAAATTGTGTACAAAATAGTTAGATTTTGTCATTAAATAACTCGTAGAGGTTGATATACCGCCAAACGAAACCAACTAAATCAGTCAAGAAAGCCATGGTGGGTACACAAAGATAAACCACTAGACGACTTTACCCGGAGACCAGTGACGGGCGAAAGTACTGAACAGACGATAACAGCCACACCTGAAACACATGACATTTCATTTAGCATTTGGTGCCAGTGATTATATGAGGTGATATTTGGCACTGTAACCGATTATAGACGTTTAGCAATGTATTTTCATATTAAAAATCATATTCATTCATTTCGGAGTAGGTTAATGAATAGTGAAGCTTGTCTGGTTGACCTATTACTACTGAGTAGTGAGTTTGAACCTCAGTAGGTGCCCAATAGAAAATTCAACATTAAATAAACATATAAAATCAACCTGTATATTTAGTGTATATTTCAACACTGCCTGTCACAGAGATTGAACTTTGAACTTTCTGATAGCCAAATGAACTTAACCAGTACCGAGCTACTATACCATATCCCACTGGACAATCTGACAGTGGTTTTTGCATGGGTGACTTAAAACTTGTGCCTGTTTAAGTTTAAAAGAATTCTTTCTTACTGACAATATCTTGTTTCAGAAATTTAATTGGAATTGTAAGATAATGACTCCCTTCCCAAAAGTTACCAAATTTTAAAATGTTTTTTAGCTTTTATTTCCATCACAGTAAGCGGAACTTTTTAAACAAACTCGTATGTGGTCTTTAAATATTGCTAGAGTATTTGGAAGTTTAAATCATCGTCTGTGTTGTTCTTTGATATGTTTAGATTCTATTTTCAAAAAATATTTGCAATATAGTGAAATTTAAACATTGGCTTTTTAAGATGTTTCCAGTTTCTTTTGCTTGAACATAAAAAGCTCACTTTCAGCATTTAATTCCTACCAACGACTTTGATTTCAATTACAATCACTTTTCAGTCAATATATTGCTCTAGTTTGATTGATCCCCAAATTTTTGGATTTCCAAATTTGCTTGATCCCCAGATTTTTGGGCCTAATAATTTGCATGATTCTCAAATTTTTGGGCTTTCAAATTTGCTTGTTACTCAAATATTTGAGCTTTCAAATTTGCTTGTTACTCAAATATTTGAGCTTTCAAATTTGCTTGTTCCTCAAATTTTTGAGCTTTCAAATTTGCTTGTTCCTCAAATTTTTGAGCTTTCAAATTTGCTTGTTCCTCAAATTTTTGAGCTTTCAAATTTGCTTGTTCCTCAAATTTTTGAGCTTTCAAATTTGCTTGTTCCTCAAATTTTTGAGCTTTCAAATTTGCTTGTTCCTCAAATTTTTGAGCTTTCAAATTTGCTTGTTACTCAAATTTTTGAACCTCAAAATTTGCTTGCTCTTCAAATTTTGGGCCTTGCAAATTTGCTTGTTCCTCAAATTTTTGGGCTTCCCAATTTGCTTAGCTGCGCCAATCCAACCTGCATATTTCTTATTGTAAGTTGCTTTTATTTGCTTTAATTTGATCTTAAAACCAGAGATTGTTCCATGCATGATTTGAGCCCTTTGATAAATCTTTTCATCATAGCTTCAGTTTTACTGGATAACCAAATGTTTTTCTGAAAGTTTTCATTAATCTTACTATAATGGAACTTAAGCTGCATAAAATCCCAAAGTTCTAATTTTCTCCTCAATAGTAGTTTTTTTACCAAACAACAAGCAATAATGATCTATCTAATCATCCTCCAAACAAAAACTTTCAACTGACCATTTCTGTCATCGAAAGCTCTAGGCAGTTCTCCCTCTCTGATTCTTGTGTCGACTATGATTTGATCAATAATGGTTATTGCTCGTCTACCTCTTGATCTTTTCCCATAATTTGGATCCTGTAGCATGAAGAATATAAATAAAATAATAAAATATCTTTTTATTTAATTTTTTTTTTTTTTTTTAAGAAGTGAAAAAAAGTTTGTGTGAAATTCTAAAATGTTTTTCAAATTTGGTTAAAAGATAATATATAGTGAGAAATTGTTGATATTAGTGCAAGTTAAAATAGGAGACGATGTTTGATGTTCAGCAGGGATGTGACGTGTTCCTGTAGCTACCAAAATGGACGTTGGTCCAAATATAGATAATGATAACTCCTCATCCCAGAAAATCAGACAAAAATTAACAAGGTATGAACTTTAATCCTTATTGCGGATTTATTTTCTGTACTTATGCGTTACTGCATTCTGGGTATGACGATAAACTACATCCGTGTCCTGGGTATGACGATAAACTACGTCCAGCAGCAAGGCCTCTCTGATCAGGAGATTTTGAGGAGTGTGGAACCATCTCTTAATTGCTGGTGTTCCCAGGTCCACCCTGACCTGGGGTGGTAGTACCTGTTAGGGTTCCAGCTATGGGCAAATAGTTAACACCCAAACTTGTGTAAAAATAGGTTTTAATACCAGAAATACTTTGTAATAAAAAATTATTGCTGGTAATAATTTTTTTGAAGGAAAAATTATTATCGGCAATATTTTTAAAAAAATACCAGCAATACAAACAGTTATACATTCTTTGAAAAAAATGTGACCGGCTATAGATTTCTTCAAGAAAAAAATATTCCCAGAAATAGGTTTTTGAAGAAACATTATATTACCAGCAATAAAAAATTTTGTCGGCATTAAATAACCCATTGAGGTTGATATACCGTAAAACAAAAACCAAACTTATGCGTTACTGAATTAAAATTCATAAATATAAGAATTAGATCAATCTCAATCTATCTATATTATACTAAAAGTCTGTGATTGCTTGCATGGTGTGTCCATCTGACGCATAATGATTTACAAGTTGTTTATACAGTAGGTATTTTCATTTTAACTTTCTTCAAACAGACAATTTTTTTTTAATAAGATATTATTAAATTAAAGACAGACACAAAGAGGACTATATACATTATTTGGACTATTGTCCTCATCTTTCATCCTGGGTAAGACGATAAACTACGTCCAACAGCAAGGCCTCTAATCAGGAGGTTTTGAGGATCGTGGATCCACCTCTTAATTGCTGGTGTTCCCAGGTTCACCCTGACCCGGAGTGGTAGCACCTGTTAGGGTCTCAGCTATGGGCAAATAGTTAACCCCGAAACTGACGTAAAAAGCATTATAAAAGTGTAAAAATGGGTTTTAATACCAGAGATACTTTGTAAAAGAATTGTTACCAGAAATTTTTGAAGAAAAAAAAACTATTACCAGCAATATATTTTTGAAAGAAAATATTACCAGCAATACATGTTTTAAAATAATATTACCAGCTATACATTTTTGAGGAAAAAAATATTACCAGAAATAGATTTTTGACAAAACAAAACATTACCAGAAAAAAAAGTTGTCGGCATTAAATAACCCATTGAGGTTGATATGACGTAAAACACAACAAACCAAAACCTCATCTTTGTCGCCATATTTATTACAATGTTTCAGCTGTTGTACGCTTTGGCCTTCTTCAGGTTGTTGGAATATCAAACTTTCTTTAGCTCACTGGGGTAAACTGTTCTAGTTCCACATGCCTTGTCTAATGGATGTCAGTTATCAGTTATCTCCTGTTAATTTCCCTCTCCAAGTTCTCCCGTCTATATTTCTGAGATGAGGTATTATGTACACTATTTACATTATTCGGACTATTGTCCTCAACTTTATTGCCATATTTATTACAACATTTCGGCCATTGTACGCTCCGGCCTTCTTCAGATGGTTGGAATGTCGAACTGAACTGAACCCTTTATTTTGCTCACTGGGGTAGACTGTTCTAGTTCCACGTGCCATGTTTAATGGATGTCAGTTATCAGTTATCTCCTCTGAAAGTTCTCCACTGCCTTAGCCGGGCATTGAACTCACACTCTTTGGGTCCTGTCACTGGATCTAACCAATGCCATGTGTCCTATGAATTTCTGGGTGTTATAAACCTAATGTCTTCAGCAATCATTTTTTACCAGTGCTCATAGTGCAATTTTTGCTGTTATCGCTTTTGTAATAAATATGGCGACAAAGATGAGGACAATAGTCTGAATAATGTAAATAATGTACATAATACCTCATCTCAGAAATATAAACAGTTAACTGAATCAGAATAAAATTAACTTCCATTTCAATGGAATGTTGAAATCAACTTTAATGTTTTAGAACCTGAACTGTCAATGACCCAACAGATTGCATGCGCGTAGTTTAGCATTGAATAAAATTTGCAAATACAGTAAAGATAAAAAAAAATTTAATCTTATGAAGGAAAAAAAAAGAAAAAAAGAACAGTTAAATTTCCTCCTGCGGAAAAGTGGGCTCAATTTTTTTTTTTTTTTTTTTTTTTTACCCCAGGAGTTTGTCTAGAAAAAATTGACACAAATGAAAGTTTACTATATTCAGGCAAATATTCTCATTTGCATATTTTTTTCTCTTTTCTGACCATATTTCCAGCTTTATTATCTAACCAACCCTCCACCTTTTTTTTTTTTTTTTTTTTTTTTTTTTCAAACTTGCTACATAAAAAAAAAAGAATTTTTTTTTTTAATTGTTTCACCCCCAAGCAAGGGGGTTACAGGGAGTGAAAGAGGATGGGAAGACTGGGAACGGGATAGGATTGAGGAAAGGACAAAAAGGAACAGAGTTCAAGAAAATGGAAGATGGCACTTAAATTTTTGAAGATTTATAGCGAAGAAAACGGCGACTTACCTCGTCAGACCAAGCGACAGTCACATGTATTCTATGATGGAAAAGAAAATTATTTACCAAAAAAAGGGCATGTATTCTGCATGACATGCTGAAAACGGAATATTTAGATTAAAAACAAGTCCGTCGCAGGAGTCTCTACAAAAGTATTTTGAAATGCAAAAATTTGGCGTCCTCTCCCAGTTGTTGTCGAATTAAAAAAATGCTCGGCCAATAAAAGCAGTTGGTGTTCTTAAATCGAGAGGAAATAATTAATGTATTTTGGCATGTCGGAGAGTGAGTTATTTTTCTGACTGGTTACCTGTATTGGGATTTGTGAGATAGTACCTGCGAATCGAGTTTTCGGCATTTCTGAGAGAGGTATTCTAACTATTTACACTATTTACATTGTTTGGACTGTTGTCCTCATCTTTATTGCCATATTCACCTTCAACATCTGTCTCTATTTCTCAGATGAGGTATTCTAACTATTTACCCTATTTACATACGTCCTGGGTATGACGATAAACTACATCTGCGTCCTGGGTATGACAATAAACTACATCCCCCGATATTTGAGTCTGAACTTACAGTGATTTGTTCTCTGCATTGTGGAATTAATCTGTGACAAACATTTCTATTGCTTTCAGAACGCTTACAAGATTGTAGTTAACAGGGAGGCAAGAAATCAGAAGGGAGTTTCACAGATGGGAAGTGTGAGAAAAGAAACTGTTAGAATAGAAGTGGCAGTTGAATCTAGCTACACCAACTGTAAAATGGTGAGACCTAATTGCCAATCTAGTAGCATGCTTAAATTCATGTAGTCAGGGCACCAGGAGAAAGATGCTCATCAAAAACGTTGCCAAGAAAATATCTCTAGTAAAGACAGAAGGAAACGTGTCATGTCAGTGAGAAAATGACTGAAGTCGAGATAACTGGTCAGTTTGCTTCCATGATAGAATTTGCTGGGAAAAACCTTTTATTTTACCTGGCCTTTAAATCTTAGAGGAAGTCGTGATAGCTCTCCGCATAAGTATTCTCCACATGAGATGCTCTCTGAGTCCGCCCACTCCATTGCTGGGATATTTAATGAAGAGTCAGAACATTCTGCATGGTCTTGTGCCATCCTAAGCTGAGAAAATATTAGTGTAATTTATAGAAAGATATAATTGTTAGCAAGTTTTTCTTATAGGTTGTTATTCTTCATTGATTTTGCTCCTCACTAGGTGTCCCACATGTGTCCTTGAGGCATACAAAGCTAAGCATACTTTATACTTTTTAGAGCTACCTTAGCATGATGTAATGGTTAGCAATCTAACAGATCGCTACTAATATCTAATGAGTTTGATCCCCTCAGAGGGTGGCCTTATACCATACAAAGCTAAATAAATACCTATTTAAAGCCACTTTACCACGGAGTAATGGTTAGCAACCTAACAGATCACTACTAATATGTAATGAGTTTGACCCCCCTCCCCAGAGGATGACCTTATACCAAACGAAGCTATGGTAAGTAAATACCTGTTTAAAGCCTATTTACTATAGAGTAATGGTTAGCAGGGTAGCCATTGCTAATGTTTAGTGAAGTGTTTAGGCCACATCCATCGCATGCCACATGACTGCATCCCCCAAAGACCTCCTGTATGGAGAGCTGGACTCTGGAAGGAGACCTGCTGGGTGGTCACAGTTGTGGTACCGCGATATCATGATCCACGACATGAAAGCTGTGGACCTCAACACAGAGTCCTGGAAGAGGCTGGCAGCCATACGATCCAAATGGCGAGGAACCCAGATCAAACACCTCAAGTCAGGGGAGGAGAAGCTGACACAAGTCACCATGGAAAGGCGGGCCCACAGAAAGCAAAGTGACAGCTCCAGCAGACCAGAGACAGAACACACATGCGACCTCTGCAACAGAGATTGTCACTCCCGCATCAGCCTCTACACTCATAGACATCGATGTTCCAGCCAAGCAGACAACTAGTATGCCCATGGTCAACCCTGACCGACGGAGGCCTACCACCACTATGGAGTAATGGTTAACAGGGTAGCCATTGCTAATCTTTAGTGAAGTGTTTTAACAGAGGAGGGGAAAAGTGATACAGAGATCTGAACACGCATTGGACTAGCAAAAGAAGCTTTTCCAAGGTCTAAGCAAGGTGCTGAGAATCACAAAAAAATTGCTAGAAACAAAGAAAAGAATGCCAAATTGCTGTGTGTTATCCATCCTCTTATACAACAGTGAATGTTGGACAATATCCACAAAGATGGGGAGAAAACTAGAGGCAGCAGAAATGTGGTTCTACAGAAGGATACTGAGAATTCCAAGCAACAAGGAAGTATTAAAGAAAAATGTCAACTGAAAGAACACTTCTACTCAAAATCAGGCAAAACAGCTCAAATTTCTTGGACACATAATGAGGAAGGAGGGCTTGGAAAACTTAACCCTCACATGGCATATTCAGGGCAGGAGTAAGCCACTTACTTGATGAGCACCTGTGAATGGATGGGGGAACAGAGTGGATGCCTTAGCAAAGAGAGAAAGAACTGCTAAGAGCCACACAAGATTGGAAGTTGTGGAGAGCCATGATCAACTATGAACTGAAGGGTCATGGCACATAGAAGCAAGACTGATCCTCACTAGGTGACTCAGACTTGTGGCCTTGTGCCTTACAAAGTTAAGCCAAGTAAATGCCTGTTTAAAGGCATGTTGACTTGGAGTAATGATTAGCAGGATAGTGTAACAGAAACATTACTAATGTGTAGTGAGATTGCTCCTCACTAGGTGACACAGATTGTAAATGTTAATACTGGATTACTACTGTAGTTTTTCTGCAGTTTTCAAGTTTCTTCTTTGGTGCACTGACTGCATGAATTTAAGCTCGCTACTTGATTGGCATCTAGGTCCCACCAATTTACTGTTGATTGCTAAATGCTACTGCCACTGCTACTCCAACAGTTTCTTTTCTCGCACTTCCCACCTGTGGAACTCCATTCTGTTTACTTGCTGATAATGACAATTTTCAAAACTTTGAATGCAATGCCACTTGCCATCCTCTATCTTCTTGAATCCCATTCATCTTTTGTCCTTTCCTCAATCCTCCCTATACTCAGTCTTTTCTCTCACTTTCACTGCCTGTAACCCCACCCTGTGAACTAGTGGTATATTCACCCTCCTCCCACGCCCAACAAATTGATCTAAACTATGAATATCTTTTCTTGTGTTTGTAAACTTTGATTTGTGTGTCTCTTCTCTGACAAACACTTGTAGCCAAAGGCCTTCCAACGGCACCCTGGTCTTAGTTTAAAAATACATTCGTTTGTATCATTTCTTGCTTGCTATGTCCGCATGTTATATGTCTGGTGTATTTACAAAGTTTCTTGTAATGAATCTTGGTCATCAGTGTTTCTGTTGCATGTTAAATTCTTGTCATTTGCATGTTTAAATATTTAGCTTTTGTACTTCTGTCCATATTTTTTTCCCTTGACCTTTCCACATGGTTATGAACTAGCAGTGATGTTTGTAAAGTTTATATTCAGATATAATATTAAAATATTACTAGTGTGACTATGCCATCAAGAATGACCACAATTGTTGGAAAGTTTTAATAGTGAGATGGTTGAAATTACCAAAGACTTAATTTGTTAAATCTGAAAGAAAAAGAAAAAAAATCATTAGACGCTTAAACCTAATTGACATTTAAAATCAGTTCAAGTTATTGGAACACCCATATTATATATATATATATTTTAAGACATTTTCTATGTTTATACATTCTTTTTATAGATACAAATGTTTAAGTAAATGTTCTGTTTATAATAAACAGTATTAACGACATTTACCTGCCTGAATGTCCGAGAAATTTTCATAGAAAATATGCGTCCTTCGACAGGAATCGAGCCTGTATCCTATATGGAACTGTCATATAGCCTGTTGTGCTTTTACCGATTGAGCCACTGGAGCGTTTCGGTTAGCAAGGTCGATTTTACTGTTTTTAAACTTACAATACTCCGTGATTTTCTATCATATACTCATATCTGCTCAATGCGTATCCAATACTATTTATTATAAACAGAGCATTTACTTAAATATTTGTATCTATACAATGAAAGTATAAACATAAAAAATGTCTTAAAAATAATTGTCGGACTTTGTCCATTTCATATATATATATATATATATATATATATATATATATTTATTTTTTTTTTTTTTTTATCGTATCACCCCAAGCAAGGCCGGAGGCCACTATCACGCAAGGGGTTAAAGAAGGGTTGGAGGAAGAGCAGATAGGAGTGGCAAGGGAAGGAATGTGGTGAAAGAGAAAGACAGTGGGTCGATCAAGGCAAGGGAGCCACAGAAGATCCGGAGCGAGAGCAGATAGGATATATATATATATATATGAAGAAATATAGTCTTAAGATGTGCTATATTTATGAGATGAATTGCTCAATATCAGAGATAGAGCGTGTTTAAATATAAAAGTGAACATAGAAGTCAACACTTAGAGGCGACAGTCTGTTTCATTCTAGATGCTATCATCAGGCCACTGTGTGTGTGTATATATATATATATATATATATATATATATATATATATATATATATATATATAGGCAGCATATTTTCATTGAAACTTTTCATTGAATAATATAGACATATTATGTCTATTTAGTTTTATAATAATCCTTTCCAATTCTCTAATCAGCTTCTTGATGTTAAGTTGAAATTCATCAAAGAAGGCACTATATGTGTCTATATTTCTGAGATGAGATATTGTAAGTATTTACATTGTTCAGACTGTTGTCCTCATCTTCGTTTCCATATTCACAATGTTTCAGCCATTGTACACTCCGGCCTTCTTCAGGATCTGTCTATATCTCTGAGATGAGCTATTATAACTATTTACACTATTTACATTGTTCAGACTGTTGTCCTCATCTTCATTGCCATATTCACAATGTTCCGGCCATTGTACACTCCGGCCTTCTTCAGGATGTGTCTATATTTCTGAGATGACGTATTGTAATTACTTACACTATTTACATTGTTCGGGCTGTTGTCCTCATTGTCTTTGCCATATTCATAATGTTTCGGATGTTGTATGCTCTGGCCTTCTTCAGGATCTCTCTATATTTCTGAAATGAGGTATTGTAATTATTTACACTATTTACATTGTTTTGACTGTTGTCCTTATCTTCTTTGCTGCATTCACAACGTTTTTCAATTTATTTTACTGCATTATGCAGCATTCTAGATTTCAAAAGTCAAAATAAACAGTTGAAACGTTTTGAATTTATAGAAATACATTGACACATTCACAGACAATTTAACCCACTGAAAATGATCTTACATGATATTGAAAGTACTCGGGAGGGGGGGAAATAAAAAAAATATTTGAAAGAATATTTTGGTATTTTTCTAAGACTACCAAGAAATTACTCCGTGAACTTTAAAAGATGACAACCAAAATAAATCTACATGATATGCCTAAATTATTTCACCAAACCTGTATTTAGGCAGCATTTTTTCATTGATGCAGGTTTCATTAAATAATAGAGACAAGTTTTGTCTATTTATTTTATGTAAATTCTTTTCGTATCATCTGATAAGCTTAATAACATTATCATTAAACGAAGAAAGAAAATCACCATATTGATACATATTTTTTAATCCTATCTAAGCTTTCGGCTTACATAAGCCATTGTCAAAGATGACAATTACATTTCAATATATTAACCAATACACGGACAAAACACCACAAACTCGCTTTCATGACTCTTGACTTTACATTTGAATGATAACTCTAACATTTTTAGGCATTTAAAACAACATGCCTGGCCGCATACACAATTCCGGAAAATCCTAGTTGAAAACACAACTATACTTAAACATGAAAACAATAAACAAAAACTAAAAATTCTTGAAGCTATATACATAAAACAGTTGAAACCTAACCTGAACAAAATAAACTACGAAATCTCCACAAATATTTTTAAATGCCTATAATTTATAACAGAAGCCATTGGTTTATACCAATGGCTTCCCATACTTATACTTCTTGTTTTCACTCTTGCGGGGTCATGTGTGACATGAGCTGTGGTGTGATTTTTTTCTTCCAGTGTCTCATATGCACGAGTTTGTCATTGCTTAGAAATCTTCCATGCAACAAAAACAGACTATCATTATTGTTTTGTTTGTGTATTGGTTAATATATTGAAATGTAATTTGTCATCATGAATAATGGCTTATGTAAGCCGAAAGCTTAGATAGGATTAAAAAATATGTATCAATATGATGATTTTCTTTCATGTTTTAATGATAATATTATTAAGCTTATCAGATGATATGAAAGGAATTTACATAAAATAGACAACACTTGTCTATATTATTTAATGAAACATGCATCAATATATATATATATATATATATATACACACACGCACACACACAATAACTTTTTGTGATGAATGTTCTGTTTACAAAAATCCTCCTTCTTTTGTTGCCTTAAATTTCACAAACAACTTGAATTGGACTGATCTTGCTTGGTAGGTATTTCTTGGTTTTCATATCTCACCTGTTCTGGTTCTCCTAGGTGTCTTTCAAGGTTAGTGCATTTCTTGTAATTTGATCTGCTAAACAAAGCTTTTTTTTTTTTAAATGTTTGTGTGACGAAATATCTGAAGTGAAACAAGCATGGTGTTTTGTATGTAGATGGCCATTTGCTATGTGAGAAGTGTGCATGCATGAACGCAATCCTTATAATACCACCGGCTGATGAATATTCATGAGTTGGACATGTATTTAAGAACTGGTTTGAAGAGGCAGACAATTTGTTGCCAGTCGTTTGCAAGCTGCTGCATCTCTTTATCTCTTGGCTGTGAAATTTTGAGGCATGATCTCAGAGATTCTAACCTTGCAGCAGCATCGCCTTCACTGTGGTAAGGGTGAGGGGGTTGGGTTAATACTGATGCCAACATGACAGTGGTTATGAAGATGGTTCAATTTTGCACCTTGGCCCATGTGTACACACACATGATCCTATGTTTAAAAGATCATGTCATATCATGTACACCCTAAGTGGGATGTATGTAACTAACTTTCTGCCAGCAACTGTTGAGAGAATGGTGTTGGACATTGAGTTACTTTTCTTTCCTCAGTGGTGAACCCATTTTTAAGTGTGTCTTTTTCCATGTTTGTGCCGCAGAATTGAGTTGCTTGCAGGATCACTTTGGTTACAGGATTTTCTTCTCTTTTTTTTTCACATTGTTTATTAGTTTGATTTTTTTAAAAATTTATTGGTAGTTATAAAATTTATTATAAAATGTTGCATGACTTGTTCCCTCTTTCTTCTGATAGTATTTTGTGCAAAAATATTTTCGCTATGAAACAGTAATATCTTTATGGAAGGAAAAAAAAAATTTTTTTGAGTGGAAAAAAAAAAAAAAAAAAAATTCTTTTCATGGAAAAATAGAATAATATATTTGAATCAAACAGATGTACTGAATTTTCTTGTGTATAATACAACTTAAGTTTAATGCGACCATGTGTTTCTGAAGCTAAAAGCAGGGAATAGATTCAATCCTCAAGTATAATTGGACACTGTGTTTCTGAAGCTAAAAGCAGGGAATAAATGACATTCATAAGTATAATATGACCCTACAGTTCAGCCATTCCTATCTGAAATTTTTTGAAAAGTTGTATCATATTATCCATTCAAATCTGCATGTCAAACATATATTTCAATAAAATATTTAATTTTTCACGATATTAAAGAATAGAAATGAACTGAATGTTTATTCATTTTTTTAATCCTTTCATCCCAAGCAAGGCAATAAAGCCCCTAAGATGCAAGGGGTTACTGAGTGTTAGAGAATTATGAGAAAATTTACAGAGGACAATAAAAGAATAAGAATTAAGACAGAAGATAATGATTTGCATTGCATTTAAATTTTTGAAGGTCAAAATAGACTGAGAAGCAAGAAGCTGCAAGAGAGTTTCACAAGCAAGAAGTGCAATAAAAGAAACTATTAGGATAGAACTTATGGTTATATCTAAACATTTTAACTGTAAACTGATGAGACCTAGCTGCCAATCTAGTACTGCACTTAAATTCATAAAGTTGTGGTACAAAAGAGGAAAGTTCATCAGAACAATTACCATGTCAGTGTTGTTCATATAGTGATATGTGTCAGTGTTGTTCATATAGTGATATGTGTCAGTGTTGTTCATATAGTGATATGTGTCAGTGTTGTTCATATAGTGATATGTGTCAGTGTTGTTCATATAGTGATATGTGTCAGTGTTGTTCATATAGTGATATGTGTCAGTGTTGTTCATATAGTGATATGTGTCAGTGTTGTTCATATAGTGATATGTGTCAGTGTTGTTCATATAGTGATATGTGTCAGTGTTGTTCATATAGTGATATGTGTCAGTGTTGTTCATATAGTGATATGTGTCAGTGTTGTTCATATAGTAATATGTGTTTATATAGTGATATGTGTCAGTGTTGTTTATATAGTGATATGTGTCAGTGTTGTTTATATAGTGATATGTGTCAGTGTTGTTTATATAGTGATATGTGTCAGTGTTGTTTATATAGTGATATGTGTCAGTGTTGTTTATATAGTGATATGTGTCAGTGTTATTTATGTATCTGTTTTGTGTTGTTTTATTTTTCTTGAATTGTTTGAAGTTTTCAAACTGGATACTTTGAGTAAACAAATGGAGGAATATGACACTACAACCTCACAGCTTGGGAATTTGGGCTGGGATGAAGGCATAGTATCTGTTCTCGCCTTATTTTAGACAACACCCAGTTCTGGGGATTCCAGTGCTACAGCAGCACCTCCCTCATTCCACTAAAAGAGGTTGGGTTGATGTAATATCGATCTCAACATGACAGTGGTCATGTGGAGTGGACAATTTTTGTCCCTGCTCACATTCATATTAATGTGTGTGGGCACCCCACATTAAAACCAACATTGTGTCATGCCTTGCCTTACAGGGGAGGTGAATAAATGCCCCATTTTTTTAAAGAGAAAAAATGTACATAATTTGTACAATAGCTAGGCCTTTGTTGTAACATTAATGTTATCAAAACATGACAGATCTTTATTAATTTTTTTTTTTTTTTTTTTACAAATCAATTTTGGTGAATTTCCTGTCTTTGAGACAAAAGATGTCCAGTTATGCTGATTCAAAAAAGAAAAAATATTGCTGACATATCAAATACCTTTTGCAAACAATTATCATCAACACCTGCCTACTTCGTGTTGAATTGTCTAGTGTGCTGAATGCATTTGCAATCTTGCTGTTTCAAATAAGAGGTTTTTTAAGCTGAGTAAAAATTTCTGAAAATGTGTACTTGTGTATGATATGCACCACCCACCGCCTTTTGGCTTTTAATTTTCGTTCAAAATTTCTCATGTTCTACGCAAGAAAAAAGGGCAGATTTGATAAAAGACATTTGGTAACAAAATGACAAAGAGCATACTGAATTAAAATCGCAGCATGTTTAGATTTTACAAGGCTGCATATGTGGAATATTCACCAAAGACTGAATTCTTGTGGATACAGTATTTTAACCATTATAGTTAGGTAAGCTTTGCATAATCTGGCAAAATGTTACAAGCAGTGAACAAGACCTGATATTCCTGTGATCATCGATGTAAGCGCTGATCAAATTTGATGTTGCTTAACTTTGATTATTAGTTAAACTTTATCTTGTGAGTAAAACTGAAACAAAAGATGTCCAATTATGCTATTTCCCAAAGAATAAATATTGCCGACATAAATACCTTTTGCAAACAATTGTTATCAACACCTGTCGACTTTGTACTTTATTATCTCTTGTGCTGAATGCATTTGCAATCGTGCTGTTCCAAATAGATTTCTGTCCTGGGTATGATGATAAACTGCATCTGCCTCCCTGGGTAAGATGATAAATTACATCCAACAGCAAGGCCTCTGATTAGGTTTTGAGGCATGTGGAACCACCTCTTAATTGCTGGTGTTCCCAGGTTCACCCTGACCTGGAGTGGTAGTACCTGTTAGGGTCCCAGCTATGTATAAATAGTTAACACCCAAACTGGGGTCGAAACACTATGAAAGTGTAAAAATAGGTTTTAATACCAGAAATACTTTGTAAAAAAATTATTACCAGCAATAAATTTTTGAAGAAAAATTATTACCAGCTATAAATTAAAAAAAAATAAATTACCAGCTATAGATTAAAAAAAAAATTACCAGCTATAGATTAAAAAAAAAAAAATTACCAGCTATAGATTAAAAAAAAAACAAAATTACCAGCTATAGATTAAAAAAAAAAAATTACCAGCTATAGATTAAAAAAAACAAAATTACCAGCTATAGATTAAAAAAAAAATTACCAGCTATAGATTAAAAAAAAAAAATTACCAGCTATAGATTAAAAAAAAAAATTACTTGCTATAGATTAAAAAAAAAATTACCAGCAATACATTTTTGAAAAAAAAAAAAATATTACCTGCAAAAAAAAATATCTTGTCAGCATTAAATAACCCATTCAGCTTAATATACTGTAAAACAAACAAACAAATCAAATAGATTTTTTATGCTGATTAAGCATTTTTGAAAAAGTAGACTTGTGTTAAAAAAAAAAAAAAATCCGCTTCTTTGATTTTAATTTCCATTCAACATTTCTTGTATTATGCACAAGAAAATATGGTATGCATTTGTGAGTTAACAATCAAGTATCAATCAGAATGTTCATCATAAGTTGGTTGATGGAATTTTCATTTTCTTCTGGCAGGAATATACAAAGACTGGGTATATTGACCTCAACAAATGCTGTTTAGTCAAAATTAATCAGTTGAAAATTTAAAATAGTTACATGATTTTATTCTTTTTTAATGTAATTTATGCTTGCCAATATACTTTTCCCACATTTTACCTCTGATAAACACAACTCATGTCTGTGGTGTATGTGCTAAAAATAGACTGGACAAGTTTTTTTTTTTTTTTGTTTTTTTTTAATCATTTCACCTCAAGCAAGGTGATGAAGCCACTAAGAAGCAAAGGGTTATGGGAGTGAAAGAAAATGAGAAAACTTTAGAAGGAACTGGAAACCTAATCATTAAACAGGAAATAAAGGATAAACCTCTAATCCTGTTTAATAGACAAGGAAGGAGTATGAACCAGGTGATAGGCAAACCTGTCTACTCCTATTTAAAAAAAAAAAAAAAAATTTAAAAAGCTGTAAAGATTTTGGTATTAATTTTTATTCCTGATAGCACAAGCTTACCTTGCTAGTATTATTAAAGGCAATTTTTTGTATTTCGTGACAAAAGCGTTAAGTCATTTTATGCGCATGTGATGTGAATGATTGTTTTTATTAGGTAATTTGCTTAGGGTGTGAAATTTTACATAGTACATATAAATTTCGTTCTTGACGTGCATATTCACTGTAGTTTTGGGACGTTCCATTTTCATTCCAAAAGTTGTTCAGAATATTGATCCCCTTATCACTACTAACAATTTTTAGCTTGTCATGTCAGGTGGCTGGGGGTAAAAAAAACAAAAAACAAATGAGTCTCCCTACTTACTGTACCTTGGTGTTCTTTTTTGACTCCTAAACCAACCAGACTTATGTTGGCCATTTTGAATCTCAGCCCAACCAGGCACATGTCTACTAAAAAAAAAACATACATATGTCTATCATTTTGACTCTGGGCCCATGTCTACTATTTTGACTCTTGGCCCAACTTGTCCCATGTCTACCGTTTTGACTCTTGGCCCAACTTGTCCCATGTCTACCGTTTTGACTCTTGGCCCAACTTGTCCCATGTCTACCGTTTTGAGTCTTGGCCCAACTTGTCCCATCTCTACCGTTTTGACTCTTGGCCCAACTTGTCCCATCTCTACCGTTTTGACTCTTGGCCCAACTTGTCTCATCTCTACCATTTTGATTCTCAGGCCAAATCCAAAGAAGGATCTGCAATGTAATCGGTCCTGACTTCACATCTCATTGACATGATGTGGCTTCCCACTGTCTTTCCTACAAATATTTTCATGGCTGCTGTTCTGATGAGCTATCTTCCCTGATGCCTCAACTACATGAATTTAAGCATGCTACTAGATTGGCATTTAAGTCCCACCCTTTTACTGTTGAAATAGTTACATGCAGCCACCACTTCTTCTTTGCTTGCACTTCCTGACAGTGAAACTCCCTCCCTCTTTTTTGCTTCCCTGATAAGTACAATCTTCAAAAATTTAAATGCAACGTCAATTGCCATTTTCTGTTGCCATGATCCCTGTTCTTCTTTTATCCTTTCCTCAGTCCCCTCTATACGCAGTCTTTTCTCTCACTTTCAACCCCCTGTGTCCTAGTGGCTCTCTCATCTTGCTTGGGGTGAAATGTTTAAAAAGAAATAAAAAAAAACATACATGTGTCTATCATTTTGACTCTTGGCTCAACTGGGCCCATGTCTACTGTTTTGACTCTTGAGCCTACTCGATCCCTGTCTACATATCTATTGTTTATCAAAATAAGAACTCGGCATTAAATTATCTGGAAAATACTGATATGCTGTAAGACGAACCAATTTTCAGTTGAGGTATCTGATGCTGTTTCCAAATGTACAATTCATATAGAAAGACAAATGTCTCTTCTGCTAGAGGAACCAGGGCGTTCCTTTCTTTTGCTAAGCAAAGAAATCTACACTGTACCCAAAGCATCATGAGTACGATAAGCCAAATGACCTCCATCCTCCTCTTGCTTTGAACAATTGTTGGAGTTAAAATTGACACAACTTGTTTTGCTTCAGAAATACTGGAATTTAGAACTTTGAAATTGATTTTTTTATTTTAATTTTTGCATGTTCTGTTTGTTTATTTAGTCAAAGCTTGGAAACCTGGACACTTCATTTGATGTGGATTGGGATAACAAAGTGTCTCCTGGTAAACAGCAGCAGTTTGTGGTTGTTGGCCGTAATGTGGAACAGTGGTCGTCCTGTGTTGACCACTACGATGGTAGAGACTGCCCAGACGACAGTCCTTCAAGTCACACCAGTAGAGGTAAGAGAATAGTCTTTATCATATATATATATATATATATATATATAGAGAGAGAGAGAGAGAGATGGTAAGGGAATGATTTTGCTGCAATGATCGCCTGGGCCAAGGATTTTGCTGCAATGATCGCCTGGGCCAAGGATTTTGCTGCAATGATCGCCTGGGCCAAGGATTTTGCTGCAAAGATGACCTGGGCCAGGGATTTTGCTGTGAAAATGGCTCCAGTTGGTGACTTCGCTGCAAAAATTGCTCAGGCTGGTGATTTTGCTGCAAAAATTGCTCAGGCTGGTGATTTTGCTGCAAAAATTGCTCAGGCTGGTGATTTTGCTGCAAAAATTGCTCAGGCTGGTGACATTGCTGCAAAAATTGCCCTGGCCAGTGACTTTGCTGCAAACCAAATGTGACAAATTTAATCAATTTTCATACCTTAAAAATATCTTTTGTCTTTTCAGTGTCTCATAGAGAACTACGATTCAGTCCCTACCTTCCGAGTGGTTCCAGTACTAACCTTGAGAATAGTCCCACAGATAAATACCACACCCTGTTTGTTCCGAGACAGCATCTCTTGCTTCTGTTGATCAATGATAAAACGGTAAGTTTCCATTTTAATTTTATTAAACAACTTTTCTGCAATGATTGATATGTGGCTGATGGAACAGATATTGGCATTGAATGTGGAATCGGTGAACCAAGTGGAAATTCTAGGTTGCGTTCAGCTTTGCACTAATGTTTTTGAAAAAGCATGCATCTCTCTCTACTCTCTCACTAGCTAGCACTTAAATAGCAAGGTAGACTGTGCTCTCTAGCCTTGTGTGGCAACCAGTGTAAGAGAAAGAAAATTTAAAACCATGGAGTAGGCAGTGGAAAACCATTCTATTTTCTTTTCCAAGAAGTCATGGTAGTTTACAGAAAATAAAGAAAAGGAAATCGTGGAGAGTCTACATCCTAAAGGGACATGACATCTAACAAAAATGATGATTGATTAACAATCAAACATATGTTAAAGTTTCAAGAGTGAAACTGGAAAAATTATTTGTAAATTCAAACAAACTGGGTCGGTGACAGATGTGAAAAGACCACTGAGTGCTTGTTTGCATCGTTCAGCTGAAAACATTGCTGCAGTGCACAAGAATGCGGCCGAAAAAAAATCCAAACACTTCTATTCATCATCGCACGCAGGAATTGAACCTTTCCACAAGGATTTTACATCGTTTCCCACTGCACTCTCAGTTGGTCAATTATGTTGACCAAAAAAATCGTGAAGTGCATGAAATGCATTTCTGTTTGAACATCCGTTTTCATAATAGACTTCGATAACTTTAGCATGTTCTTTGATTGTTAATCTTTCCATGGTTGAAATTGCCAAAGACTTAAGTTGTTAAATCTGAAAGAAAAAGATAAAAAAAATCATTAAAAGCTTAAACTTAATCCACATTTAAAATTGGTTCAAGTTATTGGAACACCATATATATCTTTTTCACGCCGTCACATGGTTAAAAATCTTCGCCGTGCACGTGATAACATCATTGCGTCTTTTGAAATTAAAAGGATTTTCACGTTTATTTAGTTTGTAAAAAAATGTAGCAACATGATTTCGCTACAAGACAATTGGCAAATGTTTTTATAAAATTTTGACCCTGAAGATGAACAATGATGTTCGAAAGTACTAAGGTTATCGTACGGACAATATTTATTTCGATATCATTTTCAAATAAAAAGTCTCATTAGAAAATATGAGAAAATTCAAAAGAAAATATGCAGGACAATGTTGTCTTTAACATTCAACACAACATGTTTAAAAGAAAAGTTGCTGCCAAATTACACACACACACACACACACACACACACACACACACACACACACACACACACACATATATATATATATATATATATATATATATATATATATATAAATTTAATTAGGTAATGAAAATCTTGGTAATCCATATGGATAATCCCAAGGAGGATGAAATCCTGAGAGCTTAATGTTAAGGCAGAGTGAATAATTTAATTTAAAGAAAAACAGACCAACTTACATAAACTTAATATTCATAGAAGGTGGTGAGGTATGCTGTGAGAGTGTGTTCTATGTCAACTTATATAAGCTTATTACTGCCGGTCAAAAGTGTAAATTTTAAATTCATTTTTCGTTTCACCGTTTGAAAGTGAAGTCTGAAGATTCAGACAAAAATAAAATTCTCTGGTGAAATAAATTATTACAATGGAGCCTTAAAGTGGTCTGTTTTTCTTTAAATTAAAATATATATGTATATTATAATTATTTTCTTTTTTATTTAAAAAAAAGAAAATAATTATGCTCTATTACTTGTATCGAGCACTGTTTTTTAAAAATAAAAATAATTGCTAAGAACACTGGATTATAAATCTTACTGTTCTTTCTTATTTTTATATATATATATATATATATATATATATATATATATATATATACATAATTATATTACAAGAGGTTATAATAAAAACATTTTGCAATCGCTACACAAAAGCTTTCATGTTTCAATACTATAATTGTACTTCCTCAGGCGATGGTATATAACTGGTTATAAAATGATTTCTTAGGGAAATTTAAAAACAAATTGTTCAATCTTTTCCTAAAGTTAAAGGGTTGGGGAGCATAGGGTCAGAAATTAAAAATATACTTGTGGGTATGCCTCGAAGTGTCAGATCTATGCTAAATAGAAAAATAAGGTCAGAGGGTGGAGGTGGGTGAGTTACTTTTTCTTCAAGTTGTGATAATCCGTCATATAGACATGGCATCATTAATGATTGTGGAGAATATGACAGCGACAAATGTATCGTAATTGTAGCCAGATAAGACAAGTTCTATTTGTGTTGTGACCAAGTAATTGGTTAAAGAATAACAAAACAAGAGGTTGCAGATAAATCGTGTATTGAACAGTAAATACAACAGAAGTATGCTACACGACTTCAGAGTGTGTGTCGGTTGACCAACGTTCAGTCTATATCACCGTTCCCCTGAGGCTTACTTTCATACTAACTTTATAGTAAGTGGAAGAGTCCACAATAGCCTCATTAGAGGGAAGACACCACAACAATTTGTTTAAGGTAGTTGGTAGATTAAAAAAAAATAATTACATATTACCATTTTTTATGGCCATAGTTTTAGTATATAACGGTCCACTCTTTATGGATAATTACTTTATATTGCTAAGCATTACCATCTATTTAATATTATTAATCTCTATCTATAAAAGGCAGGATGTGTGTGTGTGAGATGAATGCACGGCTGCAATTTTCGACGGATTTGCACCAAAATTTACATGCACATGCTCCAAGTTAGCGGGAAATCCAAGACTGACTTTGCATTTCCCAACTCCAATCGATAGTGGAAATAATCGATTTTTTCATGCTTCTACAGCAGTTTTCATGTAGTTTGCGGCCATTTTCTACTGGCCAGAGTGAGAGCCTATAGGCAGGAAGATTCTATTGGGCAGCGTGAGAGCCAACAGCTGACTGACACGAATGTTAACTAGCATGCAAGCATGTAAAAAAAATCAATAGCTGCATTCGTCACAAGTGGGGGAAAAATTTAAATCTGCACGGCACTTTACTCCAATTGGCTCATTCGCTTGCTTAAAGTCAACGTTGATTCTGATTCCGCAGAACTGGGTTGGGTGTGAAAAAGTATTTGTTGTTAACATTCTTTTTCCATTTGGTTTTTCCAGTTACGAGTCCTTTTTTAAAGCTGATCATTTTGTGTTCATTTTGTTTAGTTCTTTTTTTGTAACAGATTTAATGTTTAGTATAGAGCTTAGAAAAAATTCACAGTGTGAGATAGGCAAGAAGTAAGGCATGTAGCAACATCAGCATGTCAAAGAGCACTCCTTTAAAGGCAAGGAAGGGCAAAAATATTTTAAGTCAAGTGATAGTGATTGCTGTATGAGTTGTACGATTTTTGAATCAAGCACGGGCAACGCTGGGCCTTGCTGCTAATATCATATATAGATATTCCATAGATATTTTGAATTTTATCTACAGGCCCCTTTAAGAAGCTTCCTGAATATAAAAAAAAAAAAAAAAAGATTTCCTCTGTTAACTTTACGTCTGATTACCCTACCAACTCCCTTAAAAATGTTTTTATTATAACCTCTTATAATAAAAATATAATAATAATATTTTGCTCTACTTTGTATTGAGCACTTTTTTAAACAGTAAATGCTTCGAACTGTGGATTTTTAATCCATTTGTACTTTCTCTCATTTGAATATATATATATATATACATACATAATATATATATATATATATATATATATATATATATATATATATATATATATATATATATATATATATATAAGGTTGGTGGAAAAATAATGTTGTTTTCTCACATGAAGTTGAACGTCAAAAAACGACATTATTTTTGCACCAACCTAATATATATATATATATATATATATTATATGCGTGGTACTTATTAGCTTTCTAATAAATACTGTGCATATAATATATAAATAATAATATATATAATATATTACACACACACACACACACACACACATATATATATATATTTATGCACACATTTTTCACACACACACACACACACACATATATATATATATATATATATATATATATATATATATATATAATAAAATGCTTACATATATTTGTCTTTAATGCAGATGACATTTTACTCATACAATGTTGCTGGGGACATGACGTCTGGCTTCAAAAAGCTTCTTAGAAACATGGTACATTGGCAGAATGCCCGAGCTCATGTCTTGGATTGTGTTGTTGTACAGAAAATGGGTTTGTATCACCACCAGCCATTTGGAGAATCACTACCCATCAAGGTAATTTGGTAATATATTTCTGTTCCACAGAAAATGGGACGAGCATACTTGATTAAATTTACTCTTCTATGCATTGACGAGATTAAGTAAAGTCTACCTGCATTTGATAATAGATAGAAAGTATTGCCTGGCAAAAATATTACCTCCATCTCATAATACAATTTAAATGCAATGTCCTTGCCATTTTTAATTTATTAGAAAAAAAAAAGATATACAGCAAACATGACATACCGTTAGTCCTCAAAATAAACCCCATCAACATTCAGAATCATTTGCCAATGTGCCTTCAAGTATGCAGTGCCCCAGCGGTAAAGATCAAGTGTCTTGGGTGCAAAGAAGTCTGTTGAGTGCCTGCCAAAATCTACCTCATTTGCAAAAGATTGTCCAGGGAATGGAAGAGGTGGTCATCTGTTGACGCGAGGTCAGGGGGAGTAAGTTGGATGGCACAGTGTCTCCCAGCCAAGTTGCCATATGCTTTATCCCTGGACATTCACACCACATAAGGCCTGACGTTAACATGGAGGAATAGTACACTGTTGTGATTATTACCTCTCTCCCATAATAGTTGGTACATTTGCCTAGTCTTCGATGGATTATTGGCAACACTGATTAATAGATATTATTACATCTATCTCAGAATATTTGGTACATTGGCTTAATTTTCTTTTGATTATTGACAATTATCAATAAATATTACTAGCTCTGTCCCATAATAATTGGTACATTTGCCTAGTCTTCTATGGATTATTGGCAACACTGATTAATAGATATTAATACATCTATCTTAGAAGAGTTGGTACATTGGCTTAATTTTCTTTTGATTATTGACAATTATCAATAAATATTACTAGCTCTGTCCTATAATAATTGCTACATTTGCCTAGTCTTCTATGGATTATTGGCAACACTGATTAATAGATATTAATACATCTATCTCAGAATAATTGGTACATTGGCTTAATTTTCTTTTGATTATTGACAATTATCAATAAATATTACTAGTGCTGTCCCATAATAATTGGTACATTTGCCTAGTCTTCTATGGATTATTGGCAACACTGATTAATAGATATTAATACATCTATCTCAGAATAATTGGTACATTGGCTTAATTTTCTTTTGATTATTGACAATTATCAATAAATATTACTAGTGCTGTCCCATAATAATTGGTACATTTGCCTAGTCTTCTATGGATTATTGGCAACACTGGTTAATAGATATTAATAGATCTATCACAGAAGAGTTGGTACTTTATTTCCTTTTGATTATTAAGCATGCTAATAAATGTTTAGCAAACGTAGACAAATGTGGCAATAATAAGACAGAGTATGAAAAGGACTTTTTTTTTCCCATGATGCCACTGTTTTAACTACTTTCACTCTTTGGCAATGTATATTCTTTTAAAAAGGGATTATTATCTCCATTATTATCTCAAAAATAAATGATTCCAATGCAAAATATTTTCTGGCTTTAAGTAACCTGAAAAGGGTTGATATACCGTAAAAAATGAATTGTTCTTCCTAATGTAGTTGATTACAAATGAACACTTTCTCTATTATGGCTGTTCTGGCCCATTGCAGAATAACTCTGAGATATATGTCATGATCACAAGACCAGATATGGAAGCAATATTCAATGTCCCGTGTCTCGATTAATGACTCTTACTATTTGTTTCTTTTCCAGCAGCAGAATCCTTTCACACAATCCAATATGGATATCGACATGCTGGTGATGAAGACTTACCTTCCAAAGGACGTAACCAAACGTAACAACAGTATGATATCTGCAGGTATGCCTTACTGCCCACAAATGATGGGAATACTTCGGCCTTTTGATGAGATCTACCGGAACTTAAAGCCTGCTCAACCACTCCACCATTCACCTTACAATAACAAATATGACGTTGTTCTGCGGCATGGACAACAGGCACAAGAAATCAGAAACAATTACAGAAAAGGTACCACAATTTATTTTCACCTACTGCTTCTTCAATTTTGTTTTTTACATTATTTAATTTTTAATATTAGAATTCACACAAGTCTCGAGAGCCACCCAAGGTAGAAGGTTACTGTTAAAATGGTTATGATGAATGAGGTGTTTCGTATGCATGAAAAAGAGGAGGTGGCAGGAAGTGAATATTATGAAAATAACGATGTTAGATAAGGATTGACCTTTGATGTTATGAGGTCAAGATTGTAGTGTTGAGGGTACTTCCATTAAAGAGTTTGGTAATAATTTATTTCAGACAGACAACCTACCTCATCAAACTGTTGTTAGAAAATGGTTTAAATCATCCAGACAAATTATTAAAAATTACAAAAGGAAATGAATAAAAGATTTGACCGAGAAAAATACTTGTAGAGACAAAAAGAAGTGTGGGGTGGGGAGTAAAACAAAAGTGTCAACCAAATGAGTAAAACTGGTTGAGGGTACTAAGTTACAGCCAGTGAAATACATTGAAAATAAGTCAAATTTATATCCTCATCATCTAATTTAAAATAATTATCATCATATATATATATATATATATATATGTGTGTGTGTGTAAAAAAAAAATAGTGAAAAAGTAAAATATGTACATACACACATCTATACACATATACACGTGTGTATACGCACACACATACATACATACACACATATATGCATATACACCTATATATATATATATATATATATATATATATATTAAAAAGAAGAGAGGTACCGCAAACTTTTTGGTTGTAATGTGGGTTTTTAAAAAAATATTATTCTTTATTTTTTATAGTTTTTCATAGTTTTACAACACGTGTTTCTGGTCTTACGACCGTCTTCAGGTAAAGGGTGGAGATTTCCACATATTATTAAAAATAATTAATTTTTTTCCTTTATGTTTTTCAATGTTAAATCTTCTCTATATGAGACATTGTCTGTTTTTGTGCTGGTCATTCCAATGTCTTTCTTTAAATGGTCTCCCACGATAGGGCTACAAGGAGGGTGGGGAGCAAAGATGATGAAAGAAAAAGATAAGTAATATAGCAACAAAGAAAATGAAAAGACCTCTATCTGAATCCAGTTCTGATAACGAATCAAATTTGCATTGTTACTTCCCTCTATTCAGTAATGGAGTCACTTGAAGAAACTCCTATTACAAAACTATCTCTTTTTATAATTGAGAAATTGTCCTGGTTATGACAATAAAATACATCCATGTCCTGGGAAAGATGATAAGCTACATCCAGCAGCAAGGCCTCTGATCAGGAGGTTTTGAGGAGTGTGGAACCACTTTTTAATTGCTGGTGTTCCCAGGTCCACCCTGCCCCGGAGTGGTAGGACCTGTTAGGGTCCCAGCTATGGGCAAATAGTTAACACCCAAACTTGTGTAAAAATAGGTTTTAATACTAGAAATACTTTGTAATAAAAAAAAAAATTATTACCAGCAATAATTTTTGAATAATTTTTTGCCTACTCCATGGTTTTAGATTCATAGTACTTCTCTTAGACTGGCTGCCAGCCAAGGTAGTCTCACCTATTTTCTTCATAGCTTAGTAGAAAAGAAAGTAGTCATATTCTTTCCCAAGGGAATCTGTGCAAAAGTGCATGCAACATAATACAAAAGAAGTTGGACTTGGCTTGCCTGATTTGTCATTAAACGAATTAAGTGAGACGCCAAAGTAAAAAAAGGAGTGTTACAAGGATGTGTTTTCTCACCAGTTTTATATTGACCATTATCACACTAAATTCTTTCTAGAATTGTTCCCCCTGCCATTACCCGTCCTGGATAAGACGATAAACTACATCCAGCAGCAAGGCCTCTGATTAGAAGGCTTTGAAGAGTCCCAGCTATGGGTAAATAGTTAACCCCTAAACTGGGGTAAAAACACTATGAAAATGTAAAAATAGGTTTTAATACCAGAAATACTCTGTAAAAAAAATTATTACCAGCAATAAATTTTTGAAGAAAAAAAAAACTATTACCAGCAATACATTTTTGAAAAAAATATTACCAACAATGTTTTTAAAAAATAAATATTACTAGCAATACATTTCTGAAAAAAAATATTACCAGCAATACTTTTTTGAAAATTATCACCAGAAATACATTTTTGAAGGAAAAATATTACCAGAAATAGATTTTTGACAAAACAAAATATTACCAGCAATAAAAATTTTGTCAGCATTAAATAACCCATTGAAGTTGATATGCCGTGAAACAAACCAAACCAAAATTATAATTGAGAAAACAATATACTCTCAGATTAATCCTATAACTGTAAAAAAAAAAAACATCAAATAGCAAAATAATAATAAAAGTATGGAAAATAATATATATAGATAAAATCCTCAAATGGTCAACATTTAATAATTTAAAAATCAAAACGCATCTAGAGTCATAATCAAATGTCCAGACCTGGAATCTTTCTCTCTTGAAGAAATCTGTTAATCTAAAAAACCAAAATGTAATAGATGTAACCAGAATAACAATGAAAAGAAATGGCCAAACCTTAAACACCAACATATATATAATAAAATTCAACACATCCAAACCACCGGCAGAAACAAAAATAGAGTATATCATCAAAAAAGTGGAACCGTCCTGGGTATGACGACGAGCTACATCCGTGTCCTGGGTATGACGGCGAACTATATCTGACAGGAAGACTTCTGATCAAGAGGTTTTGAGGAGCGTGGAACCACTGCTTAATTGCTGGTGTTCCCAGGTCAACTCTGACGTGGGGTGGTAACACCTGTTAGGGTCCCAGCTATGGGCAAATAGTTAACCCCTAAACTGGGGTCAAAATACTATGAAAGTATAAAAATAGGTTTTAATAAAAAAATTATTACCCGCAATACATTTTTCTGAAAAAGAAATATTATCAGAAATATATTTTTGGCAAAAAAAAAATATATTGCCAGCAATACATTTTTGAAAAAAAAAATATATTTCCAGCAATACATTTTTTGGCAAAATATATTGCCAGAAATACATTTTTGGCAAAAAAAAATATATTGCCAGCAATACATTTTTGACAAAATATATTGCCAGAAATACATTTTTGACAAAATATATTGCCAGAAATACATTTTTGACAAAATATATTGCCAGAAATATATTTTTGGCAAAAAAAATATATTGCCAGCAATACATTTTTGACAAAATATATTGCCAGAAATACATTTTTGACAAAATATATTGCCAGAAATATATTTTTGGCAAAAAAAATATATTGCCAGCAATACATTTTTGACAAAATATATTGCCAGAAATACATTTTTGGCAAAAAAAAATATATTGCCAGCAATACATTTTTGACAAAATATATTGCCAGAAATATATTTTTGGCAAAAAAAAATATATTTCCAGCAATACATTTTTGGCAAAATATATTGCCAGAAATATATTTTTGATAAAAAAATAAATTGCCAGCAATACATTTTTGAAAAAAAAAATATATTGTCAGCAATACATTTTTGAACAAAAGTATTACCAGCAATAAAAATCTTGTCAGCATTAAATAACCCATTGAGATAGATATGCCATAAAACAAACCAAACCAAAGTGGAAATCTACATTCCCAGACCTTCAAGATGTCTTAACTGCCAAAGATTTGGGCATCATAAAGACAGATGCACTAGAAACTTGGTGTGTCCAAAATGCAGCAGCACAAATCATCAAGAAACTTGAGTGCAAAGGGCACATAAGATGCATAAATTGTCATGAGAACCACTCTGCAGACTCACATCTATGTAAAGTTTGGCAAAAAGAAAAAGAAATAATTGAGATTAAATATCCGAGAAAAAACTTTACCTGAAGCAAGGAAAATTGCTGAAAACACTCAACAAAATATTACAATGAATTATGAAAATGTAACAAAAACCCAACAACACAGTTGTGAGAAATATGATTCAGTCAGTTATGTGCTATTCATTATACTAACGAGCCAGATATTTTTCCCCGCAGTAGGTTGCCATTTCTTTCTGCGGTAGACTAGTTGCCATCAAAGGCTATAGAACCTTGTCTGTCCTGCTATTTACCCAATACTGCGGGAAAAGAAGAGGATTCATACCTTTCCCAAGCGTATTAGGATGTAAGTGAATGTAATGGATTTGACTGGAATTCGAACTCGGCTCCCCAATTCCTCAATCCGAGCCTCTATCCATTACATCACCATGCCACCTCATGATTACTGTGAATTAACAACATTAATTCAAGAGCTTAAGGAATTAAATGAAATAATGAAAACTGACATCAACAGGGAAAAGAAAAGAGTTACACCACATACCATAATAAAAACTGATAAATGTAGAAAATTCAAATTGATCAAACATAGAAACTAAAAGACCAAAAGAAGCATCTAGTTGCACATCTCGGTCTAGAGATTCCTCACCTATAGCCCAAAGCGATTCCTCACCTATAGCCCAAAGCGATTCCTCACCTATAGCCCAAAGCGATTCCTCACCTATAACCCAAAGAGGAAGATCTCCAACAAAAAAAAGAAGCAAATACAAAAAGCAAGAAAACACAATTTAGTCAAAAAGAAAACTCTGTAAGTAAGAAATCTCCAAAAATCAACATAGAAAACAAAAAACCAAGAAAGCACTTAACCCAGGCTAAAAGGAAATCCTGTAAGGACAAAATCAGCTAAAAACAATCCACAAAAAGTGGAAACTTAAAGATAACCCAACTAAACTGAAAACATCAAATTCAACAATAATGGATAATCATCCAATGGAATACAAGTTGGGTAAAGGCAAATTGAGATTAATTGCTTTTGATTATTGCAGACTTATATTCTATAATCGTATGCCTGCAGGAAATTTTCTTAAAGAACAATGGAAATATAGATATGAAAAATGACATAGCTTACAACTTTATTAATAATAGTGGAAGTAGAGCTTCAGTGGTGGGGTGCTTCTATATTGGTAAAAAATAATATCCCCTGAGCAAAATTGACATGAATGCAACATTACAGACTGTGGCCATTAAGAGCCTCACTTCATAAAACTACTACCGTATGCTCTATTTACATCCCTCTACTCCCAAAATGCTCTTATAGATGGAGCAGAATTAGACAAACTATTGGAGCAGCTCCCAAAATCCTTTATTCTAATGTCAATATCAAAGCAACTAACAAAAAGGATATTGCAAATTTATTAGCACAAATCTTTTCTCAAAATTCTTCCTCAAAAAATTCTAGTAAGCTATTTCAGAATATCAAAACAAACGAAGAGAAGGAAAAATTAAATTTCTATTCTAGCAATAATGAAAATTACAACCAGGCTCTTACTTTACCAGAATTACTAGATTCTATAAGAAAATCACACAATACAGCAGTTGGCCCAGATGAAATTCACTATGAATTCTTAAAACAAAACTTACAAAATGTTTCCTTGAACTACTTACTCAAAATTTGCAACAACATACAGGTCAATGGTAATATCCCCAGTGACTGGAAACAAGCTACTATAATTCCAGTTCTGAAACCGGGAAAGGACTTAGAAAATCCCTCAAGCTATCATCCAGTCGCATTTATTAGTTGTTTATGCAAAACGCTTGAAAGAATTATGAATAATAGGCTTACATGGTTTCTTCAAGCTAATAATAAAATTACAGATTTCAAAGCTGGCTTCAGAAAGAATAAAAGCGCAATTGACCGTTTTGTTTGACGAGAGTCTTTTGTCAGAAATTCTTTCATTAAAAAGGAACATTTAACAGCAGTATTCTTTGACCTGGAAAAGGCCCATGATACCTCAGAGATACAGTATCATGAAAGACTTAAATGAAATAGGCCTTAAAGGGAGATTGCCAATTCGTATTAATAACTTCCTGACAGAATGGACCTTTAATGTTCCTATAGATACCACACTATTAGACCTATATGAACAAGAAATTTATCAATATCATATTATATTCTTGAGGCTCTTCAATGTCAAAAGAAATAGCATCATTAAATTCTTGTATCCTGGAGTTGACTGTTCACTGTATGTCGATGATTTTTTAATATGCTACAGATTGAAAAATATCTATAAAATTGAACAGCAACTCCAACAGTGTCTCAATAAAGCAAACAAGTGGGCCACAGAAAATGGATTCAGATTTTCCAAATGAAAAACTCAATATCTGTCTATATTTCTGAGATGAGGTATTATGTACATTATTTACATTATTCAGACTATTGTCCTCATCTTTGTTGCCATATTTATTACAACATTTCGGCCTTTCATTATCTGTCTATATTTCTGAGATGAGGTTTTATGTACATTATTTACATTATTTGGACTATTGTCCTCATCTTTGTCGCCATATTTATTACAACGTTTTGGCTTTTCATTATCTGTCTATATTTCTGAGATGAGGTTTTATGTACATTATTTACATTATTTGGACTATTGACCTCATCTTTGTCGCCATATTTATTACGTTTCGGCCTTTCAGTATCTGTCTATATTTCTGAGATGAGGTTTTATGTACATTATTTACATTATTTGGACTATTGTCCTCATCTTTGTCGCCATATTTATTACGACGTTTCGGCCTTTCAGTATCTGTCTATATTTCTGAGATGAGGTATTATGTACACTATTTACATTATTTGGACTATTGTCCTCATCTTTGTCGCCATATTTATTACAACGTTTCGGCCTTTCAGTATCTGTCTATATTTCTGAGATGAGGTTTTATGTACATTATTTACATTATTTGGACTATTGTCCTCATCTTTGTCGCCATATTTATTACGACGTTTCGGCCTTTCAGTATCTGTCTATATTTCTGAGATGAGGTTTTATGTACATTATTTACATTATTTGGACTATTGTCCTCATCTTTGTCGCCATATTTATTACAACGTTTCGGCCTTTCAGTATCTGTCTATATTTCTGAGATGAGGTATTATGTACACTATTTACATTATTCGGACTATTGTCCTCATCTTTGTCGCCATATTTATTACAACGTTTCGGCCGTTGTACACTCCTAGGTTTATCATACCCAGAAATTCATACACAAGGACACATGGCACAGTGGATAAAGGCATTGGTTAGATCCAGTGACAGGACCCAATGAGTGTGAGTTCAATACCCGGTTAAGGCAGTGGAGAACTTTCAGAGGGAAAAATTAACAGGAGATAACTGATAACTGACATCCATTAAACATGGCACGTGGAACTAGAACAGTCTACCCCAGTGAACAAAATAAAGGGTTCAGTTCAACATTCCAACCACCCAAGGCCAGAGTGTACAACGTTGTAACAAATATGGCAACAAAGATGAGGACAATAGTCCGAATAATGTAAATAATGAAAAACTCAACTTTGAAAGCTCCACTGTAATCCTGAATTAAGACTCGATGGTACAGAAGTGCCTGTAGTATATTAATACAAATACTTAGAATACTTAAAAATTTATCCTTCATGAGAAATGCAGTAAAGCTATACATCTACCTAGACTCACAAAGACTGAGGAGCTGGCAGACAGACATTAGTGAAACACTATCGGACATTGGTTAGATCCAGATTACATTATGATGCAGCAAGAAAATCACATGAAAAAAAAACTATATACTTTCCATCCCCACAGTCTGTGAATCATTTTTAGGAGCCTATAATACGTCCCCAGTTGAAAGCTTACATGCTGAAGCACATGAGCCACCTTTGGCCTTAAGACAGCATAAAGTGGTTCAGCAATATTAAACCAAGCTTTGTTCATGCCCAAATAATCCAGTTTACAACTGTGTTCTCCAACCTCAATACAAAGAGTTACATAATTTAAAGGAAAATAAACCATTAAACCTCTTGGCATCCACATAGAAAACAATTTAAAAAAATGTCTTCTCTAATACTTGAATCTATTCTCTCAAAAATTCCTCCCTGGTTAATAAAACAGCCCACTGTAATATTAAGGTTGGCAAAACACTCCAAAATTGAAACTGATACAACTATATTCATGAAAGAAATTTATAATATCCTACAAATCATACAAATTGTAAGCATATATACACAGACGGCTTCAAAAATATTGATAGTTGGATGTTCGGCTGTATTGAACGAAACCATATTTCAAAAACGCCTACTTGACAAATCCTCAATTTTTAGCACAGAAACTATGGCAATAGACTTAGCTTTGGACATTATTGCAGATGGTGAGTCAGACAGATTCATTATATTCTTAGATTCCCTATCTGTCCTTCAGTCAGTCAGTTATGTGTCATGAATGATACACGCTTAGGCGATCATGTATCTTTCGATACATGACTGACTGGGCAGATTTTTTCCTCCACATTAGGTTGCCATTACTTTCTATAGTAGACCAGTTGCCATCCAAAGCTTATAGAACCTTGTCAGTCCTGCTATTTACCCATAGCTGTGGGGAGAAGAAGAGTATTCATACCTTTCCCAAGGGTATTAGCACATAAATGAATCTAATGGATTCAACTGGAATTCGAACTCTTGCTCTCCGATTCCTCAATCCGAGCTGCTTATCCATTACTTCACCCTTACAACACTGAAATATAAAAAACTTGACCAAACCTATTATAGTCAAACTTAAATAAAATCAATTTACTTTGTAACCAGAAACACAAGATCTTCTGCTGGATCCGTAGCCATATAAACATCCCAGGAAATGGAAAAGCAGATAAGGCAGCTAAAAAAATCGCTAAAAATAAATATCAAAAAACAAAAGTTTCCCATACAGATTTCAAAACTGTAATTGATACATATATCTTAATTAAGTGGCAAGGGTTCTAGAATATTCACCTATATAATAAATTTCACAAAATCAAACCTACATTAAAGGTTTTGGTTTGGTTTGTTTTATGGCATATCAACCTCAAAGGGTCATTTAATGCTGAAAAAAATTTTTATTTCTGGTAATATTTTTTCTTCAAGAATGTATAGCTGGTAACATCTTTTTCCTTCAAAAATGTATAGCTGGAAATATTATTTTTTTTCCAAAACGTATAGCAGGTAATATTATTTTTTTCAAAAATGTATAGCTGGTAATATTATTTTTTTTTTAAAATGTATAGCTGGTAATATTTTTTTTTTAAAATGTATAGCTGGTAATATTATTTTTTTTCAAAAATGTATAGCTGGTAATATTATTTTTCCAAAACGTATAGCTGGTAATATTATTTTTTTCAAAAATGTATAGCTGGTAATATTATTTTTTTTTTAAAATGTATAGCTGGTAATATTATTTTTTTTAAAAAATGTATAGCTGGTAATATTTTTTTCAAAAATGTATAGCTGGTAATATTATTTTTTCAAAAATGTATAGCTAGTAATATTTTTCAAATACGTATAGCCGGCAACACTATTCTTTTAAAAAAAAAAGAATATAGCCGGTAATATTTTTTCAAAAATGTACAGATGGCAGCATTATTTTTTCAAAAACATATTATCAAAGGCCCGAAAATCTTTCAGGTTATAATTTACCTTGTGGACCTCAACTGTTTATATCTTCAGACCAGTTCAATTTATTCAAACACAAGGAAAAGAAAAAAAAGAGAGAGAAAAAAGAAAAAGTTTGAATATTCAAAAAGGGAAGAAAAAAGGGGGAGAGAGATATTTCAATGTAAGATTTTTTAGGGGGAAGAGAAAGAGTGATAAACATGAGGTGAGGAAAGGGAAAGACAGTGATATAGGGAAAGGACAGAGGGATTAATCAAGTTGACAGGGTGACCCAGGATATATATATATATATATATATATATATATATATATATATATATATATAATGTATTGTTTGTTTATATATATATATAATGTATTGTTTGTTTATATATATATATATATAATGTATTGTTTGTTATATATATATATATATATAATGTATTGTTGTTTATATATATATATATATATAATGTATTGTTTGTTATATATATATGTATATATATATATATATATATGTATTGTTTATATATATATATATATATAATGTATTGTATATATATATATATATAATGTATTGTTTATATATATATATATATATAATGTATTGTTTATATATATATATATATAATGTATTGTTTATATATATATATATATAATGTATTGTTTTTATATATATATATATAATGTATTGTTTTATATATATATATATATAATGTATTGTTTTATATATATATATATATAATGTATTGTTTTTATATATATATATATAATGTATTGT
>OZ038509.1:21176541-21186541 GCA_964036315.1 Acanthosepion esculentum | reverse complement strand
TTATATTTATATGCATATATATATGTTTATATATATATATATATTTATATGTATTGTTTATATATGTTTTTGTGTCTGTTTTTTTTTTAATCTTATGTAGAAAGGTTATTTTGAACACTCCGGTTTTGTTTGCTCTCAACATAAATTCATGTGTCTTTACTTTTCGTCTTTTTTCTTTTCAGACATGGACAAAGTGTTAAAACTTCGAGAATTACATTCCATGTGGTTCAGCAAGAACTTTGCATCCATTTCAGTAAGAAGACGATTTTCACTTTTTCTTATATTTTTGGGTCTCCTTTGTTGACACTTCAGCTGCTGTAGGCATACATCTTTACAAACTTACAGTGCCTGCTGTTGACACAGGCATACATTTCCTAGTTATACTTATATATCTTTACAGAAAGTATCAGTGTAATTAGCATTGGAAAACAGAAACTTAACTTTGTTTTGAATTGACAGTAGGCTATTTTCAGCTTAAAATACCTGAAGTAAACATTGTGAAGTGTTATTTTAAGCTCCCTTCTCAAGGCGGCAGAATGCACCTGCAGCTACAGGGGAAAAAGCTGGTACAGTGACATCATGAGACTACAACACAACATAGTAATGGTTGAAACAGAAAAACTTTCTTAGCAGTAAAGATAGTGAAACATGCCTTCCAAAAGTTAAGCAAAGTATTAAGAAACAGGAAAATGTAATAGAAAATAAAGGAAAAATACTGAACTGTTACGTAATATCAGTCCTCCTATATGGCAGTGAATGCTGGACAATTTCCTCACAGATGAAGAAGAGACTTGCAACAACAGAAACAAAGAAAAGAGTACTGAACTGTTACGTAATATCATTCCTCTTATATGGCAGTGAATGCTGGACAATCTCCTCACAGATGAAGAAGAGACTTGAAACAACAAAAATATGCTTCTACAGAAGGATTCTGAAAATGCCATGGATGAAACATGTGAGCAAAGACAAGTTTTAGAGAAAATAGAAACAAAAAGGACACTTATTCTTAAGATCAGAAAGAGACAGTTGAAATTTCTAGGACGCATAATGAGGAAAGAAGGGTTCGGAAATTTTATACTCACAGGACAGATTGAAGGCAAAAGGGATAGAGAAGAACTACCTAGTGAGTTTGTGTAAATAGATGGCAGAACAGGGTTTAGGAGAGATTAAGATAAAAGACAAAATTCTGTTCTGCCATCTATTTCCTCAAACTCGCTAGGTAGGTTACGCATTGTGCAGGAAATTGTGGAGCGCCATGAACACCAACATCCTGAAGGGATATAGAAGATGATGACAGTTCAGACTACAGCAGTTTTGGGGACTGCAATCATCGTGAGAAAGGTGCTGGGGATTTGAGAAGACTTGTTGTCACTTATTCTTCAACAATAATCACTCGGCATCTGCTGGGAATGTGCACAAATTCATCAGATACAATAATGAGGAAAGATTAAGACAATTTAAACCACAGCAGTGTTGGGGTCTGCAATCATCATGAGAAAGGTGCTGGGGATTTGAGAAGACTTGTTGTCACTTATTCTTCAACAATAATCACTCGGCATCTGCTGTGAATGTGCACAAATTCATCAGATACAATAATGAGGAAAGATTAAGACAATTTAAACCACAGCAGTGTTGGGGTCTGCAATCATCATGAGAAAGGTGCTGGGGATTTGAGAAGACTTGTTGTCACTTATTCTTCAACAATAATCACTCGGCATCTGCTGTGAATGTGCACAAATTCATCAGATACAATAATGAGGAAAGATTAAGACAATTTAAACCACAGCAGTGTTGGGGTCTGCAATCATCGTGAGAAAGGTGCTGGGGATTTGAGAAGACTTGTTGTCACTTATTCTTCAACAATAATCACTCGGCATCTGCTGTGAATGTGCACAAATTCATCAGATACAATAATGAGGAAAGATTAAGACAATTTAAACCACAGCAGTGTTGGGGTCTGCAATCATCGTGAGAAAGGTGCTGGGGATTTGAGAAGACTTGTTGTCACTTATTCTTCAACAATAATCACTCGGCATCTGCTGGGAATGTGCACAAATTCATCAGATACAATAATGAGGAAAGATTAAGACAATTTAAACCACAGCAGTGTTGGGGTCTGCAATCATCATGAGAAAGGTGCTGGGGATTTGAGAAGACTTGTTGTCACTTATTCTTCAACAATAATCACTCGGCATCTGCTGTGAATGTGCACAAATTCTTCAGATACAATAATGAGGAAAGATTAAGACAATTTAAACCACAGCAGTGTTGGGGTCTGCAATCATCATGAGAAAGGTGCTGGGGATTTGAGAAGACTTGTTGTCACTTATTCTTCAACAATAATCACTCGGCATCTGCTGTGAATGTGCACAAATTCATCAGATACAATAATGAGGAAAGATTAAGACAATTTAAACCACAGCAGTGTTGGGGTCTGCAATCATCATGAGAAAGGTGCTGGGGATTTGAGAAGACTTGTTGTCACTTATTCTTCAACAATAATCACTCGGCATCTGATATAAATGGGAAAATTCATAAGATATCATAGAAAGTGATAATCATTTATCAAGAGTGAAAGAGAAATTGATGTTACTTAATTCGCAAACGTTTTATGCCGTAAAATGATGTTGCTTTTTTAATTTATCTTCATGCATTACAGGAAGACATCATTCATCTGCTGAAGCAGTCCTCTCGGCTTCTTCATTACTGTGCCACACCTCTTCTGTTCTCCCCAGCCTGGCGCCGGGAAGTGCTAAAGAGAGTGCCCTCCAAGAAGCCTGAGCCAACACCTTCACCGGTCATCCAAGAAAAAACTGATGTGAAAGTCGTAAGTGCTTTATAATTGTATAATTTAGTCAGTGAATCAGCCAATGTTCAAGTGATCTTTGAGCAGCTCTTTCACATAAACCTTATCAGACCATCTGATCCTGATGAGCAAAACTGATGAGTTTTTCTTTTTTTTATATTAATATTCACTCAGTACAAGCCCCAAGAGCCACTCAAAGTAGAGTGTTACTGTGTGGTGCTGTATGAGTGTAAGAAAGGTCTCGGCAGGAAAGAGGACTGTTACTCCTACACTTGAAGAGGTGAACAATAGTGATTTGGGAAAACATCCTGCTAGAAGTCTGTTCAACAAAGCAGCGGTTCTTGGGAAGAAGCTGACTGGGTGGAACTTCCTCCTTACTATTGGAATATGAAGGATATGGGGATGATTCATCTTTGAGTACGTGGCATGGTGAGTCCCAGTCGTAAAGGTCAAGGGTGGTTGGTTTAAGGAATGTTGTCACTTATTCTTCAACTTATATCATAGAAAGTGATAATCATTTATCAAGACTGAAAGAGAAATTGATGTTACTTAATTCGCAAATTAAGGTTGGCAGTGGATATTTGGAAAGAATAGGAAAACGTACTTTTGCAGGTCTCCTCGTCTGACAGATTAGCAGTAGATCTTCCGAAAAAGAAAACAAAATGGCCGCCTTTATACACATCGGGTTGAATATTTCTAGTCTTCTGATTGGTTAACCTTCTATGGGTGTACTATATAATGAGTCAGCTCATTTTGGTTTGCTCACTAGTACACAAAATAACCTAACACCTGTTAGGGTCCCAGCTATGGGCAAATAGTTAACCCCGAAACTGAGGTAAAAAGCCTTATAAAAGTATAAAAATAGGTTTTAATACCAGAAACAATTTGTAAAATATTATTACCAGAAATAAATTTTTGAAGTAAAAAAAACTATTACCAGCAATACATTTTTTAAAATATTACCAGAAATAGATTTCTGCCGAAACAAATATTACCAGGAAAAAAAAATGTTATCAGCATTAAATGACCCATTGAGGTTGATATGCCGTAAAACGAACCAAACCAAACTTTCCATTAACAGTGGTACAAAAGTATTGTAATTCCCACTTTTCTTGAAACACACGTCGTTCTTTAGATAATTTCCTCTTTTTAAGAGATGGAGTAGAATTCAACATTTTTAAGTCTAAATATTAGAAAATTACGAACGTTTTCACTTTACATTTGTTCTTATTTAGTTGTCAAGGATAATCACATGATTAACCGGAAGTTAAAAATAGTCGCTGACAAACAAAACCAAAAAACATTGAGATAGAATAAACAATCTAATCATAATAATTGAAAACTAATCTCACTGTTTTTAATAAGTTGCATTAAGCAAAATTCTCAATATTATTCTCATGGTTATAGAAACCTTTGTGAGGGCTGCCAAGATGCATGTAAAAAGCTGCATGCAACCAGCAGGCTGCAAGTTTGACACACCTGCATTACACTCTCCTGAAGACTGACTTGTCGAAACTCTGTGTAATTTGCGCTCATATCGACCAGCACATCACAAACGAATAGAATACAACTATCAATGTAACCCACTAATGTTTGTGGATAATACTAAAAACTCTACAGCAATGATTCCCAATGTAGTGTGCGGTAATAATTTGGTGCGGCATGTGTAGGATGTGCACCCTTCTTTCTGATCCAAAACAAATTGATTTTCCAACATGGGTGATGCAGTCATTGCTAGTGGATATTTCTGATACAGTACCAAGAAGAACTCTTGGAAATGCAAAATGATGAGTCTATTAAAACTTTATTCAATATAAAAGGAGTGATGGCATGGATTTGTGGTGAAACAGTAACTAAATACCCAAATTCCACCACCGTTGCAAGAAATTTGTTGTTACCATTTCCGTCTTCATATTTAGCTGAATGTGGCTTTAGTGCTGTAAATGATTTGTTATTGAAGAAAAGAAAACGACTGGATATCACTAAACGAGACTTGAGAGTTAAGCTGACTAAATTGATGCCTAATATAAAATCTATCAGTAGCAGGTATGACACACAAGGATCTCACGAACAGTCATTTTGCGACGAGATCAGATTTCGTTTTGCATTATTATATCATGATTAAAATGATCAAAGTATATTACAGAATAAGTTTTCATTTAAATATTTTATATTTCTGCCTTTCAGTTCTCTATTATATGTTTTGAAACTTTTTAAAAAAATGTTTTCCTTTCATGGACGCCATGATCTTTGGAGGCTTGTTTAGAGACCAAGTTAATGGCCTTTTAAGCTTCCTTCAGGTTAATTGCAGTAAAATGCTGAATATGTAAGAATTAAATAGAATTTTAGAAATACCAAAATGGGGCATGGCCCAAAATCGGTTCGGAGCCACTGGTCTAGAAGGACAAATCAGAATCTGAAAGCTGAGGTGGACATTACTAGAATATTAATAGAATTACTCTCACATACACCCAAACACTAGCTACAAATAAGCTTACTATGTCTTCCGGTTTGGCAGGGACTGTTCTAGTTTTAGGGGTCATTTTGCATTATTATTTCATGATTAAAATGATCAAAGTATATTACAGAATAAGCTTTCATTTAAATATTTTATATTTCTGCCTTTCAGTCCTCTATTATATGTTTTGGAACTATACATATTTAACTGTCTTTTTGTTTTTTAATTTTTCTCTTTCATGGATACCGTGGCCTTTGGAGGCTTATTTAGAGACCAAGTTAATGGCATTTTAAGCTTCCTTCACGTGAATTGCAGTAAAATTTTGAATATGTATGAATTAAATATTACAGGGGGCACCAGGATTTTAGAAATACCAAAGTGGGGCATGGCCCAAAATTGGTTGGGAACCACTGCTCTACAGCACCCATAGAAAGAAAAGATACAAAATTCCCTAATATTATACATAATAAACAGCCCACATTAAATATCATTCACCACAGGAGATAGTATGAACACCTTCACTCGTCGATTTCATATGTCATCCTGATATTGTGCTATCAGGTCTTGCATGCCAGCAGAAAATGACGGAGATAGTGTGCCATTGTTACTATGGTCATCATGGGTTGTATTGGTGGTGCCACTGCATTAATCTTCACAGCTGTCTTCAGGTCAAGACATCAAACTCTTGATTTCTCACTGAAAGTCAAAAGCTGTCTTTTCACCAGACGATATTTTTTTTTTCTGTTGTAATAACAAACCACATATGGTCTGATTCTCCTGCTATATATCTATAGATCCTTGATAAAATCAGCAATATTATTGTCCCTGATCTAGCATCTCAGCTTCAGTCACTTTCCCATAAAGTTGCCTCTCTTTGCCTTTTCTATAAATACTTTCATAGTAACTGTTTAGATGAGCTCTTCGCTATGGTACCTAGACTTTATGAGTTTAAATGCAGTACTAGACTGGTGACGAGTTCTCACCAATTTACAATCAAGTTGGCTAAATATAACCGTAAGTTTTATGCTAACAGTTTCTTTTCTCGCACTTCTTGCTTATAGAGCTCTTTTCTGGCTCCATTCTTTCCAGTCAACTTTAATCTTCAAAAATTTAAATGCAATGTCAATAGCTTTCTGCTGCCCTCCTGATTACTCTTCTTTTGTTCTTCCTCCTTTTTCTGTTTTCTAATCCTTTAATATCCAGTAATCCCTTGTGTCTTAATGGCTTTATTGCCTTGCTTGTGGTGAACTCAATTAAAAAAAAAAAATAACACAATGTATTGGGGTCTGTATTAGCCACTTTCTTTGTCCCAAGCAGGGAAATGCTGCCAACAACTTGTCAGTGATGGAGAGGGTACAGTGAGTGAAAGAACTCTGCTCTAGCCTTTTTGCCAGATAATATGCTTGCTACCAAGCCAAAAACCTCACTGAAGAATTTGGGCGAGAGGAACTCCTTTTTTAGCAGGAAATCTCGCCTTCTTGCTGAAGAAGGCCAAAGGCCACAATAGCTGAAACATTTTGATAACAACAAAGATGAGGACATTAGTCCAAATGTAAAAATTGATAACTCCTCATACCAGAAACTGACAGGGGTAACTTTTAAATCAGCATTTAGTTGCATTGTTCATATTTTTCTTTCTTTGTTTTTCTTAAGACTTAATTTATTTTTGCAGAGATCTCGTCACAGTTCTGGGGCATCCATTGCTAGCCTACTGTCTAAAAGACATGACTCGTCCCAAGAAGGGAAGAAGAAAGACCGGCACTCCCAGGACTGTACTGACTCCCCCCAGCAGAGACCGGCCTCATTAGACTCACCCCAAGAGGAAGAAGACTGGCATCGAGAAATTCGAAAGAAGTTCCTGCAACAATATATGCAACATTTGCAGTCTTTAGGATTTGTACAAATCCAGACAAGGCCTGCTTCTCCCAAAAGAATGTAAGTTGATCCTGTTTCCTCTGAGTCTAATTCTGCACTACCTGACCCAGGGATGGGACTGAAAATTACTATGTCCCTAAATTCAGAAACCAACACTTTAATCTATAAGGCTAAATCATACTAGTGTAAAAATCATTTGGCCAAGGTATGTTCTAAGTGTAAAAATCAATTGGCTTGATGTATTTTTATATTAAAAATCATTTCCAATGCAATTACATAGTAAAAATCATTGGCCAATGCATTTACATAGTAAAAATCATTGGCCAATGCATTTACATAGTAAAAATCATTGGCCAATGCATTTACATAGTAAAAATCATTGGCCAATGCATTTACATAGTAAAAATCATTGGCCAATGCATTTACATAGTAAAAATCATTGGCCAATGCATTTACATAGTAAAAATCATTGGCCAATGCATTTACATAGTAAAAATCATTGGCCAATGCATTTACATAGTAAAAATCATTGGCCAATGCATTTTCATAGTAAAAATCATTGGCCAATGCATTTTCATAGTAAAAATCATTGGCCAATGCATTTACATAGTAAAAATCATTGGCCAATGCATTTTCATAGTAAAAATCATTGGCCAGTGCGTTTTCAGAGTAAAAAATCAATAAAATCTTTTCAAAAGAACTAAGATAAGGATGATAGTCTGAATGCAAATAATGGTAATTCCTTATCCCAGAACTTCAAACAGAAATTGTGCTTGACTATACATAGTCCACACATACCTGACCCATTCATACTTGCTGAAGAATAAAGATCAACCTTCATGTACAACATGCCAAGCCATCCTCATGGTGAAAGACATTTTAACTGAATCTCCTTAGCCCTTGTAAGACATAAATACTCCAAGGAAACCAACATGAGAAAACTATTTAAAAAATACTGAAACTATCAACATAATGTCCTACCTTAAAAAAATAGGTTTATACCAACACGGATAACACCTACAATAGATCATCTACAAATTATGGCTTATGGCCATATCATGTTGATACACCATTTTCCATACACTTGGGAATACCAGGTGTTGTAAGCTTGGATGCACAGGTGGTGTAATGAATAATTGCTTGGGATTGTTAATTGGAAAGCCAAGTTCCAATTCCTGTTGGGTTCATTATATTCACTTACACACAAATAACCTTGGGAAAGGTATGAATACACCACTTCTCCCTCCAGCTATGGGTTAATTAGTAAGACTTGTATCACTAAACCACTGTTATCTCAAAAAATTCTTACAATCTAAAAATTATTTTTTGGCTTTAAGTAACCTTCAAAGGGTTGATAACCTGTAAAAATGAATGAATGAAATAACCTTTAGCTACACAAGCATGTCTTTCAGATTTTACATTCTTTGGAATATAAATGTATAGAAACTACACTGATCACAAAGTGAGGGATCAGTTTATATACTGATTCTAATACTGAATTGATCCTCGACTTTATATCTATGTTATAATTTGTTTATCAAATTCTGATTAGCTATGAATCCTCCTCTTCTCCCATCAAAAAGGAATTGACCATAGTCTGGATCATGGAGTCAATGCGAACGATCCTTTCCTTAGCTACATTATATGTGCTTCACCAACGCTTCGTACAGTTTTGAATTCAGAATTTTCCTTCTCCTAGACTGGTTGCAACCCAAGGCTATAGAATCCAGTCTCCTCCACAGTAATTTGTTAAATAGGATGACTTCTATCAGTAAACCATTATTATCTCAAAAATAAAGAAAAATTCTCATAATCTAAAAAAAATATCTTCTGGCTTTAAATAACCTGTAATGGGTTGATAAATGAATCAGCATGTACAATATTTAGAATTCATCATTAAATGACCCATGGGTGTTGATGTGATTCTAAACTAAAATGACTAAAGCAAATCAAACAAAAATTTCCATGACTGGTATCATCTGAACTATGATGTTTTATCCTATCTCTGTCTCATAATGGTTGTTACATTTTCATATGCATTTTATATGCCAAATGTACCAGTTCTTATGGGACAAAAGTTGTATAATTTTCTTTCTTTCGACTATGAAATGTCGCTGTTCTGCTGTCCGATTTTGTCCTCTTGCTTATCTGACCTTTTGTTCCTTTTGAATTTTTCAGTAATGGCCGAGGCAATTTGCGAAAGCTGGCATCTGAAGGTGGCCGGACTGTCCGAGATGAATGTGACCAAGGAAAGAAGGAAGTCTATGACATGCAAAAGACATTATCGGGTGGAATGATTTTGGTTGAACTTAACTTCTGTGATCAGCATTATTATGTGAAACTTTATGGCTATGATTGCTCACGGATGGGCGCAAATGTCAATTCTCAGGTAAGAAATTGGGGGTTGATAAATCGTTCTTTTTTCTCCTGACTTTACATTAGATTTTTTCTTTATTTTTTGAATTTGTTTCTTTATTACTTTCTTCTTTTTATTTGTTTCTTCTTTCTCATTCTTTCTTTTTACTTCCTTCTTTTTACTTTTTTCTTTCTTTCGTTTTTTCTTTCTTTCGTTTTTTCTTTCTTTGAACTTTTCTTTTCCTTCGTCTTTTCTTTTCCCTTCGTCATTTTTTTCCCTTCGTCTTTACATTTTTCTGGTCTGGATAAAAAAGTTTTTTTTCTATTTTTTCTGGATGAAGAGGTGTCTTTTCTTTACTCTTTTCTTTACTTTTTCTTTCTTTCTCTTCTTTCTTTTTCTCTCCTTTCTCTCTCTTCTTTCTTTTTCTCTCCTTTCTCTCTTCTTTCTTTTTCTCTTCCTTTCTCTCTCTTTTTCTCTCCTTTCTCTCTCTTTTTCTCTCCTTTCT
>OZ038509.1:21146416-21163916 GCA_964036315.1 Acanthosepion esculentum | reverse complement strand
AGGCTAAAAATAATGGAAGCCTTATTAATAAAAACAAAAAAAAAACAACACTTAATAATATCAACTATGAACATGGACACAATATGCTGACCCTGTTTTTAAAATGAATATACATTATATAAATACATACATACAACAATCTATTTCTTGTTAATAGTTAATAAATTTCAACCTTGAAAATGGCTAAATGTATAGCTGAATACACTCAGATAAAAAGAACAATTGGATAGTTTTTATATAATTTATTGTCCGAAAAGAAAAAAATTATTAGATCACATGAGAAATTGCATAAAAACTAAATCAAAACACCTTGTCTGTTGTATTCAATGAAATGTACATGAAAGAAGGATTGCTGCCTAAATACACACACACACACACACACACACACACACACACACACACACACATATATATGTAATTCTTGTAAATATTATTTTAGTGAAAATGCAGACTTAAGTCTACACACTCATTTTTATGGTGAAATTAATATCCACTGGCCTGAACATAGTCTTATGAAGGAAAAAGATGTACCTTTTGGAAGTAATTGAGTCTGTATTCTCCAAGTTATATTATTTACATGTGGACTGTTGTCCTCATTTTTGTTGTTATCATCATAATGTTTCAAGCAGTGTGCTCCCCAGCCTTCATCAGGGGCTTGTCGATCTGGCCAACCTATAAAATGTTCAAGAGCCACATGTGGCTTGGGAGCCAAGGTCTGACCATTTTTGATATTGGTGAACGATTCCTTTTTAAGATGAAATGACCAAAAGTTTTCCAAGTCTTGTATCACTGTCTTAATATCGATCTGTTCTTTCTTCAGCTCTTCAAGATCTTTGCATAAATAACAAAAACCTTGTCTTTTTCTCTGTCTTTTTTCTTCATCAACATCAACTTCTGGCCGGTTCGATTCTTAGATGAATGAATGCCGTGTCGTTTCTCTTTTCGATATGACAGCTTATTTTCTTCTTCTTCTCTGCAGCTTTTAATAACTTTAGCTCTTAAACAGCAAGCTTTATCGTTTGATGCCATATCGGAGATCAATGGATATCATCAATTGACGATTTAATTTTTTTTCAACGATACAAGCATCATTTGATCATGATCCGAGTCTAAGTGACTAATTGGCAATTCTAGAATTCATGAGGTATCTATATATATATTTTTTTCTTTTCAATCAATTCACCCCAAACAAGGTGATAATGCCACTAAGACGCAAGGAGCTACTGGAAGTGAAAGAGAAGGAAAAAACTTTAGAAGAAACCAAAAACCCAACCCTAAAATGGAAACGATGGATAAACCTCTACTATTGTTCAAAACACCAGGGAGGAATGTGAACTGAACGATAAGTGAATCTATCTACTCTATATGGACTTAAGGGTGATTAATTATTTTCTACCCTACAACCTCTTTCGAACGAGTGAAATGTTGAAAGCCGCTTGCTTTTCTCTTGCTATTTCCATGGTAAATAAGCTTCTACTCCTGTTCAAAAGACTGGAAGAGTGTGAACCGAATGATTATCAAACCTATCTATTGTCATCATCTTTGTCGTCATATTTATTACAACGTTTCGGCCATTGTATACTCCGACCTTCTTCAGATGGTTGGAATGTCGAACTGAACCCTTTATTTCGCTCACTGGGGTAGACTGTTCTAGTTCCAAGTGCCATGTTTAATGGATGCCAGTTATCAGTTATCTCCTGTTAATTCCCCTCTGAAAGTTCTCCACTGCCTTAACCAGGTATTGAACTCAGATTCTTTGGGACCTGTCACTGGATCTAACTAACACCTTTATCCACTGTGCCAAATAGTGTACATAATACCTCATCTCTGAAATATAGACAGATACTATCTATTCCTATTGGGGGAGAAAAAATAAAAATAAATAATATAAAATTCAGTATTTAGGCAAAGCCATTTAAAGTTAAAGTAGACTTTATAAGGAACTGAAAACACAATCCTAGACAGGAGACAAAGGATAAACCTCTACTATAGTTCAAAAGATCAAGGAGGAGTGTGAACTGGATGATAGGCGAACCTATCTAATCCTGTTGAGATTAAAAAAGAGCTTAGCTGGAGATTTTAGAAATATAAATTTGAAGTAGACTTTCAGAAACCCAATCCTAAACGGGAAACAAAGGATAAATGTCTTCTCCTGTTCAAAAGACTTATTCAAGATTAATTTTGAGTAGTTGCCTTTAAATCAAACTGGAATAATATCCTGGAAACGGTGCTATGTCTGCATAATTTGTGTAGAGAAAAAGACAAAAATGGCAACAGTATGATGCAAATAATGCACAACTACATTGTACATGGAATGTTTCAAGGAGTATCAATCATACAGCACAATATTTTTAAATATCAAGGAGTATCAATCATACTGCATAATATTTTTAAATATCAAGGAGTATCAATCATACCGCACAATATTTTTAAATATCAAGGAGTATCAATCATACCGCACAATATTTTTAAATATCAAGGAGTATCAATCATACAGCAAAATATTTTTAAATATCAAGGAGTATCAATCATACTGCACAATATTTTTAAATATCAAGGAGTATCAATCATGCTGCAAAAATATTAAATTTAGAAACCTAACATTTATTTTATTACATTTTTTAATTGAAAAAAAATATCAAAATAATTTTTATAGTTTTTGTATATATAATGGCTGGCCACTCGTATCTATGTTACCTGTCTACTAGAATGGCTAGCCAATTCCTGTTGTAGATGCCTGCTCAAGCACATTTGTGCTTGTTCAACACCCAGAGAATCCACCTGTGGTTTATGCAGCAACTATGCTGAGCGATCCTTAATTACAGTTTCGGGGAGAAAGCACATTATCTGGCCTCATCAACAGTCTGAACAAGACCAATACACACAAACCCTCAGTGACGATGACTTCTGACTTTATGCCAGCACAACTGTCAACAGCTTCCAAAAGGTTTCGTCTACCCAATTTCACTCATGAAAATTAGGCCAACCTACTGGGATCACCTTCCCAGTCTAATAACATCAAGAAGTCACCATCCTGAAAAATTGACCAGGGTGATATTTGAACCTGTGTCTCATAGTTGGAAAGCAAATGTTCTAAAATGTCAGCCATGTATATATCTATATTGTATATAATTAAAGTGAAAATAAGCATAAAAACTGGGGTTTTTTCCCCCCCGTTTGGCATGCATGTTCTGTGAACTTTTCTCGCTGTTTAAGGGTTAATCAAAACCTGCTTTATTCTAAATCTGTTCTCTTTCAGAACTGCATTAAAAGGACAGCCTTGTTTGCTATGTATTTCTTATTAGGTTGGTGCAAAAATAATGTCGTTTTTTGACGTTCAACTTCATGTGAGAAAACGACATTATTTTTGCACCAACCTAATAATTTTAATTTTTGTGCGCTAATTGAATGAAATGAATTTGCTTGTTCAGTTGAATGGACAAAAATAATCGATCCTTTTTTATTTTTGTTGCATTCAGGTAAAAATTATTATTTGAAATTATTTTAATGATTTTTTTTTTTTCTAATTTAAATTGAAAATCATCACCAAGTATTCTCCAAATGGTTGTTAACTCTCGACTCCTGCAGAAAAAATCTTATTTTGAAATTTTAATTTGACTTTGTTTATTTCTAGGAATCTGGCTCGCAACAAGACAAGGAAGAGGCTTTGGTGCTACACAGACAATCGCGTACCTTGGCCGGAAACTCTGATGGGTCCTGTAAACCAAATGACGAATATAACGTCGGTGTTGTTGTCAAACTAGACACACGCAGTCAAAGTGGTGGTAGTATCTGTAGCGTGGGCAGTGGAACAGGTGCAGGTTCACAAGTGCCTCCTTCGGGCAAAGACAATTCGACACTCTGCCTGCAGTATTTCCTGGTGTTGACCAGCAAGTGTGAAATACCAATGCAGAGCTTTGTACAGAAGCTGGGTGGAACCCTGCGAGCTACGGGGGCCTTCCTGGTTCCAAACACAGTCGAGGATTTTGAGCAGTTTAGCGTTCCTGTTAAACAACACATTGGAGTGAGATCGGAAACGACAAACAAACAACGAAGATTATCTCCACTTCACTGCCTGGTCACCAAGGAAGCCGATGCTGCAAAGTAAGCGTTCTTCTTGTATTGTTGGGTGGGGATTAATGTCTTCTGATCCGTTGAAGAGGTTTGGGAGACTTTAACAATTCTAATTTGGAACTTTTCCTGTTGTATGCCAAGTATGCTTTTTAAGTGTTAATACCTGTTTCATTTTCTGTTTTCCTTACATGTTCAAAACAGTAAGGAAAGTTGGCTCCCTGTGCCGAGCCTGGAATTTTTTCCCCCCGGAATCGATCCTCCAAATCTATAAATCGACCATTCGCCCTTGCATGGAGTATTGCTGCCATATACGGTCTGGAGCCCCTGCTGTTTGCCTCAGGGTTCTTGATAAGATCCAGAGACAGATATGCAACATAATTGGCCCTGATCTGTCATCTCGTCTGCAGTCGCTCTCTCACAGACGAGACGTTGCCTCACTCTGTCTTTTTTACAAATACTTTCATGGTAATAGCTCCGAGGAGCTGCTTTCGCTGGTTCCTAGGCCTCATGAATTTAAACGTCCTACGAGGCTGGCATCCCGTTCCCACCCCTTCACCGTTGAAACTGTTAGATGTAGACGTCTCTTCTACTCCAATAGCTTCATGTCTCGCACATCTCGCCTGTGGAACTCCCTTCCTTATTCCTGTTTCCCTGACAAATACAATCTCCAACTATTTAAGTGTAACGTCAATCGACATCTCCAGTTGCCTTGATCTATCCACTTCCCTTCTCCACATCCTTTCACCTTTCATTCCTATCAGCTCTCACTCCAAATCTTCTGTAACCCCCTTGCCTTGATCGATCCACTATCTTTCTCCACATCCTCTCCTTTACCACTCCTATCTGCTCTTCCTCCAAACCTTCTGTAACCCCTTGTGTGCTAGTGGCCTCCAGCCTTGCTTGGGGTGATAAGCTTAAAAAAAAAAAAAATATAGTACCCTTTATGTGCCCACTCTACACCCATTGATGTAACCACACTTAGCGATCTGGTCCTCAGGGTTTTAGGTCGACATGTTAACCACTGGGCTAACCTTGCACTGGTCAATACCAATACTGGTCCAAGCTGTCCGCTTCGATCCACACCCACTCTACCCATGTTGTGTTGTTCATCACAGAGTAGTGACAGGTCAAACATTAAAGTAATCGTAGCACTGGGTCGAACTGTAATGAAATCTCTATCAAGTGAAGAAATATCTTCAAATCAAAAAATAATAAAAACAAAAGGATCCTTCGGTCAATTTTCAATTTGTTTATTCCAGAGGCACAGATGCAGACGTTCACCGTAGAAGTCTTGAAGCTCCCAAAACTGTCGGTCTATAACCAATGTTGTTCTGGGGATTAGATGATTCCCCAATTATTGCATTAATCCCACCAAGGTTCCTTTGTCCCTTATTTCTGCTTTCTTGACTAACTTCCCAAATTTAGAGAATTATCCACCTTCCTTGGGAGTAGTCACAGAGATCACTCCTCCCCTCAACTCCAACTTGTTTCACTTTACTTCTCACACCATCACTCCATACTATGATATGTACGACATTTTTGGGCCACTTGACATGTGCTGATGCCCGGTTCATCTCTGACAGCCTGTAAAATCTGTTCTTCATGGTCAGGTGTATGAGCAGATCTTGGTCTTCCTTGATTCATAGTTTGTGATGTCACAAATTCTGTCTTGCCAATGCAATGATAAACAGCAGCTAAGGTTGGATGACTTGGCTGACTTCAGTCCGGAAACACAATTTGATACAGCCACGCAGCCTCGTGTCCATTATCATTTGCATGGCCATATGTAAAATTCATATCTCCCTGCTCACTATATGAATATATCCGGCTATTGTTAAATGGGACACTTCTCAGTTAACTCACTACTACACACGTTAAACGTTGAAGACCGTCTAGCCACAAATGTACACGAATGACAAATGTAACCTAGTCTACAAGGCAACACAGTGCCATCAACCATAAACTTTCTTTAAACTCAAAAATAAAGGATTTGTGGACATATGATTATATGGACGTTTGTCCTTGTTTTGGTGTGAGGAATCTGCTCCCAAAGTTTGTAAAAGTATTTTTGATACAACCTGTGTGTATGTATGTATGTATGTATATATATATATATATATATACACATACATAGGGTGTCCCAAAAAATGTATACACACTTAAAAAACATGTAGACTAGTAATGTTTTTAAAGTATTTTTTATCCTACATTATTTCTTTTTGCTATAAATGTTATTTTTAGTATATGTGATCCGGTTGTGATTTGTTTTGTTTTTTTTGTTTTTTTGTTTTTTTTTTCTTAAACAGTGAAATGACATCTAGTGTAAATTGAAAAGTTTTACTAAGGAAAACTTTGTACCCCCGACAAGAATCGAACCTGCATATATTTCTTCTGTCAGGGAAACAGGTTTTTGAACCAGAGTCTGCCTCTGACAGTTTGGCCATGGAGACCAGGCAAGGTTGGAATTACCTATTTGGGACTTGTACAAATATATATTTTCTAGCTTCCGAAAAGTAAACAACAGTACAGTAATATATTAATTTCTGAAAATGAAATGTGGTGAAGCTCATACAAGTTTGGAATTGTGGCCTTTGTTTGCAAGTTTGGAATTGTGGCCTTTGTTTGCAAGTTTGGAATTGTGGCCTTTGTTTGCAAGTTTGGAATTGTGGCCTTTGTTTGCAAGTTTGGAATGGTGGCCTTTGTTTGCAAGTTTGGAATGGTGGCCTTTGTTTGCAAGTTTGGAATTGTGGCCTTTGTTTGCAAGTTTGGAATGGTGGCCTTTGTTTGCAAGTTTGGAATGGTGGCCTTTGTTTGCAAGTTTGGAATGGTGGCCTTTGTTTGCAAGTTTGGAATGGTGAGCTCCCTCCTCTCTGATGGGTTGCCAATTTGAATCAAAGGTGCACAACTAGTTTGTGAGATATTTGTAATGACTGGTTTATATTCTGTACAAAGCTTGTATTATTGTTTCTATCTTTTAGTTACATTGTGCAACTGTTGGTGCTTTGAGCTAAAGAAAGATCCAATTTTGTTATTTCAGGAGGAAGATTGAAAGAACGGTCATGTTTTGCATGGGCAAATGCCGGCGTGATATCCTCTGGGAACGGCTTCTGAAAGGTGGACAAGAAGATGATGGAAAGAAGAAGAGGCGAAACGAATTAGATGACGGTGTAAGACCAGTTTGAGTGACTGTATAATCTTTGGCCATTGGTTTCTAAAATGTGCATGGGGCTTACATTTTCTGATGTTGCCTTTATACTTATATAACTCTGCTTGCACAATCATATCCATATAGATTTCGAAAATGTCGGCATAAGAATCAACATTGCATGGTGTTTTTTTATGTGGAAATGAGTTTTGATTTCCAAATGCAGATATGAAAACAAATTCCTTCTACACTACCTACAAAACATGCCAAGACAAAAAAGACTAAATTAAAAAGTACCTAGATGGTGATCACTTGGGAATACCAGGTGCTCTAAGCATGGATTTACAGGTGGTGTAGTGGATGATATTTCAGAATTGGAGGTTGATAGAGCTGAATTCTGATTGGGTTCATATGTTCACTTACATGCAAATACCCCAGAGAGAAAGTTGAATCCACCTCTTCTCTCTTAGCTATGGGTTAATTAGTAGCAATTGTATCGGTAAATTGCTATTGTCTCCAAAAAAATTTACAATCAAAAAATATTTTCTTGCTTTAAATAACTTGCAAAAAGTTAAGCTGTAAAAAAATGTTGGAAGGCATTCAACTTTCTCAGCAACATGTGACATGATAAAAAGAATGAAATCCAAACTAAAACATTCTAATTCAGACTTTCTTTTTATGTAAATATTTTTCATTTTTTCTCTTTTTCATTCTCTTTTTCTCTCTTCATTCTTTCTTTTTTTCTCTCTTCATTCTTTCTTTTTTTTCTCTCTTCATTCTTTCTTTTTTTTCTCTCTTCATTCTTTCTTTTTTTTCTCTCTTCATTCTTTCTTTTTTTTCTCTCTTCATTCTTTCTTTTTTTTCTCTCTTCATTCTTTCTTTTTTTTCTCTCTTCATTCTTTCTTTTTTTTCTCTCTTCATTCTTTCTTTTTTTCTCTCTTCTTTGTTGTTTTTTCTCTGTCTTCTTTCTTCTTTCTCTGTCCTTCGTTCTTTCTCTGTCCTTCGTTCTTTCTCTGTCCTCCGTTCTTTCTCTCTCCTCCGTTCTTTCTCTCTCCTCCGTTCTTTCTCTCTCCTCCGTTCTTCCTCTCTCCTCCGTTCTTTCTTCTTCCTCTCTCCTCCGTTCTTTCTTCTTCCTCTCTCCTCCGTTCTTTCTTCTTCCTCTCTCCTCCGTTCTTTCTTCTTCCTCTCTCCTCCGTTCATTCTTCTTCCTCTCTCCTCCGTTCATTCTTCTTCCTCTCTCCTCCGTTCTTTCTTCTTCCTCTCTCCTCCGTTCTTTCTTCTTCCTCTCTCCTCCGTTCTTTCTTCTTCCTCTCTCCTCCGTTCTTTCTTCTTCCTCTCTCCTCCGTTCATTCTTCTTCCTCTCTCCTCCGTTCTTTCTTCTTCCTCTCTCCTCCGTTCTTTCTTCTTCCTCTCTCCTCCGTTCATTCTTCTTCCTCTCTCCTCCGTTCATTCTTCTTCCTCTCTCCTCCGTTCTTTCTTCTTCCTCTCTCCTCCGTTCTTTCTTCTTCCTCTCTCCTCCGTTCTTTCTTCTTCCTCTCTCCTCCGTTCTTTCTTCTTCCTCTCTCCTCCGTTCTTTCTTCTTCCTCTCTCCTCCGTTCTTTCTTCTTCCTCTCTCCTCCGTTCATTCTTCTTCCTCTCTCCTCCGTTCTTTCTTCTTCCTCTCTCCTCCGTTCTTTCTTCTTCCTCTCTCCTCCGTTCATTCTTCTTCCTCTCTCCTCCGTTCATTCTTCTTCCTCTCTCCTCCGTTCTTTCTTCTTCCTCTCTCCTCCGTTCTTTCTTCTTCCTCTCTCCTCCGTTCTTTCTTCTTCCTCTCTCCTCCGTTCATTCTTCTTTCTCTTTTTATCTTTCCAGCTCTCTCGCCTCACATTCACTGATTTTGAAGAATTGCTTTGTATGGTGGAGTCTTCATCTCTGAGTAAGCTTGATGAACGTCTACTCCATTTTACCAATATGGGTCCCCATTGGTTCAGTACATTGCTTGCATATCTTCCCAGCCGTTATGGAGAACAATTTCGATATTTTGTTAACACTGATGGAAAAACCCAATGTGCAGTAAGTACTTTTGATTTTAATTTATGGAAAGAGTCATCCATTATTTATCCCCATCATTTTTTTTTAGGTGGGGCCTATAGGCCCATAGTAAAATTCCCTTGGGCAGCTGTGAGTGAGTGGAGTGAATCTCATGGCTTTTCGAGAACATCTATTCATTCTTTTACAAAAACTATTATTAAATGTAAGGAAGGGAAGGAGAAGGGATAGAAGAAGGGAGGGGTATGGAAAAGGAGGAGAAAGGAGAAAAGGGTTAATATTATAGCAATGATGGGAGACAAATTAAACCTAAGCTCCTCATTGGTTAAAATAAACACCAGCAGGAAAACATCTTAATTTGCTGATTGGTAGAAAATCCAGCTGCTACCTCATAAAAACCCATTCACAGAGGAATGCAGAACTCGATACATTAATTACCCAGAATACTAGCTGGAATTGCAATAGTTCATGGCTGGGCCCAATGGGAGAGGAAGTCTGTTGTCCAGAAATCCCAAAACTTTTGACAACCCCATGAGACAACACTGAGGAGGCATTCTGGGGAGCACCTATCATGAATTGCTCAAATTTAGTATCTCATTAGGTTTTCGGATTTCTTTATTTAAATGTTGGATTTCATTTTTAATTGTTGTTATTTGTTGTAAAACAAGCTTTTTTTCTGAATGTTGTTGTGTTACTTTCCTTGTTGACTGCCGAGAATTTAATAATTGTGTATTTGGGCAACCTTCTTTTATATCTTTATATCCCTATTTTATACAATGCCCTGGGTACGACGTTAAACTACGTCCAGCAGCAAGGCCTCTGATCAGGAGGTTTTGAGGAAGCGTGGAACCACCTCTTAATTGCTGGTGTTCCCAGGTCCACCATGACCCAGAGTGGTAGCACCTGTTGGGGGTCCCAGCTATGGGCAAATAGTGAACTTCCAGGTCTTTTCCAGCACATTTCTTTTTGAAAAAATATTATTACTAGCTATACGTTTTTGAAAAAATATTATTACCAGCTATACGTTTTTGAAAAAATATTATTACCAGCTATACTTTTTTGAAAAAAATATTATTACCAGCTATACGTTTTTGAAAAAATATTATTACCAGCTGTACGTTTTTGAAAAAATATTATTACCAGCTATACTTTTTTGAAAAAAATATTATTACCAGCTATACGTTTTTGAAAAAATATTATTACCAGCTATACGTTTTTGAAAAACAATATTACCAACTATACTTTTCAAAAAAAAAAAAAAAAAAAAAAAAAAAAAACCCTTTTCAGCATTACATGGCCCAACGAAGGTCGATATGCTGGTTAAACAAACAAACTATCTATCTATCTTTTATACAAGTTTCGTTAAAGATAACTAACGAGGTACTGTGGTTAAAATTTTCATTTACTTTTTCTTATGTTCGTATAAGTGTTTTCTTTTCTGGACATAAAATTTGTAAAAATTGTCCAAATGTTCTCTATAGAATTATGTTATAAAAAAGAACATAGTTCTTTATCAAGGAAGTACTTCAAGGGCCTACTAATAACAATATGCCCAACGATAAACAGACGTTGAAAACATATTACATCACCAACCTTTATTGAATCCATTCTTAAAGAATCTAACGTATATTTATCTAAAACAAATGGTATATACATAAAAACATTCCAAAATCAACATGACATAATGTCTGCTACACACACACACACACACACACACACATGCACACACACACACACACATGCGCACACACACACACATGCACACGCACACACACACACATGCACACACACACACACACATGCACACACACACACACACACATGCACACACACACACACACATGCACACACACACACACACACATACGCACACACACACACACACACACACATACTTATGTATATACTTAACATCTGAATCCTACAGATTTATTATACACTTACATACATGAAGAATTATTTGTGGTTTTTCAGTTAGGTTTGGAATCTGTTGATTTCTTGAAAATCTGAATGGATACATTGTCTCTCCATTAATTTGGGATGCCACAAATTATACTAACATTTGTTTAGCAAGTCAAATGCACATAAAACCTGATTAAGCAATGAAAATCAAACAACACAAAAGTAAAAAATACCAGAATTTATATCTTTTTTTTTTTTCCATATCTCATTCTCTGATGAAACTTTAATAAAAGGGAAACATGTTAGATTGATAAATGTTTCCTATTTGTTCTTTATCCTATCATTCTGTTGGATTCTGATCCATATTTGATCTGTATTTGATCCCAATTCATATAACACACACACACACACACACACACAAAGAAATATAGTCTTAAAGTGTGCTATATTTATGGGATAAACTGCTCAATATCAGAGATTGGCTGATTTCCAGGATATATATATATATATATATATATATATGCGTGTGTATCTACATATATATATGTGTGTGTGTATATATATATATATATATTTATATGTATGCGTATGTATGTATACATATATATATGCATGTGTATGTATATATATATATATATATATATATATATATATATATATAATGTGGCTGTTGACTTACAAAGCAAGTATGGCCCTTGTTGACATGTCCAGTCCATCCATTACCCTCCCCCCTCCACAACACTGCATACATTTGTTGTGCGAACAACAGTGGCTCATAAAGCCAGCCATCGACCTGCATTTCTTGTTATATATATGGCATCTCAAATCATCTCCGAGTGGTGGAAGTTGATTTTGAACATCGTCACTCCCATTGTGTCTTTTATATGCCTTCTCAGGCCCAACCTGGACTTGCACACTCTAGTGCAGGTCGGGCATTCAAAGCACGTCGTTACAAAATCATCATATGCAATAGACTGTTGGTGTCCGTGTGATTTCTGATGACTGATCAGACCTGTCCTGGGCAGACGTATCTGATTGCATTGGGCACATAACCAGGTTGGCACCTCATGGCAATTCCGGGATCCCTTCCGAACCCTTCTCTTCAGTTCTGCATATTTTTGTGATGCCTCATGGAAAATCTTGATGCCATCAGCAATACCAGCTCTCCAAGAAACCCAGGCTTCAGCCAGAGTCTCCAGTTTTCCGTACCAATATTGCACTTGTATAGTGACTCTTTAATGCAAACGTACATACATACATACATACATACATACATACATGCATGCATGCATGCATGCATGCATACATACATACATACATACGCACATACATACATACATACATATGCACATACGCACATACATACATACATATGCACATACGCACATACATACATACATACATACGCACATACATACATACATACATACGCACATACATACATACATACATATATACATACATACATACGCACATACATACATACATACATACGCACATACATACATACATACATATGCACATACATACATACATACATACATACATACGCACATACATACATATGCACATACATACATACATACATATGCACATACATACATACGCACATACATACATACATACGCACATACATACATACATACATACGCACATACATACATACATACATACGCACATACATACATACGCACATACATACATACATACATACATACATACATACATACATACGCACATACATACATACATACATACATACATATGCACATACATACATACATACATACGCACATACATACATACATACATACGCACATACATACATACATACGCACATACATACATACATACGCACATACATACATACATACGCACATACATACATACATACATACATATGCACATACATACATACATACATACGCACATACGCACATACATACATACATACGCACATACGCACATACATACATACATACATACGCACATACATACATACATACATATGCACATACATACATACATACATACATACGCACATACATACATACATACATATGCACATACATACATACATACATACGCACATACATACATACATACGCACATACATACACACACACACACATACATACACATACATACATACATACATACATACACACACATACATACATACATACATACACACATGCATACACACACACACACACACACACACACACACTATTAGTAAAGCTTCCAGATGCAACTCTACCAACATAAAGTCTGTCACTTGAAAGGACAAAAGAAGATAAGAGAACCAATATAAAAAGGAAAAGAAATATAAAACAAAAAGAAAAAAATAAGACATTAAGAGACCGGCTTCTCCCTAGGCAATAACCCAAAGTGTTCAATTCCTCTAGTGAATAGACCGAGACAGAGCAGTAACACTAACCAACGGAAAAGCGCAGAGAGTCTAGGTCCAATTCGTTACTCTGAGTTTCTTGCATATATATATATATATAGTTAAAGAAATATTTGGTAATCTGTATGGATAATCCCAAGGAAGATGTAATCCAGAGAGCTCAATGTAAAAACGGAGCAAATATTCGTTAAATTAAGAAACAAACCCTTAAAAGTTGTCTGTTTTGTTTCTTAATGTAACTTATATAATTTAAATTATAACACAGATCAAGAGATGAAATTTCACTTTTTCTCATTTTTTGTTTTGTCTATGTCTTTTATTGTTTTGTTTTTTTTCTCCTATGTGATTTGAATTCTTTTTTCACAGGTCATTGTGAATGTTGATTGCACAGACACGTGCATCCTGCTGTCAGTAAATAGCAGCACTGGACGAGCTGTGAGTAAAACTGGTCATTTCTTTTTCCAATACATTGTTCCAAAATTAACAAAATATTATTTATGCCCTTTTTGACCTTTCTCAAATGAATTCGTCTGCCTCCCTTTCTCAGATAAGAAGTCAATTCTCCAATACCTTATTAAATAATAATTTTGTGTTTGTATAATTTCATGTCAGTTGCATCTAATGGCTCTTGTTGCAGATCAAGTGACAGCAAGGTTCTTCAATAATTTGCCGTTAAGGAATTTTCACGCCTGTAGTGTTTTATGGTTTTAAATGAAGATCAAGCACCAGGCAGTCTTCCCAACACTTCTGTATGCTTTTATTACTGTTTTGTAGTCAATGAGTTTATCTAACAGTATGGAATTTACACATCAAAACATTCAGAAATGGTGTCATTCCTGTATGTCGCTTGGCACTATGTGTAAATGACGTTATTCATGAAGGCCCCTTGGCACTATGGGTAAATGGTATAATTCCTGAAGGCCCCTTGGTACTATGGGTAAATGTCATTCTTGAAGGCCTCTTGGCACAATGGGCAAATGGCGTGATTTATGAAGGCCTCTTGGCACAATGGGCAAATGGCGTGATTTATGAAGGCCTCTTGGCACAATGGGCAAATGGCGTGATTTATGAAGGCCTCTTGGCACCATGGGCAAATGGCGTGATTTATGAAGGCCTCTTGTCACTATGGGTAAATGGTATCAATCTAAAAGGCCCCTTGGCATGATGGGTAATGACGTCATTCCTGATGACCCCCTTGGCACTATGGGTAAATGGCGTGATTTATGAAGGGACCTTGACACTATGGGCAAATAGTGTCATTCTTGAAGTAACCTTGGCACTATGAGTAAATGACATCATTCTTGATACAGACTTTGGCACTAGGAGTCAATTTTGGATGTTAAATCAGTTAAATGTTTTTTCCTCTCGTAAATAAATTTTATATTTAGAAAAAATGTCTTGTAAATACCTGTTCCCGTAAAACACATCTCAAAAGAGAAAAAGAATTCTGTAAAAACAAGTCTTGTTGTTAATACCTACTAATGTCACATGTGGCCATTACCTTAGATAAATAATGTACCATTCCATCCTGATTTTAAGGAAAGATGGCAAAGAAAGCTATATCAGTGCAGTTTTTGTGAGAAGAAGAAAGTGTATATAGTAAGAATGGGAAGATAGATGTGGTGATAATGCTCTCATGCATTTAACATCAGCTTCACTGAAATAGGAACTTCGTTAATTGTGAATCTCTTCATTTGTATCCCCTTACTTCTTTAAAAATGATCATGAGTATATGTCAGTGTGAAAAACAAAAAAAAAAAAAAAAATCCTGTTGAATTTCCCTTGATTCCTGCTCGTAATAATTCAGAGTCTTTCAATTTCTCATTTTCAAACTTTCTCCCTCGTCTTTCCAGGATTTGAGTCTCCTCAACCGTGAAGCTCGGACGGCAGCAGTTCTCCAGACGCCAGCAGAAGATGAACAACACCAGGAAGCCATCCAGAATTTGGTGGAAACTTTCATCGGTGCCTGCTGCTTCCATCTTTGGAGTAGCATGCTATGCTAATCTGCTGCTGTGCTGCTCTTGTTGGAAACCGCCTTCTTAGCACCAGCGTTCTCACCATTTTGGTTTTGTTGATCAGCAGGTCTAGCCAAATTCCCAGGACAGTCACTCTGAGGGTCTGTGTCTGAAATGAATATAAGGATGTCCCCCTCTTTTTTTCTGTGTTTGCAAACAACATGACAATCTGTTGTTTTTTTAAACCCCACCCAATACTTTTTTTACAAGTATTGTTGGGGGTGCTGATTATTATTACTAATTATTTTATCAGGGCAAACATCTTTAGGTTTTTTGTTGTTTTTTTTTTTCATGCCTCCCTTGGCTTCAAGTCTCTATACTTTTGACCAGTAAATTCTCTTATCATGTTGCAACTTTGCTGGATTTATCAGAGATAGACAATAACTGATCATCTAACTGATTGATTGAAAGTTGTCAGATCAATACTACAGGATCAATATGTGAAAATTGGATTAGGGGGAAGTTGGTGCAAATTATTTTGCAATGAAACGTGCAGTACTTTAATATTTTTTTTAGTTTTTTTTTTAAATTTAAAAAAAAAATTTTTTTTTAATTTTTTTACTCTTTTCTTAAAAATAAAATAAAATTCTGTCAGAATTTCTGGGATGAGGAGTTATTATTTACATTTAACATCTTCATATTTGTTATCATAACGTTTCGGCTGTTGTGTCCCTGCTGCCTTCTTCAGGTGTCCATCAGTTCTGCAGGGAATTTTGAGCTGAACCCTTTATTTAATCTGCAGACGTAGATTGTTCTCGTTCCTTACCTAGGGTGATCTTGTTCGCATTTTAGTACTGCTCAGTTATTGCATGCCTTATTTTGTCCGAGTCTAGACTACCCAATCCACGTATTGAACTTGTAATTTGTAAACCAATGCTTTAATCTACGTTCTTCTTATGTGTCATGTCCTTTCAGGACATGGCCAGTCATGGTTCTCTACCTGCCTCTATCCCTTGCAACTCTTAACAAGTTCCTTCTCTCTGCCATCTACCCCAGACCACATTCTGTCATCCACTTGCTCAAGCCCGATAGGTATGCCATGCGTTGTTTTCTTTTGTCTCTCTTTCCCTCTATTTGACCCGTGAGTATCAGATTCTCCAAGCTCTCCTTCCTCATTATGCGTTCCAGAAACTTCAACTGTCTCTTCCTGATGTTAAGTATAACCCTCCTCCTTGTTTGCGTCTCCGTCACCTCGAGTCTCTTCTTCATCTTTGAGGAAATCGTCCAATATTTGCTGCCGTAAAGAAGGACAGATGTCACGTAGCAGCTCAGTAGTGTTTTCTTTGTTACCAAAGAAATTCTCCTGTCTTGCAATACTCTGCCCAGTTTTTGGAACATATTCCTCGGCCATCCCAATACATCTACAGATTTCAGTTTTGCACTTACTGTCCTCTGTCAAAATGCTTCCCAGATATTTAAACTTCCGTGCCTGTGTGATTCTAGTGTTTCCGACCAGTTGCATCTCAGGCTCATTCTCTTACTGATGATGATGATGACCATGTGTGTGTTCAATCCCTGATCGAGTCAGACCTAGTGGAAAACGGACAAGCAATAACAAAGTAGTAAAAAGCAACAAAATCAGATATCCCTAGACATGAACAGTGGAACAACATAACCTTTGTAGATTAAGTAAAGGGTTTGATTGAAAATTCCCTGATGGTGACCTGCATTGACAGACATCTGAGGAAGGATGAAGCGCACACTGTTATGATGATAACGAAAAGAAAGATAAGGTCGTTAGTCCGAATGTAAATAAAATCCAGTTCTTTTCTAAGTTCAACCATGTTGGTCAGTCACATTGTCACCTGGTTTATGGCCACATCATGTTGAAACACTGGTTCCTGTATGATCACCGATGTTAAACAACATCAAAGCTTTTCAGTACCTAGATGGGTCACCACTTTGGAATACCATATGCTGTAAGCC
>OZ038509.1:21083916-21136416 GCA_964036315.1 Acanthosepion esculentum | reverse complement strand
CATCTAATTTATTTAGAAATAATGAGGGCCATGCTGGCTGAAACTAGTTGAACTTAATTGAAATAATAAAACAAAAAAATATTAATATACAATAGAGTGTGTCTGAAAATTTTTATTTTTTTTTATACATATTCACTCCTGTAGTTTACTGCTACTAACAAGCAGAGATTTTTTTTCTTTCTCCTGATGAGGGCCATGGTGGCTGAAACTAGTTGAGGAACTTAATTGAAATAATAAAACAAAAAAATATTAATATACAATAGAGTGTGTCTGAAAATTTTAATTTTTTAATATTTTTTTTATTGTTCAATATACACACACACACACACACACACACACACACACATATATATATTAAAAAAAATTAAAGTGTCAGGTGGTCATTTGATAAAAAATCACCTCCGGATACTGTAAGGTTGAAACCAAGGTAGCGGATTCAACTAAACTCTTGATTTTTAAAGTTAAAAGCTCTACATGTTATTACTTTTGTTTTTTCACACATGTATTTAGCACATTTAAATACTACCGTTTCCTGGTCTGTTTTAACTCTGACAGTTAAGCTTTTATGTATTATATGCACACACACACACACACACACACACATATATACGCATGTGGTAGTCTGTTTCGTGTTTGAACGCAATCTTCAGGCCATGTTTTGGCTTGACTGTATATGCTTGTTAATGGTGCATTATGGGTAGCAAGGTCTGTTGTATTATCTTAACAGGTAGGCAGTAATGGTTATATTTCAAATTATTCTGGAGGCTATTGAGTAGAAATCATTGAAATTATTTTATTTTAGAAATTGTTTAATTATTGAATTTTAAAAATTATTTTAATTTTTTTTATATTGTAAATAAAGAAGAAATCTAAATAATAAACAAATTAACAAACTATGAATGCACACATAAACACAAGTAAATGTAATAACAATTAACAAATAATTAAGTAATAAATAAGGAGTAAAAAAAGTTAACAAACAATATATAAAATAGCTACAAATAACTGCATTCGGATTCACAATTATTTCTACTAAATAATCTCTAGAATAATTTAGAACATAACCGAAAAAACATATGGCCAGAAGCTGACTTCCAAGCATGTTAAAGATTGTCGCCACTCGGTTTTTACCTAAGTGTCAGCATATAATTATATATTTTTTCATAGTAAGAATCATTTCCAATGCATTTTCATACTAAAAATCATTGGCCAGTGCATTTTCATAGTAAAAATCATTTCCCAATGCATTTTCATAATAAAAATCATTTCCCAATGCATTTTCATAGTAAAAATCATTGGCCAATGCATTTTCATAGTAAAAATCATTGGCCAATGCATTTTCATAGTAAAAATCATTGGCCAATGCATTTTCATAGTAAAAATCATTGGCCAATGCATTTTCATAGTAAAAATCATTGGCCAATGAATTTTCGTAGTTGTTGTAACCTAGAAACGGTTATTGAATGAAGAATAACTAAAACAGAGTTTGGAAATGAAATGGTAATCTTCATAATGGTAATCTGGCTGCTGGTCTAGCTTTTTAAAGTCTCTGACTGATGCCAAATTGGCTTGAAGCAATCGGATATCTAGCCACACTAATGAACTGTGGTATAGCGAAACAGGCTGTCTATATATATATATATATATATATATATATATATATATATATATATTGAGTAAAAATTCCTCAAATAACACTATAAAATAGCTACAAATAACTGCATTCGGATTCACAATTATTTCTACTAAATAATTTCTAGAATAATTTGAGACATAACTGTTGCCACCCACCCCATAACCATTAGGATAATACAGTCCCCACTCTACTAAATCTCAATTTTCATAAGGTTGTATTCATATAAAATAAAAATTTTATTCTAACCTACTTATGTTCAATAATGGATCATATGCAATACAGGTGAACAATTCAACTAGAAAAATTGAAAATAAATCCAATGTATCTAAATACAAATTATAGACATGTCATAATAGATCATTCCATCGACTTATTTTTGTTTAAAAAGTTGAATAATTTTAACACATTAAAAAGTTGAATAATTTTAACAGATATGGATAAAAAATAGTAAATTTTATATTGTGTTTTTTTTCAAGGCTTAGTATGAGCAAAACTAATTCATGGATTTGTACAAAAAAAAGTCCCCAGAATTATGTCAAAATCTGCAAAAACTTTTCATTTAATAGTCAGTTGTGCTTAGTTTAATTTGTAACTAATATCAATGTCAGTAGAAAAAAAGCAAATGTCGGTAAGATAGCGAGGATCCCAAAGCTCTGCCTGGGGCTCCCTATTAGGCTCCCCACCATTTGGTGTGTGGGTTCTGGGGTAGTATGCACTGGCTCTGATATTACTCAAAGAACCAAATACATTACAAAAATAAATTTTCCTTTTTGGTTATTTCAAGTTACAGTGTAACCCGGATATGAGAGAAACTCAGATATAAGAGAGATTTTCTCTGGTCCCAAATTAGAGCCATGCTTAGCTAAACAAAATAAGCCAAACCCGGATATAAGAGACTTCTTCTCCGGTCCCGACAACTCTCTTATATCCGGGTTACACTGTGTATGTGCATCTGTTTGTATGTGAATAATGGAATAAAAATGACCCACTATAAATTTTATGTTATAAAAAAATTATTTTTATTTCTACCTTTCTCAAATGTACACATTGTCTTAAAATTTTTCATTGTAGTCATGGCTGAAATTTTTTTATACTATAAAAGTATAATATATGCATATAACAGTATGAAAGGGGTGAGAATTGAGAGGGTCTTACTTGTAATATTTATGGGAAAAGGGGCAGGATGGAGGTGTCCTCTATGTACCAGGTGAACCCTGTAGTTTTCCCTGCCCTACCAGTCAGTCATTTATGTGCCATGCGTGATACACGCTGAGGCAATCATGTCTCTTTTGATATATGACTGACAAGGCAGATTTTTTCCCCACAGTAGGTTGCTATTTTTTTCTGCAGTAGACCAGTTGCCATCCAAGGCTATAGAACCCAGTCTGTCCTGCTATTTACACATAGCTGGGGGGAGAAGAGGATTCATACTGCTCCCAAGGGTATTAGCACGTAAGTGAATGTAATGGATTTGACTGGAATTTGAACTTGGCTCTCAGATTCCTCAAACCGAGCCGCTATCCATTACTCCTTTTTTTCACTGTAGGTTGCAATTTCTTTCTATGGTAGACCAGTTGCCATCTAAGGCTATAGAACCCAGTCTATCCTGCTATTTACATATAGCTGGGGAAGAAGAGGATTCGTACCGTTCCCAAGGGTATTAACATGTTAGCGAATGTAATGGATTTGACTGGAATTCAAACTCGATGATATTCACTTATGCGCTCATAACCTTGGGAAAGGTATAAATCTTATACCACTGGGGCCAAATTATCCTTTTAGGCTAATATAGGCTGCAGCTTAGGGCCCCTCAAGCTTTTATAAGGACATGAGTTTAATTTTGTACATGTTATATCTTTTAAACAGTTTCATAAACTGTAATGATATCAATAAAACATACTCCAACTTATTTAGATTATTTATTTATTGTTTTGAGAAGGGTCATTGACATTCAAATAGTTCTTTAACATTAGACATAAGAAACTTTTCACTGAATTTTACTACTTGTTAGAAGTGTATATTCTTTTTAATTTTATAATTTTACTCCTGTGGCAGTGGAGACTTCAGGGGTTATTGGCTCTCATTCGATGGTGTTCCTTCAGAGGATTAGCGTGATTGCATCTCGATTAAGGAACGAGCCTAGCGAAACGGAGTGGCTCTTGCAGCGTGTCTCACTGGCGATGGTTCGAGGTAATGCTTTCTCCATCATAGCGGCTGGCAGATGATAGAAAAAATTGTTTATAGTTACGTTGTTCTGGAATTGTCATCATTGGTCGACTGAACTTGCTTTGTTTCAATGACTTTTGTTTTGTTATTATTAGTTACTTTGTTCGATAAATACGTTAATTGATCAAAAAAAAAAAGTCTATACTTTTGAATTTCAAAAATATTTTTCGTGCATTTAGATTATTGTAATAATACTGGTAATAAAAAATTTGTTTTTTTTATTACAGGTGTGTTGGAATATGTGCTAATTTGGTTTGCCGTAAACAGTGCCTATTATTTCTTAAAGAATATTTTTATCGACCAACAAAAGATAGCTTATCTAGTTTATTTAAAGAATTTGCAATAAGTTTGCTATGTAAATGTTGCTAAAATATATCACAAGTAAAAATATTCAAAACAGGTGTGGGGAAGTTAGAGGGGGGAGTCCATAATTTCATTAGTCTAGATGCCCCCCCCCCCCAAAAAAAGGCCATAATCTGGCTCTGCTTACTGCTGTGGGCTTGTGATGTCGGACTTCTCTACGGCCTACATAGCCACCTTCATGGGCTGACATGTCTTGCCTTCAAGTGTGAAACAGCAACTAGCTTTCAATACTCTGTGCATTGACTTCACTCACCAGTGGTCACATGACCCTCATAACTTTGTCTCAATAAATCAACCTTTACATCACTACTCTATGGATGACAGCATCCATCATGTCTTGATAAGCATATTTGAGAATGGCAGTCACTCCTTCACTTTACATAGATGAAATTTAATGCTTGTCTGGCAGATTTTGGGTTATCCTTCTTTGCTTATTCCCCTCTGACCATTTGGAAAATGTCATCTCGAACTTGAAGAGGCCTTTCTGCACTGCCAGCCTCCAGGGTTATCATTTGGCAGCTACAGCTTCCGATGTGCCCGAGTTGATGCCTTACGCTCCTCTTACAGATATCTTTGTAGTGTAGTTGGGGTTTGCCTATGAGTTGTTTTCCCAAAGCCAGTTCTCTATACAAGAAGTCTTTGGGCGTTTCTTCATTTTTACAGGATGATCTTTTGGCGGTTACAGCTTCCTATGTGTCTGGCTTGATGCTTGGGGCCCCCAGGACTCTTTTTACCTATATGTTTGTAGTGATTTTGGACTCTGTTGATGGAGTGCTTTCCCAGAGTGTACAAAAGGTCATTGGGTATTTGTTCATTCGCACAAGATATTACAAACAATATTTCTAATGAAAAAGATTGGGTAAATGGTTTCAGAATTTTATTTGTTTTTGACTTTTTATATTTTTAAAAAATTTTTTTTTTTTATTTTTTTTAAAAATTTTTTTAAAATTTTTTTTTTAATCATATCGCCCCATGCAAGGCCAGACAGAGGTCACTATCGCGCAAGGGGTTAAAGAAGGGTTGGAGGAAGAGCAGATAGGAGTGGCAATGGAGGGGATGAGGGAGAAGAGAAAGACAGTGGGTCGATCAAGGCAAGGGGGCCACAAAAGATCCGGAGCGAGAGCAGATAGGAATGAGAAAAGAAAGGATGTGGAGAAGGGAAGTGGATAGATCAAGGCAACTGGAGATGTCGATTGACGCTACACTTAAACTGCTGGAGATTGTATTTGTCAGGGAAACAGTAGTAGGGAAGGGAGTTCCATAGGCGAGATGTGCGAGACATGAAGCTATTGGAGTAGAAGAGACGTCTACATCTAACAGTTTCCACGGTGTAGGGGTGGGAGCGGGATGCCAGCCTGGTGGGGCGTTTAAATTCACGAGGCCTGGGGACAAGCGAACGCAACTCCTCAGAGCAATTACCGTGGAAGTATTTGTAAAAAAGGCAGAGCGAGGCAACATCGCGTCTGTGAGAGAGCGACTGCAGACGAGATGACAGATCAGGGCCAATCACGTTGCCTATCCGTCTCTGGATCTTATCAAGAACCCCGAGGCAAACAGCAGGGGCTCCAGACCATATATGGCAGCAATACTCCATGCATGGGCGAATGGTCGATTTATAGACTTATAATTTTTATTATTTTATTTTAATTATTTTTTTTTATTACTAACAGTACTATTATAAGTACTAACTTGTTTATTTAATTTTTTAATGAATGTTTTAATTTAAAATTCATTTAAAACTTTATATACTTAATCTGTTTGTATTGTCGGTTATATCAAATCTTTACACATTTTCAGTTTATTTACTTTTGGAAATATGCAGTTTTTAATATTTTTGACAAAAAACACTTATTTCTATTTTTAATTTTAACATTTAAAATTTTATAAATTTATATATATAATTTATCTATAAACTTTAACATTTAGATAAATTTTAACAGTTAACATTTTTAATTCTAACATTTACACTTGATCAATTTTATAAATTTATATATATATATATATATATATATATATATATATATATATATATATGTTCATTTATAAATTTTAACATAAAATTTATTTCTAATTTTAACGTTTAAACTATCAATTTTATAAATATATGTGTTTATTTATATATTGATTTATAAATTTTAACATTTAAATAGTATTTATTTTTAATTTTAGCATTTATTTTTCAACAAAATTGGCTGTAATTTTATTTTATTTATTTTTAAGTAAGTTCCCTTGATTTCAGTTTTATTTTTAATACTAAAGGGCTTCGCTATAGGAAAGACATTAGAATAGTATAGCTGGCCTTGATTGTTATCTTAAAATGACTATTTTTTTTTCTTTATTTAATTAAAAAAAATGAAAAAATATCATCTGACTGGAGTGGAAATATTCCGATTTTTAAGTGCAAAAAGAAATTTGTTTTTCTTTTAATGGAAGCCATTTTTTAAAGGGCGGTAACTCTGTAAAAAAATTGTTTTAAAGTCTAGAAATACAGATAAGGTTCAAAATAATTCTTTTATTTATTTTGTAAACATGTAACATTTTTTTCAAAACGTTATATGTGAGTATTTTACTATACAAAGAAAATTTTTTTAAATAATTTAGATAAACTATCTTGGGGAGAAAAAAACAATTATTTTTTGACAAAGTTTTTTTAACCCTTATTTATCACCTTGCTTGGGGTGAAATTATTAAAAATTTACAAGTTTTGGATGGATTAATTTTTTTGTTTAATGGTTATAGGTCATTTAATGCCAAAATTTAATTTTCTTGGGAGCTTGGAAGTAGTAGAAATGTTATTCTGCTTTCACAATTGAATCCATGGTAGATGATACTCAGCTTTTGTGCATATACATGTTTGTACAAGAGGCAGTGATATATGTGTTTTATATTGTAGTTTTGTTGAAGTTATATTTTGGAATACAATTTGATTTCTTTAAGAAATTCTAGTATACTATATGGCTTAATGTCATGAAAAAGTTCTTTCATCTTGGTTGTTTGGTTGATTTTCTTTCACAGCATATCAATTTCTATGGGTTATTTAATGCTGAAATCTACAGATAAAATGTATTGTTGGTCATCTTACTATAAATAAATATTAATGTGAAAAAAAGATTAAACAAAGACTTAATAAGTCCATTATTTTCTACTTTATTCAAAAATTTTACCAATTCAGTTACTTGCATAGAATACTGTTGCCATATATGGTCTGGTGCCCCCACTGTTCATCTCAAGGTTCTTGACAAAATCCAAAGACAGATATGCAATGTGATAGGTCTTGACTTGGCATCTTGACTCCAGTCACTTTCTCACAGACGTGATGTGGCTTCCCTCTGTCTTTTCTACAAATATTTTCATAGCAACTGCTCTAACGAGCTACTTTCACTGGTGCCCCAAGTGCATAAATTTAAGCGTGCTACTAGGTTGGCATCTTGGTCCCACCCTTTAACTATCGAAACAGTTAAATGTAACTGCCTCTTCTACTCCAACAGCTTCTCCTCTCACACTTCCCAACAGTGGAACTCCCTTCTTCTTACTTGCTTCCCTGATAGCTATAATCTTCAAAAATTCAAATGTAATGTCAATTGACATCTTCTGATGCTTTGATCTTGTTCCCCATCCTTCTCTCTATCCTTTCCTCAAACACCCCTTTTTATTCTCGCTCTCTGTAACCCCTTGCATGCTAGTGGCAATCCTGTCTTGCTTGGGGTGAGATGCTTAAAGAAAAAAAAAAAAAAAAAAAAAAAAGCAACATGTACCAATAGAATTGTAGATTAGGTTGTTAGGACCAAATAGGTTTATCCAGAAAAATGGTTTATTGTTTTGCTTCTCTAGTGTCCTTTTTGCAAATAACTGAGTGAGTTAGCGTCCTTCTGTTAAATTAGATCAAAGTTTATGTCATGTATTTAAATCTTGCATAATAACAGCATCAGTTACTAGAAATTAATCTCTGGCAGGAACGTAACTGGGGAATACAATAGAAGCTGCTAGACTTTGGTATGCAGATTTTTACTTGATACACATATTTCAATTGCATCTAAATCAGTGATATTTCTAGAAATCTGTGTGTGTGTAGGTTGGGGGTGGCAAAACCAAAAGTGAATGTCAGGAGATATTTTTTTTTTTTTTTCAATTTTTATGCATCACCTTGCCAATTTATACAAATTTCGGGAATTATTTTTTTTAAAATGTCATACTTTATTAAATAAAATGAAGTAATATTTGTTATAACACTTTATTTAGTAGTATTTTATTGAATAAAGTGTCTTGCCAAAGCATAGTAGTAGCAATGAAAAGGTAGTTTACAAATAATATCCACAGATTTAATGTAGTTTAATTCTTTGAACTGTCAAATTCATCAAGAAAACATTCTAAACAGTACAGGTATAATTTACGGGGATTAACAATGGCTTGGGTACGATGCAGGTTTTTTTTTGCTTTTTTGTTTTTTTTTGTTTCTGTTTTTTTTGTTTCTGTTTTTTTTGTTTCTTTTTGTTTTTGTTTGTTTTTTGTTTTGCTTTTTTTCTTTTCTTTTTTGCTTTTTTTTTTTGTTTGTTTGTTTGTTTTTTGTTAATCTGTGATTATGAAAATATATATAAACTGCATGCCTACATTATAGTGTATCAAAGTGTTGGGCTGGGGGAAAATATAGGCCAGAAAAATGGGAGTTTCTTCTTGAACCCCCAACCACTGTAGAATTGCCAGTGATATAAATGGCCAAAATTTTCAAGAACAATATATGATATTTAAATTGAGGAAAATTTAGTTTCTGCTTTTGTTTTTTTCATCGTCTTTCATGTTTTTTAGAAAACTGAAAATTTTATCTGTCTTTGCTTGAAAGCCAATAACAACAGATATAAGGTCGCTTATATTGATCGACATTAATAATTGTTTAATAATGATTTAATATTGGCAAGATGCAAAAATTGACATCATTCATTTTGTTGCTTCAGTTGATCTCCTCTCTGGCCATCTTCCTGTATACACTCCATCAGAAATGAGGGGACAAATAGTTTTCTTGGTAGCACAATACTAACAAAAACAAAAAATAATAAAGATATTGTCAACCTGCTTCAAGTATCCAATATAACCATCTGAATTCTTATGTTGACAAAAAAGAATGAATTCAGTTGTCCAAAAAATTCTTGGAATGTTAATAACTTGTTCAGGTTAGTAGTCTTAATAATTTATTTAGGAAAGTATAAAATAAATGTGAAGGTCTTGTATTATTTACATTATTTGGACTGTTATCCACATCTTTATTGTCATATTCACATGGCACGTGGAACTAGAGCAATCTACCCTGGTGGATGAAATAAAGGGTTTGTTTTTAAATTCCAATCGCCTGAAGAAGGCCGGAGCATACAATGTCCGAAATGTTATAGTGAATTTGACAAGATGAGGATAACGGTCCGAATAATGTAAATAATACAAGTAATCATAATACCTCATCTCGGAAATATAGACAGAAATGTGAACGTGATGTAATGGTTATAGGCTTGGAATTAGAAATTGGAACGTCTGTTTGAATTCCAACCAAGGGTGTTTATATTCACTTTCAGGTTCAGGTAGAAAGCATTGACAAATGCTATTGTTGTGAACTTGTGGGCAGGCCAATCAGTAAAAAAAACAATTTTATTTATTTAATTTTTTTTTTTTAATCAAGTGATGTTTAATCATAAATTACACTTTGTACATAACTTTTTCCTCCATTTTCCACACCCAATATAAATTTCCCTTTTTTATGTTCCAAACCCCCACTGTTTTAGGTGTGGGTAACAAATTGGTGTAAATAATTTCTCCACTTAAATTTTTTTTATGATCTGTAAGGAGCCTTTGATGGTAAATTGGCCCTGGTTCTGGATGCCCTTGTACAAAATGATAAACTACTTATATGAAATGGATCAAAGCACAGACCAAATGATAAATTGGTCTTGACATGTTCTTTTATGGTTCGATACTTTTCCACTGGTTTCATTTCCAATTTGTTCTAATAATTGTGTCTCTTGATTTCTTGTGTTTTTTCTTGCTGATTGTCTTTAAAAAAAGGAAAAAGAAAAAGCAACTGCATAGGTCTGTTTGTATCAGACAATATTTTTATTTATGATTGTTCTTGTCTCTTTTTTTTTTTTTCTTTTGGAAGTTTATTTGAAAGCACCTCAGTGGTCTCACATACACACAAAAAATAAAATAAAGTAAAATAAAAGAATTTTGAAAAAAATCTTTGATAATTGTTTCTGATTTGTTGGTTTAAATTCAATTTTATTCAAGCTGTTGTCGTGAAAACTGTTTTAAAAATAAGTCCTGGGAAGATTATATAGATACTAACTAACCCAGACCATAAAAAAGACGACATATTTTGTTACGCAGCTGCTGCCACTATCATCATCATCAATTTTTGAGATGAGGTATTTATATCTATTTACACCATTTGGACTGTTATCCTCATCTTTATCGTCATATTCACCATCAACATCTCTCTCTATTTTTGAGACGAGGTATTGTAACTATTTATATCATTTAGACTGTTATCCTCATCTTTGTTATATTCACGATCTTTCAGCCATTGTACCCTCTGGCTTTTTTAGGTGATTAAAATTTCAAACCAAACCTGTTATTTTGTCCACCAGGGTAGATTGCTCTAGTTCCACGTGCCATGCCTGTTCATGATACCTCAGTTTCAGTTTTCAGTTATCTCCCTTCAGTGACTCAACTCTCTTTTGTTCACCTCTGCTGTAGCCAGGTATTGAACTCACAACTCTTAGACACCAGATTACTTCAACCAGCATTTTTATCCACTGGACCATGTGTTGATGGGGGTGGATAAAAGCGTTGCCGATGTAATTCAGTGACTTGACCCAAAGAGTTGTGCGTTCAATATCCGGCCGCAGCAGTGGTGAACAAAAACTTGGAGAGTTGAGTTACGAAAGGGAGGTAACTGATACTGAGACATCTAGAAGAGGCATAGCACGTGGAAATAGAATAATCTACCCTGGTGGATGAAATAAAGAGTTTTGTTTGAAATTCCAATCACCTGAAGAAGGCTGGAGCGTACAATGGCCGAAATGTTGTGAATATGACAAAATTTAATTTACAAATCAACCATCCGCCCTTGCATGGAGTATTGCTGCCATATATGTTCTGGAGCCCCTTCTGTTTGCCTCGGGGTTCTTGATAAAATCCAGAGACGGGTTTGCAATGTAATTGGCCCTGATCTGGCTTCTCATCTGCAGTCTCTCTCTCACAGATGCGCCGTCGCCTTTCTCTGTCTCTTTTACAAATACTTCCATGGTAATTGCTCCGATGAGCTGCTCTCGCTGGTTCCCAGACTTCATGAATTCAAGCGTCATACGAGGCTGGCATCCCATTCCCACCCTTTCACTGTTGAAACTGCTAAATGTAGACACCTCTTCTACCCCAATAGCTTCATATCTCGCACCACTCGCCTGTGGAACTCCCTTCCCTATTCCTGTTTCCCTGACAACTATAATCTCCAATTATTCAAATGTAACGTCAATTGACATCTCCAGTTGCATTGATCTATCCACTATCCTTCTCCACATCCTTTCCTCTTTGACCCCTATCTGCTCTCTCACCAAATTTTCTGTAACCCCTTGCCTTGATCTATCCACTATCCTTCTCCACATCCTTTCCTCTATCACTCCTATCTGCTCTTACTCCAAATCCTCTGTAACCCCTTGCGTGCTAGTGGCTTTCAGCCTTGCCTGGAGTGAAAAGCTTTAAAAAAAAAAACGATGAGGAGAATAGTTCGAACAATCTAAATAGTATAAATAATATTCATCATCATCATTATTATTATTATTTTCATATGTCAATCTTGAAATATATTTTCCTAATTATTAAAATAGAGTAATTCTGTGGGTGATCAATTTAATACTTAATAACAATAGAAAACAAATCCCCAATTTTATGTCCAATCAAATTGTAGTTTAATACTATATTAGCCATGCTGTAAAGAAGAAAAGTGGCCGTATAGTTTAAGTCCTTATTATAACTAAAAGGATTTCCCATGTAAGTATTTAAATATATATTATTCAATTATATCATAATTGTGAGGGATCAGTTTATTACTTAATAACAATAGAAAACTGATCCCCAACTTTATGTCCATTACAACTTGGGTTTACTCATGCCATCAAAAATGGCAGAATATTTTATTAAGGACTTCGTATTATTGAAAAGTTTTCATGTGTAAGTCTTTAAATATATTTTATCCAATTATATTGTAATTATGAGGGATGAGTTTACTACTTAATAACAACATAAAACCGATCCCCCATTTTATGCCATGTAGAATCTTATATTCATACTCATTTACATGTCATCACAAATGATGGAATTTTTTTTCCTTCATGATTATTAGGTGTTTGTATGTGAGTCAGTCTGGGTTCTATAGCCTTGGATGGCAACTGGTCTACCGCAGAAGGAAATGACAACTTACTGCAAAAAAAAAAAAAAAAGTCTGCCTCATCAGTCATGTATCAAAAGATACATGATCACCTAAGCATGTATCACGCAGGGCATATAACTGATTGCGAACCAACCAGTAGGCCTTAACATGCATCCTGGGAAAACCAAGGTTGTTTTGCTTGGTTTGTTTTATGGCATATCAACCTCAATAGGTTATTTAATGCTGACAAGATTTTAATTGCTAGTAATATTTTTTTTTTCCTTCAAAAATGTATCGCTGGAAATATTTAAAAAAATTTATCGCTGGTAATAATGTATTACTGGTAATAACTTTTTCCAAAAAAGTATTGCTGGTATGAAAACCTATTTTTACACTTTCATAGTGTTTTGACTCCAGTTTGGGGTTAACTATTTGCTCATAGCTGGGACCTTAACAGGTGCTACCACCCTGGGTCATGTTGGGCCTGGGAACACCAGCAGAGGTCTTGCTGTTGGATGCAGTTTATCATCATACCCAAGATGACCAAGGACATGTCTAACACTCGCCCCCAAACCATCACCAGTTATTGTAGATGTAAAGACTATTGAGGAAGCAGACAGGTATGTGTACCTTGGAAGGAAACTTGCAAGAGATGCAGGTAAAAAGTATCATAACAAAGCTCGAGTCAACAACCCGAACCATGCAAAAGTTGCTTAATGAATATGTTCTGCCGGTGATTGACTTATGGATGTGATACGCGGGCGCTCAATACCATCTCTGCAAAAACAGTTGTAGTGGCCCAATGTAAGGAGCGAATTATGCTCGGCATCACCTTGTGGGACAGGAATGCCAACACCTGGATTCGACAGCAGAGTGGAGTGAAAGACCTAATCGGGGACCCCTCCCACTCCCAAGAAGGGCAAACATAGATTGGCTGGTCACATCTCTCATCTCAATAACAGGTCAGTGACTATTAGAGTGACAGAATGAACACCAAACCAGTGGAAAAGGACAAGAGGGTGGCCAAAGGTATGATGGCGAGACAATCTGACCTGACATCTCAGTATGACCAGAGATAGAAAGTGGTGGAGGTCAACCAGGTAGGAATTTCTTCAACAGGAGTGAGAAGGCCCAGGAAATGAACATCCTAATTCAGGAGGTGGGTGCCATTTTATTACTTAATAACAATAGAAAATTGATACCCCACTTTAATTCTGGGGGATCAGTTTATTAATTACTAACAATAGGAAACTGATCCCCCACTTTATATCCACATATTGTCATAAAAAATAACTTGAAATGCTGTAGGGCCAGAGATAGGAAGCAGTGACGGCCAACCAGGGAGGGGTTTTTCCAACAGGAGTGGGAAGGCCCTTGATTTGGATATATTCTAATTCTGGGGGATCAGTTTATTAATTACTAACAATAGAAAATTGACCCCCCACTTTATGTCCAGTGAAATCTTATATTTATACTTGTCATCAAAAATGATGGAATGTTTCGTTGTGTCCTTCATATTCCAAATGTGAGTCTGAATAAATTTTGTTACAGTTATTAGATTTGATGTATAATAATTCTGGGTGGGGGATCAGTTTATTAATTGGTGATAAAAGAAAACTAATCCCTCACTTCATGTCCAACAGAATCTTAGATTAATGTGTGTTTACACATGCTGTAAAAAAAAGAAATGACGACATATTTTAACCCTTTGTTATTATTAAAAGTATTTCATATGTGAATTTCGATACATATTTTTATTCATTAATTTCTGTTTGAGTTTCTGGGATGAGAAATCATTATTTACATTATTTATATTCAGACTATTGTCCTCATCTTTGTTGTTGTTATCACAATATTTCAGCTGCTGTGCCCTCTGACCTTCATCAGGTATATATCAATCTGAGTGACCTACTGGGAATTCTGAACTGAACCCTTTATTTAATCTACGGGGATAGACTGTTCACGTTCCACTGCCCATGTCTAAAGATATTGTTCATAGTTCATATTTTTGTTTAGTACTGTTCAGTTATTGCTCACCCACTTCTAATCATTGCAAGTACACACCATTGTTGTTATCACAACATTTCGGCCATTCTGCCCTCCGGCCTTCATCAGGTGATTGCTGATCCAGGAGTAGACTGTTCTCATTCCACTGTTCACTCATTTCCACTGAGTGCAAGTACACACTGCCTGACCTGGGGATTGAACTCACAACCACTATGTAATTTATCCACTAGGCCATTGTCCTGTAGGGCCTTTATGCCCCCAAAAAACAAAACCAAATAAACAGTGCGTCTAAAGTCTAGTTTTTACCGTTGATGCTTGCCTTCACTCCTCGGCAATGTTTATTATTTTAAAAAGCGATGATTAGAATTGGAATAAGACCTAAACATGATGAAAGTGAATTTATACGTTTTTTTTTTTGTTCTTGAGAAGCGAAAACACAAATATTAGGACAACCACATAGAAGGGGAGGGTGTGTGATTTTTATCTCATTATTACTTGTTTCTTGCTTTTATGGCCAGCGATAAAGTCTGTGAGATAGGAGGTCTTCAAAAGCAGACACACACTTGATCAATGATCAAAAATGAATAAAATAATAGGTAAATAAATAAAAACTTTTAGGGACAAGTGACAACAACCCAAACATTGCAGACTTTTGGTCACAGGCTTATATTTACAATTGAAGAACTTCTTGGCTGTCAAAGTAGATCCAACAGGGTAGACTAGTTACTTTAGCCTTGGTTGGCAGCCAGTCAAGGAATACAACTCTGAATTCAAAAACCATGTAGAATGCAGTGGAAACTACTCCATTATCTTTCCCCAACAGTCACGGCAATTCATGCATTTCCTATATCATCGTTTTTTTAACTACCTTCACTCCTCAGCAATGTTTATCATTTTAAAAAGCGATGATTAGAATTGGAATAAAGCATAAACATGTGATGAAAGTGAATTTATAAATTTTTTTCTTGAGAATTTACAACAAAAATGTTAAACACTATTTATTTATTAGATTGTTTATTTACAAGAATAATTTTAAATTTAAAACATTCTAAAAACTAATGCAATGCAATATTTTGCATTTTACCAATTTATAAAGAAATAAATATGAAAAGAATGTTTTATTCATGAATTTATAAACATTTACTAAATTTTAAAAATATGCAAACCGGCTATAAGGAAATCCTTATTTACCATTTTATAAAGTTTGAATCAGTTGGCAATTAGCCAACCTTTTTTTACCAAAAATTCCAGTAGTCTCGTAAAAAAATAGTATTTATTATTTTTGTTGTCAATTCTCAAGGACAAAGAAAATGTATAAATTGACATGGTTAGGTTTCATTACAATTCCAGTTTGTTTTTTAAATCAATTCACCCCAAGCAAGGCAATAATGCCACTAAGATGCAAGGAGCTACTGGGAGTGAAAAAGAATGAAATTTTTTTTTTTTAGAAGGAACAATTATTCCAATCCTAAACAGGCAGCAAGGGATGAACCTTTACTCCTGTTCAAAAGACCAGGGAGGAGTGTGAACCGGATGATAGGCGAACATATATACTTATTGAGGAAAAATAAATAAACGGTAAAAAATATTTACGAGATTAGGTGAAGACATTAGAAGTATAGAGTTGAAGTAGAGTTTAGACAGAACCAGAAACCCAATCCTAAACCAGGAATAAACGTCTGCTCCTGTTCAAAAGACTGGGAAGGAGTGTGAACCAGTTGATCACTTTTTAAAACAAAAATATGGCCAAGGAGTGAAGAGTAGTTAAAATAATAATAGTGGCATTATGGGAAAAACTGTCCTTTTAATCCTCTGTTTTATTTGTTTGTTTTTTTTCAGGAATGAAGGTTAAAGATTGCCGAGTAATTTTTATTAATTTAACATATAAGGAGACCTCTGGTGTACCAAATGCATATGTTAGTATGATTCAGTTATGTCCTTGAATACCCCCACCCAACTGGGATGATGCTTATTTGGCATGACATGCATATTATTTCTCAAATACTTTAAATGGCATGAATATTTTGTTGCCCGGATCCAAAATTCTTTGCTTATTTCACAAGTTAATTTTCATTAATGATGTTCCCGATGGCATCAGCTCTCAACTTGGTATCTATGCTGATGACAGAGCTATTTACTCCTGTTTTGATAGTAAGTCAGATCAGTTTGATAAAGTCAAAATGGTGGACAATGTCCAAAACGACCTTCGATTTGTTGTTAACTGGAGCAAAGGATGACTTAAATTTGGTGGCTCCAAAATTGGATTGCTCTCTATTAATCATCTGAGAGACCCCTTTCTGCCTTCCATCAGCATGGCTGATGCTAACCTCCAATAGAATGACTCATTGTGCCTTCTCAGGTTAACATTCTAAGCAGACATGAAGTGGAAAAACTATATTGAATCCATTGCTAGGTCAGCTGCTGAAACAGTTGGTTCACTGTGTTGTGATAGACAATTTTTCTCTGCAGAATCTATCTTACATAGCTATCATTTGCCCATGTATAAAAATGTTATTCCTTACCAAATTTAAGTTCTTGTGCCTTGGGCGCTTCACAAATTTTGGTGGGTTTTAACGGCTGAACAAAAAAAGACATAGAAGGGTAACAATTTTTTACACAAACCGTCTGGCATTCGTAAAAATACACTTCTCTCAAAAGAACATGCATTAAAACAAAACAACCAAGATGATTAAACATTTATTCAAGACTAACATTTTTAAAAATAGTAAAAGTAAGATTTTTATACATGCTGAGAATATTGCTGCCACATATGGTCCAGGTACCCTTGTTATTCACCTTGAGCTCCTTGATAAAATCCAAAGAAGAATCAGCAATATTATTGGTCCTGATCTGATGTCATGGCTTCAGTTACTGTCCCAATGCTGTAATGTCGCTTCTCTGTGCCTTTCTCTATAAATACTGTCATGGTAATTGTTCAGATGAGCTCTTCACTATGGTACACATTGAGGTTTAGTTTTCCCAGTATCTGTCTTATCTCGGCTTCAGTGACTTTCCCACTGCCGTAACATATCTTCCCTGTGACTTTCTCTATAAATACTTTCATGGTAATTGTTCAGATGAGCTCTTCACTATAGTGATTGTGGGGGGTTTTATTACTAATATTATTTTTCTTTAGTTTCTTGTAAATATTTTGTATTCATTTTGTAAATACTCATTGGGGTTTGTTTTTTAGAATTGTTATTTTATTCCCCTCCCCCCACAGACATTGAATTGTAAATATGGGGACTAGTTAGTATTTACATGGAGACAGTGAGGTATTATGGTGGTTGTAGGAAGAAAGGTACGTATGAATGTGGTGTTTTGGTGTAAGGAATATTGTTCGTATGATTGGGTCAGTGTTTGCGGCTAGCTAAGTTATAGTTAAGACAGAAGAAGACCGTCCTTTCCCCAATCCCCCCCTTCGGCCTTGTGCCACACTTCTGTAATTTATACAGAATAAATATCGCTCTTCACTATGGTACCAGACTTTATGAATTCGTAGAGATATTATTATTATTATGAATAAATAAAAATAGAATAATAATAATAATAATAATTATAAATAAAATAAAACAACAACATAAAAACTGTATAAAATAAATAAAAATTAAATCTTTAATCTTCAAAAAATTAAAAACAATAAAAATTCTCCCAGCATGCAACAAAAACAGTTCCTGTTGGAAATCTGGATGTCCTGCCAAAAGACATTAAATTCAATCTCTTTGCCATGAACTTGGGTACGGACAACACTTGTCCAACTTCTCTTTGTGATATGGTGTGTAAATAACACAGTAATGTCTCTCCTTTTTCACATGTAACCTAAAATTACACGCACCAATACACACAAAAATATGAATAAATTGTATGAAATTAAAATACAATTTACCATGCTTTTCCTGCTATTTGTGTAAATTTTATTTCCTGTCAAATATGCTTTTATCTCCGTGAACACGAGGCTAATTTCTGCTCATTATGATGTAAGTGAATCTCCCACAAATTTAAGCACCGTACTAGAATGGCGACAAGGTTTCACCAATTCACAGTTGAGTTGGTTAGATGTAACCGTGTAAGTTCTATGTTAACTGTTTCTTTTCTCGCACTTCTCGCTTGTGGAACTCCTTTCCTGCTCCATGCTTTTCAACCGACTTTAATCTTCAAAAAATTTAAATGCAAAATCAATCACTATCTACTGTCCTGCTTATTCATTTTGTTCTTGCTCATTAGTAATGTTCGTTTCTTCCACACTTAGTAACCACTTGTATCTTAGTGGCTTTACTGCCTTGCATATAAAAATATGTTTAAAATTTCCCACTTATCTGACTATTCCAGACGGCAATTTGGTACAGAAGAGCAGACAACTCTGACACATTGGGTGACTAAAATAATACACATATTACAGGTTAACTATAGTTACCTCCCTTGAAATATTTTCTCTCCACACACAGTATTATCATTTAGTTGCAAATTGGTAGGAGTACATTTAATTTTTGTTTGGTCAAGCTAGCTCGGACATTCATAAGTCGATCACGCCAACCATCACGGTCCTGCAGCATGCATGGTTGGTCATTAGGGTGGCATTCTCTGTCATAACATAGCTGATCAATGTAAATGGTTGTTGGTCAACAAACTCACCTTGCTTTGCGCTTAGGTGTCCAGAAAAGTAAATCACTCAAGAATACTTGTTTTGCTTCCAGAAGTGCACTACAAAGCACATTCTGTGTTCGCATAAGATGTAGAAATATCAGAGATGGGTCCATAGAGCTTTGATTTAGTTGGATGTTATCTCCGAGTGGTGTTAAGTATAGCTCTCCAAATGTAGGTTCCATCAAGCTTAGATGTTAGGGTTTTTGTTAATGTCCAGGCAGTAGCACCATACTTCATACCTCTACAGTGGCATAAAAGTATCCCTGTTTGAGGTTGTTTGATAGATCAGATTTCCAGATGTTATCCATTTTATTCAAGACGGCACAGGCTTTAGCTATGCGAATTTCAGTACTTCCTCGATATGTAAAAGATTCCACAAATTTTATTCATTCACCAGAGACAGTTTGTATTGAGCCTTGCTGGTTAAAACCTATGAATTCTGTCTTGGAGGTATTGACATAGAGTCCAACATCGTTGGCAGTATTTTTTAGATGATGTAGGAGAACTGTAGCATTGGTAATGGTGTCTACAGTGATAGCTGGGTCATCTGTATTGTCAATATCAGTCAACATTTTTGCAGGATATCGACTTGAGAGTCTTAGTGATAAAGTAAAATATAGATGATGATGTTTATCGAGGGAAGATCTCAATGTATAGCCAAGGGTGACTGTTTGTATAAAGTAAATAGTTGCTTTTTCAACATTGGTGGTTGCTGGGTGACCAACCCATCTTGTGTCATAGGTAGGTATCCAGAGCAGTAGATCACTCCCAAATTTTTGTTTTACATGCAAATAATGTCCTGCAAAGTGCATTCTGCATTCACATAAGACTGTAGAAATATGAGGGATGTGTCCACAGAGCTGTCATTTAGTTGGATGTTGTCTCCAGATGTTAAGTAGAGCTCTCAGAATCTGAGTGTAGGTTTCTTCAAATTTAGACACTAGGGTTTTAGTTAATGTCCAGGCAGTGGCATCATACATTAAAACCACCTCTACAGTGGCTTCAAAAGAATCTCTGCATGAGTCTGTCTGGTAGATCAGATTTTCAGACCACATCCATTTTATTCAAGATGGCCGAGGCTTTATCTACGCAAATTTTCACATCTTTTTTCAGTAGAATTTATTTTCCTTCCTAGGTATGTAAAAGATTCAACAGATTTTATTGATTCACCTGAGACAGTTTTTACTGGTTGAACCTTATGAATTCAATTTTAGAGGCATTGATATAGAGTCCAACATCATTAGCAGCATTTCCTAGATGATGTAGGAGAACTGTGGCATTAGTAATAGTGTCTGTAGTGATAGCTGGGTCATTTGCATAGTCAATATCTGTCAACGTTTTTGCAACGTTTTGTGATCCAATTGGGTCTTTGTATGCCTAATCACCAAATTTCAAAAGAAGATCTCTAAACAATGGACATCAGACTATTTACATGTAGATTATTGTCCTCATCTTTGTTGTTATCACAATGTTTTGGCTGTTGTACCTGTGACCATCATCAGGTGTATGTCAATCCAGGTAAGCTACAAGAAATTGCAAACAGAACCCTTTATTCAGTCTATGGAGGGTGACTCTTCTCATTCCACTGTTCATGTCTAGGGATATCTCGCATAGTTCTTCTTTTTAGTACTCTTTGCTTCACTTCTACTAAGTCCAAGTACACACTGCCTGACTCATGGATTGAACTCACAATTACTATGCCCCCAAATTCATGAACCAATGCATTAATCCACTGTGAGACTCTGTGGAGAAGTTGAAGCATCAAACAAAGTGTGCAGTTCAGAATTCCCAGTTTGTATTGAGCCTTACTGGTCGAACCTTATTTTTAGTACTGTTTGCCCCATTTCCACTGCCTGACTCAGAGATGGAACTCACAATTACTATGTCACCAAATTCATGAACTGGTGGCAAAACTGTTTTAGAATGATTAAATTTTTATCTTTATTTACAGGATGATGAAATATCCTTGTCATCAGTCCTCACTGATGGAAAGGTTGCTTTTAGAATGATGGAATATCATCATTCTGGTTGGTTGTTTTGTTTTATGGTATATCAACACCTCAATGGGTTATTTAATGCTGACAACTTTTTTTCCTGGTAATATTTTTTTTTTCCTCAAAAATGTATACTTAGTAATATTATTCTAAAAAATGTTTTGCTGGTAATAGTTTTTTTCTTGAAAAATTTATTTCTGGTAGTAATTTTTTACAAAGCATTTCTGGTATTAAAACCTATTTTTACACTTTCATAAGGCTTTTTACTTCAGTTTGGGGGTTAACTATTTGCCCATAGCTGGGACCCTAACAGGTGCTATCACCCCAGGTGAACCTGGGAACACCAGCAATTAAGTTCCATGCTCCTCAAAACCTCCTGATCAGTGGCCTTGCTGTTGGACGTAGTTTATCGTCTTACCCTGGACGTGGATGTAGTTTATCGTCATACCCAGGAGGACATCATCATTCTGGATCATAATAAAGTCCTACCAGGATTGATTTATATATCTGAGATGAGGTATTGTAACTACTAGTCTGAATTAGACAACAGTCCGAACAATGTAAATAGTGTATATCTATGTTGCTCAGATTGTTGTCGTCATCTTTATTGTCACATTCACAATATTCTTTATGTGATATTTGTTGGGATCTCGAACCAAACTCTTTATTTAGTCCATAGAGTTAGTGTTCTAATTCCACGTGCCATGCCTTTGTATATCTCAGTTTTAGTTAATTCCCCTTGATGACTCCATTCTCTAAGTTTTGTTCTCTCTGCTGAGGCCAAGGATTTAACTTACTTTAACTTACAACTCATTTTTAGATACCTAACGAGCTAGTGTAATTGATTAGCAGAACAGGGTTATGGGGAGATAGCAAAAAAGACTGTGGGTCATTTTTTTAGATCAGCAGCCAGTTTGACTTTATAAAACTGATCAGACTTACTATAAAGACAGGAGTAAATGGTGTCTTCAGCATAGATACCGAGTTAAGAACTGATAACTTCAGGAAGGTCAGTGATGGAAATTGAGAACAACCTTGGTGCATGGTTTGAGCCTCTTCTTAAGCCAGTAGTCACAGTGAGTCAAATCTGGTTGTCAAGGGTGAAGCTGACTGAGTGAGGTAATGCACGGTTTTGCTTATATCTATCTATCTACATACATACATACACACATATATATATATATATATATATATATATATATATATATATATATATATATATATAAGGAGGCACGGTGGAGTAATGGATAACGGCTCGGATTGAGGAATCGGAGAGCCGAGTTTGAATTCCAGTCGAATCCATTACATTCACTTACGTGCTAACACCCTTGGGAAAGGTGTGAATCCTCCTCTTCTCCCTCCAACTATGGGTAAATAGCAGGACAGACTGGGTTCTATAGCCTTGGTTGGCAACTGGTCTAGGAGAAGGACAACTCTGAATTCAAAACCTGAGGAGGGTCGTTTGGGGACCTTGTGGCACTCAGTGCACCAGGTCCCTGTATTCGCCCCTCCAAAAAGTGTGCGTGGCCGTCGCGCAGCCACGACCACTTAAAACAATATCCTCAGCGATTGCCATTCTGTCGTATAGGACTCATGATGGAACCCGATACTTGGATATGACTGGGAGCCACCGCTGCCATATATATATATATATATTTATTTATGTTTAACATTCTTTTTATAGATACAAGTATTTAAGCAAATGCTCTGTTTATAATAAACAGTATTAAATTACATTTACCGACCTGAATGTCCGAGAAATTTTCATAGAAAACATTCGTCCTCCGGCAGGATTCGAACCTGTATCCTATACGGAACCGTCATTTCGCGTGACGTGCCTTAACCGTTTTGGCCACTGAGGATCGTTCGGTTGGCAAGGCACGTCAGGCTATATGACGGTTCCGTATAGGATACAGGTTCAAATAATGCCCACACTCAATTAAGCTGAAAAATCAAATCATCCTTGATAATGGCTAAAGGTATGGCCGAAAGCGCTCGGAAACATAAAACATTTGGACAGTTCTTACACACCCTTTGTCCAGCAAAGAAAGCTCTTGTTCGTACACAAGAAAAATTAAATAAAAAACTTAACCGTAGTACCTTGTCTGTAGTTTTTAATGAAACTTGCATATATATATATATATATATATATATATATATGCATGTTTCATTAAAAATGACAGACAAGCTTTTTATTTAATTTTTCTTGTGTTCGAACAAGAGCTTTCTTTTCTGGACAAAGAGTGTGTAAAAACTGCCCAAATATTTTATATTTCTGAGCACTTTTGGCTATACCTTTAGCCATTATCAAGGATGATTTGATTTTTCAGCTTAATTGAGTGTGTGCGTTATGCGTATGTCTTAGTGTGTTGTAGGGATGTTTTTAATTTCCGAATATGGTTAGCACATTATGGCCTTGTTCGTAGTTAATATTGTTTAGAGTTGGCTTTTTCTTTTTTATTATTAAAGCTTCCATTATTTTTAACCTTTTTTTACAGGTGGATGCAGTTATTATATTTGTGTTTTCTACGAGTATGTTTCTAATGGAGTCTGGAAAGTTTGTGTGCGTGTGTTTAAATGGGTTCTAGTCAGATAGGTGTAACATAAGACGTCTGGATAGCGATCATGCCTCTCCACCTCTCTATCCCTTGCGGCTCTCAACAAGCTCTTCCCCTCTGCTTCCTCCCCCAGACCATGTTCTGTCTCCCACCTGCTCAAGCTCGTCAAGTATGTCACACGCTGCTTTCCCTTGTCTCTCTTTCCCTCTATTTGACCCCTGAGTATCAGGTTCTCCAGGCCCTCCTTCCTCATAATGCATCTCAGAAACTTTGCCTGCCTCTTTCTGATGTTAAGTATAAGCCTTTTCCTTGTTTGCAACTTCTCTAAGACTTCATCATTGCTCACACGCTCAGTCCATGATATCCTTAGCATCCTTCTGTAGAACCAAATCTCTGTCGCTTCGAGTCTCTTCTTCATCTCTGAGGAAATCGTCCAACGTTCGCTGCTGTAAAGAAGAACAGATGTCACGTAACAGCTCAGTATTCTTTTCTTTGTTACCAAAGAAATCTTCCTGTCTCGCAATACTCTGCCCGGCTTTTGGAATGCTTTCTTGTCCATCCCAATACGTCTACGGATCTCAGTGTACTGAGATCCATTCAACTTAAAAAGTATTAAAGTTAACCTTCATGAGAGAATATTTGCAACATTTTGTTGTTTTTTAACGGAGACTTCTCTTTCCAAAGACTTTTCCCTCGGTTCTGGTCTTACACTGTGAAATTGATTTAAAAAATTCCATTATTTGTCAAATAAATTTTAATTTTAATATTTTCCCTTGTAGCACCCCCTTTTTCATTTATTAAATTTTATTGAACAAAAATAAATTACAGCAGTTTAAGAAAATTTATAAATATTGTCACATCAAAGCCACATGATTTGTTATGATTAACAAGCTATTTAACATGTTCAAGATGCTCACCTTCATGTTTGTAATGTTCGTTGATTTGTTTTCTATGGTTTATCAACCCTTTTGCAAAAAAATTCTTACAATGTAAAAAATATTTTCTGGCTTTAAATAAGCCAGAAAATATTTTTTTACATTGTAAGAATTTTTTTTTTTTTTAATGTTCATAGGGTGTGTTTGGCTAGTAGTTAAAATTTTGCCTGAATTATATTTTAGCTTAGACAATTTGAACTTCTTGTTCTTGAGAGATAAAAATCAAGAAAAACTACAGTCCTGGGTGCAGCAAAAGTACCCCCCTTTTTTATTTATTTATTTATTTATTAACTTTTAATGAACAAAAATAAATTTTCAAAAACTATTGTAATTTATAAGTACAAGTTTTAACTCGTGAAAATTTCGGTTTACCTCTTTGAAAGTTTTGATAATCTTAATTCTTCAGTAAATGATTCAATAATATTCATGGCGAATTCTACGCCAATAAAATCTCCGTAGAAATTCCCCTATCACATCGTTAAATATTTGGGCCTAACAACTTTAACAAAATATTGCAATGACAATCATAAACATGAATGCTGGTCGTTATTTTAAGAAGTAAGGGGGTACAAATGAAAAGATTTTAAATTGACGACTTTTTCCATTTCCCTGAAACAGACGTTAAACAATCCTATCTTATTTTTCTTTTTGCACTGAAACCAAATAGCATCTTCAATATGTTTTTTCCACATGATCTAAACTGAATAGTCCATTATTTATGAGGCATTGGTGGGGAGCAATGGTCGTGCAAACTAAAGAACTAACAACGGGTGGGACAAGCACAATTATTATATAATTGTCACATCAAAACAATATGATTTGTTATGATTTCCACAAACTGTCACATTTCTACATTAGAAATAGCTTGTTTTTTTTTATTTTTAACTCAGTGCTTGGTTTTCTATGGTTTGTCAACCCCTTTTGCAGGTTATTTAAAGCCAGAAAGTATTTTTAGATTGTAAAATTTTTTTTTCCTCTCTGTTCAGAGAATTGGCGTTTGTCTCGTAGTTATAATTTTGACTGAATTATATTTTAGCCTAAACAATTTGAACTTCTTGTCCTGGAGAGTTAAAAATCAAGAAAAACTAAAATCCTGTATGCGGCAAAAGTAACACCCATATTTTTTTTTTTTTTTTTTAACTTTTATTGGACAAAAATAAATTACAGTAATTTGAGAAAATTTGTAAGTATTGTCACATCAAAAGAATATGATTTGTTATGATTAACAAGCTATATATATATATATATATATATATATATATATATATATTCAAAATGCTTCCCTTCATGTTTGTAACAATGCTGAACCCCATCAGCAACACATCTACAAATTATTTGGTACATTTCTACATTAATTTCAGAAAATTTATCAGAAATTGCTTGTTTTAATTCATTGACTTGCTTTTTACAGTTTATCAAACCTTTTACAGGTTATTTAAAGTCAGAAAATATTTTTAGATTGTAAGAAATTTTTTTTAAGGTAATAATGGTTTAGTAATACAAGTCTTACTAATTAACCCATAGCTGGGGGGGAGAAAAGGTGGATTCATACCTTTCCCAAGGATATTTGTGTGTAAGTGAATATAACGAACTCAACTGGAACTCAGCTCTCTGATTAACAATTCCAAACCATTATCCATTACACCACCTGCACATCCATGCTTACAGCACCTGATATTCCTGAGCAGTCACCTGTCTAGGTACAAACCAGGTTCTTGTTTTAATTCAGGAATTGTTTTCAGTTTGAACCTCTAAACAAGACCTTTCAGTATGCCCCACAAGAAAAAAAAATCTGGTGTTGTTTGCCGCACTGTTGTAGAGTTATTTCCTCAGTGGAAACTGTATTTGGACTAAATTCGGTCGTAAATAGGTTCAACGTACAAAAATGTTAGGAACTTGTTATAAGTATTACGCAGAGTAATCTAGTTGTGGTAGCTGACTACTTTCGTATTCGACTCCCACTGACTCCTACTTAGATGGGAGAGTCTATTATTTATAGACTAGGTGTGTTTCACCCTAACAGATATACAGAGAAAAAGAGAGAGAGAGAGAGATATACAGAGAATAAAAGAGAGAGAGAGGGATATACAGAGAATAAAAGAGAGAGAGAGAGATATACAGAGAATAAAAGAGAGAGAGAGGGATATACAGAGAATAAAAGAGAGAGAGAGAGAGATATACAGAGAATAAAAGAGAGAGAGAGAGATATACAGAGAATAAAAGAGAGAGAGAGAGATATACAGAGAATAAAAGAGAGAGAGAGAGATATACGGAGAATAAAAGAGAGAGAGAGATATACAGAGAATAAAAGAGAGAGAGAGAGATATACAGAGAATAAAAGAGAGAGAGAGGGATATACAGAGAATAAAAGAGAGAGAGAGAGGGATATACAGAGAATAAGAGAGAGAGAGATATACAGAGAATAGAAGAGAGAGAGAGAGGGATATACAGAGAATAGAAGAGAGAGAGAGAGGGATATACAGAGAATAGAAGAGAGAGAGAGAGGGATATACAGAGAATAGAAGAGAGAGAGAGAGGGATATACAGAGAATAGAAGAGAGAGAGAGAGGGATATACAGAGAATAGAAGAGAGAGAGAGAGGGATATACAGAGAATAGAAGAGAGAGAGAGAGGGATATACAGAGAATAGAAGAGAGAGAGAGAGGGATATACAGAGAATAGAAGAGAGAGAGAGAGAGAGGGATATACAGAGAATAGAAGAGAGAGAGAGAGAGAGGGATATACAGAGAATAAAAGAGAGAGAGAGAGGGATATACAGAGAATAAAAGAGAGAGAGAGAGGGATATACAGAGAATAAAAGAGAGAGAGAGAGGGATATACAGAGAATAAAAGAGAGAGAGAGAGGGATATACAGAGAATAAAAGAGAGAGAGAGAGGGATATACAGAGAATAAAAGAGAGAGAGAGAGGGATATACAGAGAATAATAGAGAGAGAGAGAGAGAGGGATATACAGATAATAATAGAGAGAGAGAGAGAGGGATATACAGAGAATAATAGAGAGAGAGAGAGAGGGATATACAGAGAATAAGAGAGAGGGATATACAGAGAATAAGAGAGAGGGATATACAGAGAATAAGAGAGAGGGATATACAGAGAATAAGAGAGAGGGATATACAGAGAATAAGAGAGAGGGATATACAGAGAATAAGAGAGAGGGATATACAGAGAATAAGAGAGAGGGATATACAGAGAATAAGAGAGAGGGATATACAGAGAATAAGAGAGAGGGATATACAGAGAATAAGAGAGAGGGATATACAGAGAATAAGAGAGAGGGATATACAGAGAATAAGAGAGAGGGATATACAGAGAATAAGAGAGAGGGATATACAGAGAATAAGAGAGAGGGATATACAGAGAATAAGAGAGAGGGATATACAGAGAATAAGAGAGAGGGATATACAGAGAATAAGAGAGAGGGATATACAGAGAATAAGAGAGAGGGATATACAGAGAATAAGAGAGAGGGATATACAGAGAATAAGAGAGAGGGATATACAGAGAATAAGAGAGAGGGATATACAGAGAATAAGAGAGAGGGATATACAGAGAATAAGAGAGAGGGATATACAGAGAATAAGAGAGAGGGATATACAGAGAATAAGAGAGAGGGATATACAGAGAATAAGAGAGAGGGATATACAGAGAATAAGAGAGAGGGATATACAGAGAATAAGAGAGAGGGATATACAGAGAATAAGAGAGAGGGATATACAGAGAATAAGAGAGAGGGATATACAGAGAATAAGAGAGAGGGATATACAGAGAATAAGAGAGAGGGATATACAGAGAATAAGAGAGAGAGAGAGAGAGATATTGTTGTAGAGTTACTTTCCGCAGTGGAAACTGTATTTGGACTAAATTCGGTCCTAAATCGGTACAACGTACAAAAACGTTAGGAACTTGTTATAATAAGTATTACGCAGAGTAATCTAGTTGTGGTAGCTGACTACTTTCGTATTCGACTCCCAGTTGACCCTCACTGACTCCTACTTATATTAGGTGGGAGAGTCTATTATCTATAGACTAGGTGTGTTTCCCCATAACACCCACATCATCTTATCCACCTCAGCTTGAAAAAGGAAGGGTGTTAATTTTGCTTCACCCTGTATATGACGAACACAGAATAAAAATAAATAAATAAAAGTTTTTTTTTTTTTTAATTTTTTAATTAAAAAAAATGTCCATGGGGTCATCAGTTATACAATTTAAAACAAGATTAATGAAGTTTTTAGCTGAGTAATCGGAATGCAGAAAAAGACACTGAAGACTTTTGAAAAATACAAACAACTTCTCAGTAGAAATCAGAAACTTATGTTCAGTTAAGCCAAGAATTCATTAAATTTTTTTATATGTGCAAAACTGGTTTGGGGGTTTTAGAATATCAACAATTTAGTGTTATTATTATTTCTGTTTATTTAATGAAAAAAAAAGTTGGGGGTTAACAAGTTCCAAAAAGTCTTCAAGAATAAAAAAAACAAAAACAAAAAACAAACAATCCCTCAGATTCTCAGAAACTAAATCCGCATTTGCAGCTAGTCAATACTTGATTAACTAATAAAGATGCTCTACAAAGAACTGTTCTGATGATGCTGCTGTAAATAAACATCAAAATATTAACAAAATCAAACACTTGTTCATTAATTATAAATTTATGGAATTAATTAGATATTTATAAATGAAAAAATGCATTTATAAAGTTACCATCATCCGATCATTATGGTTTAAAATAAGAAACATGGGAATTTTATATATATATATATATATATATATATATATATATATAAAGAAATATAGTCTTAAAGTGTGCTATATTTATGGGATAAAGTGCTCAATATCAGAGATAGAGCGTGTGTAAATATAAAAGTAGACATGGAAGTCAGCACTTAGAGGCGACAGTTTGTTTCATGCTAGTGCAACGATTGCACTAGCATGAAACAAACTGTCGCCTCTAAGTGTTGACGTCCATGTCCATATATATATATATATATATATATATATATATATTAGTTAAACCTAGAGAGCCAGACAAACCTACCAAGGTTTCACCTAAGTGGATCGTCAGGGAAGGCTGGCTAAAGAGGTAAAAAAAAAAGAAACGGTATACTTATAGTCAATAAACAGAAGACCAAAACCATGTGACCAAAGACAAAAAAACCCCAAATGTTCTTCCCCAACCCTCCCCGTTGTTGTAGGTTTTTTTTTTGTCTTTGGTCTCCTGTTTATTGACTATAAGTATACCGTTTCTTTTTTTTTTTTACCTCTTTAACCAGACCTCCCTGATGATCCGCTTAGGTGAAACCTTGGTAGGTTTGTCTGGCTCTCTAGGTTTAACTAGGTCTGCTCTACTTATTGTATTGAGCACTTTATTTAGATAGTTAGATGCGTACTCATATCAGGGTTTTTTTCTTTGGGCTTTGGACCTGCATGCTGAACGATTGTTTTCGACAGGCGTTCATGTTCTTCGTTCTTTCTTTCTTTTTTTTTATAGCTTTTTTTTTTACTTCGATATTGATTTGATCATTTGCAAATCAAGAAACCGAAGGTTTTCCGAAACGAGTGTAGTTACTTATATTTATAAGATTAGCACTACTACTAATATTATATATATATATATATATAACTAATAATTGGTAGTTGAATGACAAAATGGAAAAAAAAATCTGTTGTTTCATGCTTACATGGGACGTCTTCAGACCAATAACGGTTTTATTGATGGGGTCAGTTTCACTATTATTACTGCAAACATTATTTTGAGTGGATACCCGTGTTTGAAATAGATGCCCCATTCTTGTTTCAAACTGTGTGTATTACCCTTATCAGCCAGTCTGCGCACTTGAGAAATCTTTAAAAAAAAAAAAAAATTGTACTTTAAGGAAGGACCTGCATCCCTTTTGTGGGAGAAATCACTGACTCGGTGTGCTTTAGACAGCTCAGCCATGGAGATCATCACAGCCCAGAAAAGTTCCATTTTTTCTTTTAAGGAATGCACACACTTTGTTGTTCAGATTCATCTCCAAATTCTATATTTGCTCAGTTTTGTATCCAAAATGTAAAGAAAGAAAATTTCTGAAATATTTTTTTGATTTATTTTTAACCTTTAATATATTTATTACTTCAAATGGTGATTTTAGTGGATACCCGTGTTTGAAATAGACATCCCGTTTTTATTTTAAGCCATATGTATTATGTTGCACATTCCTACTGCTGTAACGTAGCTTCCCTGTGTCTTTTCTATAAATACTTTCATCGTAATTGCTCTGACAAACTTTCCTCTACGGTACCTACCTAGACTTTATGAATTTAAGCGCAATACTAGACTGGCAGCAAGGTCTCCTCATTTTACAGTTGAGCTGGCCAGATGCAGCTGTAAGTTCTATGCTAACAGTTTCTTCTCTTGCATTTCTCCCTTGTGGGACTCTTCTGGCTGCTTTTCTACTCAGTCAACCTTGATTTTCAAACATTTAAATGCAGTGCATCTGTCTTCTTGTTCTTTTGGTGTCATCTTAATAGTATATTTTTCTCATCTTCTCTAACACTTGGTAACCCCTTGTATCTTAATGGCTTTATTGCCTTGCTTTGGGTATATATATATAAATAAATGTTGTGGTAAACCCTCCTACAGTAGAATGAACCCTTCCTCCTCGCATAAATACTAACTGCGAGACTTCCTAGGTCAGTCATTGAGCAGTCGAGACACAGTGTAACCTGATCGTTCGGACACTTTTATCTGCTTATTACTAACACTCTTGCTTTGTATATATCTGTTATTTCAATACCCTTGTTCAACCTACCTTTGTCTTCCGTGTCTTTCCCGTGGAAACTGTTAGATGTAGACGTCTCTTCTACTCCAATAGCTTCATGTCTCGCACATCTCGCCTATGGAACTCCCTTCCCTATTACTGTTTCCCTGACAAATACAATCTCCAACGGTTTAAGTGTAGCGTCAATCGACACTTCCCTTCTCCACATCCTTTCATTTTTCATTCCTATCTGCTCTCGCTCCGGATCTTTTGTGGTCCCCTTGCCTTGAACGACCCACTGTCTTTCTCTTTCTCCACATCCCCTCCCTTGCCACTCCTATCTGCTCTTCCTCCAACCCTTCTTTAACCCCTTGCATGATAGTGGCCTCCAGCCTTGCTTGGGGTGATACGCTTAAAAAAAAAAAAAGAGAGAGAGAGGGAGAGAAATACATTTATAGAGAGATTGATACAATGATGTGTGGTGATTTTAAGTCTCACAACAGTTTAAAGTTTTCATTCCTATGTCCACATTCTATGTGTGTGTTTACAAGTCTCTAAAAATCTTAAAGAATTCAATAAGTCCTATAAGAGTCTGATTCATAATGAAGATAAGATTTGGCTTTCCCTTATCAATTACCACCCGACCATCCCTAAAATCTACGGGCTCCCCAAAACCCATAAACCGGACATCCTTCTAAGGCCCATTATTTCGGGCATAGGCTCAGCCCCCCATAACATATATATATATATATGAAATGAACTGTCTGACAATTATTTAAATATATTTATTGTTTATATGTTATTTTTATAGATAAAAATATTTAAATAAATGCTCTGTTTATAATAAACAGTATTAACAACTGTCATATAGCCTGACGTGCTATACCATTTAGCTACAGAGGAAGCGTCTAGTTAGGTATCTAGAAAAATAACGTATTCACAATAAATATATTTCTTCTTTAACCCCTTGCGTGATAGTGGCCACCGGCCTTGCTTGGGGTGATATGATTAAAAAAAAAGAAAAAACAAAGAAAAAAACAGGACACAACAATATCTATCTCAAATACGGATTGAGTATGGATAGGAATTCGACAAAATGAGAGGATAAACAACAAGTAGGAAACGGATCTCAATCTAATGTGTTTCACTTTAATAAAGCTTTTGTCAGAGACCAAGATAGAAAAAAATTTTCTAGACTCGTTCTTTATCCTACCATATTTATCAAGATGTTTCTCTTAAATTATGCTATTTATTGACAACTGAATGTGTTTTTGGACATTTATTCAACTGCTAATAAGTAGGAAAATTTTAAAAAAAAGCATCTTTTGGTCTACACATATTTCATCTTAGTGTTTGTCTATGTAGATTGCACACTGAAGATGACAATTTGAAATTGTCAGAAGTACTTGGCTTGTGTCTTCCACCTGACAACAACTCTAATATAAGGATCTTATTATTCAAAGAACTGATAGTAAGTTAACGTCTCATTAAGTTCTGTTAGTGAAGTGATTTCAACATTAATCAGATTAACATTTAATTCCTTTGGACATTTATTCAACTGTTAATAAATAGGAAAATTTCAAAAAAAGCATCTTTTGGTCTACACATATTTCATCTTAGTGTTTGTCTATGTAGATTGCACACTGAAGATGACAATTTGAAATTGTCAGAAGTACTTGGCTTGTGTCTTCCACCTGACAACAACTCTAATATAAGGATCTTATTATTCAAAGAACTGATAGTAAGTTAACGTCTCATTAAGTTCTGTTAGTGAAGTGATTTCAACATTAATCAGATTAACATTTAATTCCTTTGGACATTTATTCAACTGTTAATAAATAGGAAAATTTCAAAAAAAGCATCTTTTGGTCTACACATATTTCATCTTAGTGTTTGTCTATGTAGATTGCACACTGAAGATGACAATTTGAAATTGTCAGAAGTACTTGGCTTGTGTCTTCCACCTGACAACAACTCTAATATAAGGATCTTATTATTCAAAGAACTGATAGTAAGTTAACGTCTCATTAAGTTCTGTTAGTGAAGTGATTTCAACATTAATCAGATTAACATTTAATTCCTTTTTTAAATTGTTTGAGGAGATTAAAACAAAAACATTAAAAATTGTGACACAACAGCTTGCATTTCAACACTACAAATATTGTACAGTGATTTTTAACATTTGATTTTTGTTTTAATCTCTTATAATATTTCGCTCTACTTTGTATTGAGCCCTCTCTTAAATTAAATGTTACAGATAGTGGAATTATACTTCATTTGTTTTCATCTTAGCTGGAGATAAATATATATGAAGAAATATACTCTTAAGGTGTGCTATATTTATGGGATAATGTGCTCAATATCAGAGAGAGCATGTAAATATAAAAGTGAACATTGAAGTCAACACTTAGAGGCGACAAGCTGTTTCATGCTAGATGCAATCGTCATGCCACGAGTATTGTTTTTTTCTCGGCTATTTATATATACGGGTCAGTGGTGCATTGTGGGTAGTCTATTTTGGCAGTTATTTTGCCAGATTTTGTTGATTTATTTATTTATTTAGATTAAATTATTTTGCTTGTTTTTATTTATTTTTATTGGTGTTTTATTAACGTAGTAAAAGATTGATTATCTTGTTTTTTTTTCTAACGGTTAATTTATTGGGATTGGTTTGTTAGTTTATTTATTTCGATTAATTCATTTTACTTGTTTTTTATTATTTATTTATTATACTGTATATTTTTATTTACCCTTTTCGGTTTTCAATTTTTAAGTAACGTATTTTTTTTTATCGTTATATAACAGTTATAGCTATGTTTTTTGTCTGATTTTTGGTTTGATTTTTATAGTCTAACTAATATTTTGGTCATAATGGTTTGTTAATTTGTTTATTATTTACTTTATTTATTTCAGTTCATTGATTTTGTTTTTTATTTATTCTATTTCGTCTAACGGGTGTGATTTGGTAATTTGTTTGGGTTAATTTATTTTACTTATTTTATTGTCATTTTGTTTATTTATTTTTATTTTATTTTTTCAGTTTTCGATTTTTAAGTAACGTAGTAAAAATTTGTTTTCATGTCATATATATATATATATATATATATATATATATGAGGTACAGTGCAGTAATGGATAGAGAGCCAAGTTCAAATTCCAATCGAATCTATTACCTTCGCTTACATACTAATACCCTTGGAAAAGGTATGAATCCCCTTCTCCCCCCCCAGCTATGGGTAAATAGCAGGACAGACTGGGTTCTATAGACTTGGATGGCAACTGGTCTAGAAGAAGGTAATCTCTGAGTTCAAAACCTGCGGAGAGTTGTTTGGGGACCTTGTAGCACACAGTGCACCAGGTCTCTGTATTCGGCCCTTCAAAAAGTGTGGATGGTTCTGCACAAAAAAATCATGTGCTGATGTCTGGCTGTTGGTTACTAGTAACTGAGGTGCCTGACCCTCATATGTCATAAAAGGGTCCCTAGTTGGCACAGGTCAATAGCCCACATTGATCAACGACAGGAGAGTCCACAATAAGAGTCAAGAAATGCAACAAATGCTAAAGATCCTTTGCTTTATAACTGAGCTGACCTCAATCTGCTTTCTGTCACTTGTCCTTTTAATATCCCATATTATCATATCAGTAGTTTTGAGTGAAAATAAGATATGCTGTATGACTCAGGACATAAATTTACTATGGAAAATTCAGAAATTACTACACTTTCAATACATTTTTGCCTTAATTATTTTCTCTCTTAATTTCAACTTAAATGCAGTTCTAATTAAAGAGAAAGAAAGTAATTGATTAAGGCAAAAATGTAGTGAAAGTGCACTAATTTCTGAATCTTCCACAGTAAATTTACATCTAGGATCTTATGACATATCCTCTCTGAATGAAACTACTACTACTAATAATAATACAATGTGGGATATTTAAAAATAATAGAAGATAAAAAGTGTTACAAACACTGATTTAGGTCAGTTATTTTACACATCTAGTAAAGCCAAGTGTCCTGCTATCTTTAACATTTAAAAAAAAAAAAAATTGTAAATGGCATCTGTTGTATAGATTTCCCCACTCCATATATATATATATATATATATATATATATATATATATATATATATAATAAAATAGGCAGCATATATTTTATATTACAAAAAGTTAATCATACCATGAATCAATTAGCAATATTAATGCAATTATTGGCGAACTCCCTTCGCTAGTAGACATAATTATAAGCATTATACTACTAATAATCCACTGAATGATGAGATCCTTATGTATAAAATGGATATGGTGTATTTTTTAATTCAGCTAGTACTTTCAAATGCTTCACGCATTCATCTTCCGGCTGTATTTTTTTCCTTTAGAATCAAAACTGGAAGACGAAATAAATGTGTTTTTTTGACCGAAAGATGTTTTTAAGAATGAGCTATTTATTAACGGCTCTGTAGTGTTGGAGCGTGCAAATCGCAACGCTAAAGTTCAAATATTACAAGTGAGAATTTTTTTGAATTTTGTAATTTGGTAAATCCACAAATTTTTTTTATTATAAGTGTTTTTCGTCTTCCAGTTTTGATTCTAAAGGAAGAAAATACAGCCCGAAGATGAATGCGTGAAGCATTTGAAAGTACTAGCTGAATTAAAAAATACACCATATCCATTTTATACATAAGGATCTCATCATTCAGTGGATTATTAGTAGTATAATGCTTATAATTATATCTACTAGCGAAGGGATTTCGCCAATAATTGCATTAATATTGCTAATTGATTCAAGGTATGATTAACTTTTTGTAATATAAAATATATGCTGCCTATTATATATATATATATATATATATATATATATATATATATATATATATATAAAATCTCCAAGTGTAAGGTAGGTTAGTACCAATGTCCAGATTATATTTTAAAAACATGCTCAATACAAGGTAGAGCTTAATAATGTATTTTATTAACAATTATAACAAAAACATGTTATAAACCACTACATAAATGTGATCATGTTTCGACACTGTATGCCTCCTCAGGTTGTGTTGCTCAACCGGAGAACAGACAGTCTAAAAGTAGCAATAAACTCAACTAGAAAGGGTGGGGAAAAAGGGTCTAAATTTCTAACATACTAGAAATTTAGGCCTTTTTTTTCTCCCCACCCCTCCCTGTCGAAGGTATTGCTACTTTTAAACCATAAAATGACCGTCTATTCTCCTCCAGTTTGCAACACTGCCTGATGAAGCACACACAGTGTCGAAACATGATTGTGTTTATGTAGCAGTTTTTATAACATGTTTTTGTTATAATTGTCATATATATATATATACATACACACACACACACACACATATATATATATATATATATATATACACACACACACATATATATATATATACACACACACACATATATATATATACACACACACACACATATATATATATACACACATATATATATATATATATATATACATACACACACACACACATATATATATATATATATATATAAAATTTATGCTATATTTATGGGTAAACATGTTCAATATCAGGGATAGAGCACTTCTAAGTTGGCCAGAAGATTATGGTCAAGCATGAAACAGACTGTCAGTGTTGAGCTCAGAGTCCACTTTTACTCATGAATATAGCATACCTTATATATGTATGTGTAAATATATAGAAAAATAGGAAAGAACATGTTAAGTAAATAATCTGAAGTTCTTTAGTATTTTGTTTTTATTTAAAAAAAAAACAGTGCTCAATACAAAAGTAGAGCGTAAATTATAATTATTTTTTTAAGAATATGATTCCTTCGCTACATAAGAGTTCTCATGTTTCAAAAACAAGAGCCATGAATGAATATGCCTATAAAGATGCGTAAACTTCAAGATTACTTATTCCAAAAACTTTCACTTGAGGATGAAACGGAGCTTTTGGCTCTTGTTTTTGAAACATAAGAACTCTTATGTAGCGAAGGAATCATATTTAAAATATATATATATATATATATATATATATATGAGAGAGAGACTGAATTCAGCAATAAAATGATTATTAGTGTGAAGAAGTTGCTTCTAATGTAGGAGTTTTTCTCTCATTTTGTCATTGAATTATCCATGCACACACATTTTTATATATATATATTTTATAGAAATCATTTACACTCTTGTTAAATTAAAAAGAAAAAATTTACAAAAGTTAAATGGAGAAAAAAATACTTTTTGTTCTCCTTCAATTAAAAATTTTTAAAAGTATATAAAAAAACAAAAAAAAGCATAAAAATAAATGTAATAAAATAAATAAAAAATAAATGAAAAAAAAAATGAATAAAAAACAAATAAAAAAAATAGCTTCTATCTCTGTTTATGTATTATTAGCTCTATCCCATAATATTTGTTATATTTGCATACACATTTCAAATACTAAATGTAGCAACTATTATGGAATAGAAGCAGTAGATAAAATTTCTATTGAAGTAAATTCTTGTCTACAAAGTTTTTCTTCATGTTAAGAATAAAAAAATCTGTACCAGAGAAATCAGTGGAAGAATTGAATTTGGCTAAACACAATTAGAATCTTGCACGTCTTTTATCAAGTCTGTTGAAATTGTGCCATTGAGACGCTATGGATTCCTGCCAGGGACATAACTTTACTGACTCCCCTGAGGTTGAACTCTCTTTTTGCTGCATAAAAAAAATAGGTGTTTTTTTTTTTGTCACTTCTGTCCTTCCTTATTCACTGTTTTCATTGTTGTTGGCTTTATTTTGTTGATGTTCTCTTTGTTTCCTGAAAATAAAGAATAAAATAAATGAATGTTCATCATTGATTTGGAACCAAAGTTGATTGTCTTCTAAATTCTTTGGGAGACTCATGCCTTAATTGGCAGTCTTTAAAAAGAAAAAAAATATCTATACCAGAGAAATCAGTGAAAGAATTGAATTTGGCTAAAGACAATTAGAATTTTGCATGTCTTTTATCAAGTTTAAAGGATCTGTTTTTGTCTCTGTTGGGACTGAGGGGAAGGAGGAAATAGACTCATGCCTTTTCCAAGGGTTACGTAGGTTTGGATGATTTTACGACATTGCACACTATGAAAATGCATTAGCCAATGATTTTTACTATGAAAATGCATAGGAAATGATTTTTACTATGAAAATGCATTGGCCAATGATTTTTACTATGAAAATGCATTGGATATGATTTTTACTATGAAAATGCATTGGCCAATGATTTTTACTATGAAAATGCATTGGAAATGATTTTTACTAAGAAGATGCATTGGAAATGATTTTTACTAAGAAAATGCATTGGAAATGATTTTTATTATGAAAATGCATTAGCCAATGATTTTTACTATGAAAATGCATTTGAAATGATTTTTACTATTCTTGTTGGGTTAGATGATTTTATGACATTGGACACTATTTCAAATAAAAGGTTAAGAAGGAAGCCCCTGTCAATACTGGAAAAAGCAATAATTGTGGCTGGACTTAAAACAATTTTTCATGAAAATAAATTTCAAGATATTATAAATTTCAATCAACAGGAATACAAATTTCTTGGCCTATGAATACCAAATGTTTTCTTTTAGTATCAGCAGTTAATGTTATTATTACCGATTCTTGTTGGGTTGTTTAATGAGGAATTTTTTTTTTTTATAGTTTGTAAGCATTTGTTTGGTTTAGTGATAGGTAAACATTGGTAGTTTAATTTTGAATCTATAAGCATTTACTTGGTTCCACGCTAGTAAATATTGGTTGTTTATATTTGATTCTGTTATCATTTATTTTGTTTGAGGATAGGAAAATATTAGTGGTTTGTATTTTTTAATCTATAAGCATTTACAGAAATCTCTCGATTAGTGTGACTAATGTGTACATCGGTAACTAAAAAAAAAACAATTTTCAATTACTATAGTTAAACTGAGGAATGTTTTATCATACTGAGTATTATGTATATACTAATCAAATTTTGGTATATAAAAATTTTAGTGCACCAATTGAAAACACATCAGTTGAATGCTTATTAATCGAGGGACGCCTGTACTTGTTTCAGGGATAGGTAAACATTGGTAGTTTAATTTTGAATCTAGAAGCATTTACTTGGTTCAGGGGGATAATTATTTGTCATTCACATTGCAGTGTGGGCAATTGAAGGACAAAACCTGTTATACAGGATTTTTTTTCCATTATTGTTGTTACGTATTATTATTGGTCTTGACCTGGCATCTTGGTTTCTGCACCACTGTAACATGGCTTCCTTCTGCCATTTCTATAAATATTTTTTTGATCGTTCTGATAATCTTTTTTTTCTTTTTTTTTTATACTACTTTAATTTTATATGATTTTTCCCAAAACTACATTTTTAACCTCTTAAAGTCTAGGGTCAACTGTTATCTATCTTACATGTCCACATAGTATTCACCTCTTACTCCTTCCTTGTGCACACTTACAACAACCTCATTCAGTAACTCTCTACCTTGAGGGGATCTTGGGCCTTGTACAATAATATAAAAGAAACAACATGAACAACAGTATTAGAAAAAAAAACCCCAAAACTGACATCCATTCACAGATTTTTTTAATTCATTTCACTCCAAGCAAGGCAATAAAGCCACTAAGATGCAAGGGGTTACTGATTGTGAGAGAATATGAGAAAAATAAAAACATTATTAAAGTGAAAAGATAATTTTTCAAGATCAAAGTTAACTGAGAAGCAAGAACCTGAAAACGTGTTCCACAATAGAGAAATGTGAAAGAAAAATTGTTTGCATAGAACTTACGGTTACATCTAGCCATTTCAATTGTACAGTCTAGTACTGTGCTTAAATTCATATAGTCTGGATACCATGAAAGTATTTACAGAAAAGGCACAGGGAGACAACCTTACAATGGAGGGAAAATGACTGATGCTGAGATGCCAGGTTAGGACCGATAACACTGCAGATTCTTTGGATTTTATCAAGAATCTCTAAATACATAGAATAACCAGACCATATGTGGCAATATTCAAAGCAAGGATGAATGGTAGACTTATAAATATGTAAGATAGATTCAGGAATGAAAAATTGTCTACCACGACACAGTGAATCAACTTTTTTAGTAAATCTAGCAATGGATTCAGTATAATCTTTCCACTTCCTGTCAGCCGAGAATGTAATCCTTACAAGGCACAATGAGTCACTCTCCTGAAGGTTAGATTCAGCCATGCTGATGGGCAGCAGGAACTTGTCTTTCAGGGGATTAAAAGGTCCATTTATTTTCTGAGTTGTCATCACATTCAATATCAGGGAAACATGCCAAAAAGGCGTCTGTGTTGACCCATAGCGATCTGTTTTATTTTAAGCTTTTGGTTCGTTCATCTGGAACTAAAAGTTCCACAAGCCTAAAGTGTTAAGAAAGAAACTATTAGAATGGTTACATCTAGCAAGTGTATCAATTGTAAAATGATGAGACCTATTTGCCAATCTAGTACTGCACTTAAATTCATAAAATTGAAGTGTCAAAGGAAAGTTCACTGGAAAAATTGCCATGAAAATATTTATAGGAAAGGCACAGCTAAGCTGTATTATAGTGGTTGGAAAGTGTCTAAATCTGGGATGCCAGGTCAAGACTGATAACATTGCAGATTCTTTGTATTTTGTCAAGAATCTTTAAATACAGCAGCACCAGACAAGATGTGGCAGCAAGATTCAATGCATGGATGAATGGTAGATTTATAAAGGTGTAAGGTAGAATCTGGTGAGAAAAATTGTCTTGCATGACAGAGGGAATCAACTTTCCTAGAAGCAGTCCTAGCAACTGATTCAATATAATCTTTCCACTTCATGTCAGCGGAAAGCGTGAGTCCATTTTATTGGCTTTTATACTTGTGCAGTTTGTCTTATTACATCAGAGAAATTTCACCGCAGCTTAAGATTCATCAGTCATCTGATGTAAACATACAATGTGACCCCTGCCTGAGCTTTCCACTGACCGGCCAGCAATTGATCCCACGTTGCATTCCGATTCTCTATCTTGTCGGTGTGCACCGAAAGCTGGGAAAGGGGCCTACTGCAAGGGTCTAAGATGAAAAGCAAATGCCATGTCGAGAAATAAGAATGTGAACCCTGTTTCCCATATTATAAAAAGGTACTTTTATTCAGGGCCTCACTTGCTCACGTGGATGGGTAGGGACGTTACCCTGGACAGCTCCTTATTGGATATCCTAGATTAGCCCTTTCTCTTACCAGCTCCTCAATCAACTACGCATCCCAACATGTGGCCTGGTAATATGACCCACATAAGGAAAAAGTCAGTCTCCCACCGAGTGTAACCCAGAACTGACTCTGATCACAAGAATGAATATTTTGATACACCCTATTTCCCATTTTCTTGTCACTTGATCTCAAAAAACCCCTCATCCACTCCTTTACTTTCCCATTCCGCTTAGAAAACCAGACTTCAAAAGGAAGCATCTTTGCTGGCTCCAAAACAAAACCGCTTTTCTACATGGGTGTCCTTAGTATCACGCTTGGATGCAGAATGAATTTAAATAAATTAGTAGGGTAGACTGTGCTCTCTAGCTTTGGTATCTCTCTATATTTCTGAGATGAGTTATTTACATTGTTTGGACTATCGTTCTCATCTTTGTTGCCATATTTATCACAATGTTTCGGCTGCTGTACACTCAGACCGTCTTCAGGTGGTTGAAATGTTGAACTGAACCCTTTATTTTGATCGCTGGGGTAGACTGTTCTAGTTCCACATGCCATGTCTAATGGATGTCAGTTATCTCATGTTAATTCTCCTCTCCAAGTTCTCCACTTAACCAGGTATTGAACTCACATTCTTTGGGTCTTATCACTGGATCTAACTAACGCCTTTATCCACTGTGCCATGTGTACTCAAGGGTAGATAACAGCAAAAATTGCAATATGAGCACTGGTAAAAAAAAATTGTTGTTGAAGACATTAAGTTTATAAGTCCCAGAAAATCACACACAGATGCCTTTAATGGCACAGTGGATAAAGGCATTTGTTAGATCCAGTGACAGGACCCAAAGAGTTGTGAGTTCAATACCTGGTTACGGCATTGGAGAACTTGGAGAGGGGAATTAACAGGAGATAACTGATAACCGACATTCATTAGACATGAAACTAGAATCGTTTACCCCATCGAGCGAAATAAAAGGTTCAATTCAACATTCCACCTGAAGAAGGCCAAAGCATACAACGGCAGAAACGTTGCGAGAAATATGATTCTCTAGCTTTGGTTGAAAAACCAGTCTCTTTCCAAAGAACAGTCAGGGCAATTTACAGATATTAAGCAGAAAGAAGCTATGGAGAGCCATGATCAAGACATGATTTTTATTTAAATTAAAATCAGATATGAATGGATGCAATCGGTAACCTGAGAATTTCCTGTAGTTAAGATTAGGAAAGAAAAAATGAAGCTGTGATCTATTGGGTACATTGAAATAAAAAGAATATTTTACTCACTTCAGTTCCGCTTCTCTTTCTCTCATTTCTTTCAGCTCCTTTTCAATCATGGAACCAGCGTTGCTTCTGGCTTCCCGAAAAGAGAATATTGTGGTTATCTTTGGCGTTCGAATGACGTAATTTGGCACGTTCTGCTTCGGCGAATGGTCCCCGCTTTTTGCAGTAGAGTCTGTGTTGCTCATTTGAGATTCGGTGGACGAAGACTCTGACTTGACGGCAGAACTCTTCTTTATGGTGACAAAGTTCCGTTTGACAGGTCCCTCGGCAATCTCCTTGTATTTCATTTGTTCGCCGACTGTTTCGTCCGATGTCGTGTTAATCCGACCGCTCTCACGTAGAGTTACCTCCCGGTTGCGTTCCTGTTTGATTTCCTGCTGGAGCCGGCTAGCGGCAATTTTCTTCATCGTATCTCCTTTGACAGGTTTGTTTTTCAGGTTGTATTTCGGTAACCTGGAAATGTCGGTCTTGGCTTCTACACTGCGCTGAGCGGTGGGTTTATCGGATGTGGGAAAGCCTTTCTGTCGGCGGTATTCCTCTTCCCTCTCCCGGGCCAGTCGGATCTCTCGTTCAATCGGCGTTTCGTTTGTGAAAGTATTTGTCTTGCTGACTGCCGTGGTGGCAGCGGCACTGTCACTCTCAGATGAAACACTCATTGCGCTTTCTTCGAGATCCAGTGATTTCACGGAACTTGCCAAATCATCGTCAACACTGCCCTTCCTCTTGTCTCCATTCAGGAAACTGCTCTCAGATTTACGCCGTTCCGTTTCGCTTAATCGTCGGCGGAATTCTTCCTCTCGAGCTCTGGCTTCTTCTAATTCTCTAGCAATTTTACTTTCTCCAACATGTCTATATGGTACCGCTTTTTTCTCTGGAATCGGTGTAGGAACTGGGACTGGGACTGAAGCAGGCGCGGAACAGTTCTCGTTATCATCGACAATTAGATCATTAACATCGGTTGTTGTTATAGTGGCAGGTTCATTTTCGACTTTAGTTACATTAAGCAATTTTTGCTGTTCTCTAAATTGGGCATCCCGCTCTCGTTGCAGTCGTATTTCCATCTGCACAACTGTCTCTCGATAATGAGCCGGAGTGGGTGTCTGTAAGAAAAAGAGAGAAAAATTTAGTTTATAACGTACAATTTATTTCGCAAGTATATGGTCATTGCCTGGCCTAAAGTACCAAGATTTTTCATCGCCCCGTGGATAAAGACGTTGGTTAGATCCAGTGACTAGACCCAAAGAGTTGTGAGTTCAATACCAGGCCACAGCAGTGACGAACCCAAAAAACTTGGAAAGTTGACTTAAAGCAAAATAACTGAGACATCTGGAAGAGGCATGGCACGTGGAACTAGAACAATCTACCCCCCCCCCCGGTGGACAAAATAAAAGGTTCAGTTCGAAATTCCGATCACCCGAAGAAGGCCTGAGCGTACGATGGCCGAAACGTTGTGAATATGGCAATGAAGATGAGGATAACAGTCCGGGTAATTTAAAAAATGCAAATTCGTCATATGAGTTACACATCTTGTCATATACTAATTTAGTATACTGAGTGCATCAGCAAAATTGTCCAATTGTTAGATTAAGATTTGAACTGTTGTATCTTAGAAATGAATAAAGATATCTTACTGGAATTCTCTGAGGTTTTTATAACACTATTGGCCTCTACTTTGAACACTAAGAATATATTTAGCTCTAAGTTGGAATGATGATCCCTCTTGCTGTCGTGACCGCCTGATCCAGTTTTCATCTCTATTGCAACAATAGAGATGAAAGCTCTTTTTAAAACTTATTTACCATTTTCTTGAATGGACTTTGAAGATGGAAGCCAGAGTATGAATATCGGTAGGGCCTAAATTCTCTTTTTCCTCTCACCATTGCTCTGTTGGGAAGACATAGTGGGGCTGACACAAAATGATTTTAACCTGTTCCCTTTCTAACTGAACTCAAAGGGATTTTCAGTGATTCTTACGACAAATGGTGTCAAGATGGGTAAATGGCTTATCTGACCCCCCCCCCCCAAAAAGAAATTCAGTTTAGTGTTTTTTTTTTAGATATTAAACATGTGTTTAGTTAGATATTAAATATTAATATTAAACACTTTTTTTAGACATTTTGTGGGATGGACAATTATCCCATGCTGTGACATGAATTGGACAATTTTGCTGTTCAGAAGTTTCCAGAATCCCCCAGAATTAGCATAGAACAAACTTGACAGGAGAGTGAAAAACGAATGAAAAAGACCTCTGAAAGTCAGACAAAAGAATGGAATCAATTAACAAGCTTTTACTTTGAGAGACTTTTGTAACAGCAAAATTGTCCAAGTGTTAGATTAAGATTTGAACTGTTGTATCTTAGAAATGATTAAAGATATCTTACTGGAATTCCCCGAGGTTTTTATAACACTGTTGGCCTCTACATTGAACACTAAGAATATATTTAGCTCTAAGTTGAAATGATGATCCCTCTTCCTGTCGTGACCACCTGATCCAGTTTTCCTCGCTATTGTTCCCTCTTTTTAAAACTTATTTACAGTTTTCTTGAATGAACTTTGAAGATGGAAGCCCATCGGATCTAATGACCATTTCTCCTGGATCAGGGTTCGAATACTGTTGGAGAGGGCATCTTCAATAAGATTTCTGAAATAATTAGGCTACTAGATGAAAATAAATAAATATACTGTTTAATAAATAAATGGAGCGTCTACTCAAATATGGGTATCCTCTAAAAATAACGTTTAATTAATACAAAAAGTCGGATTAATAAATAAAAAAAATCCATTACATTTTTTTAGGAATTGCTTAGTTTACATTAGGATACAAAATTTTGCAAATGTGAAGTTTCGAGAGTTGGAGAATGATTTGTGCTTATAGGGCACTATTATATACCGTATGCAACAGCAAAATTGTCCAATTATTAGATTAAGCTCTGAACCGTTGTATCTTAGAAATGATTAAATATCTTTTCAGAATTCTCTGAGATTGTTATAACACTATTGGACTTTACTTTAATAGTCAATAGGAGTAGATAGGTTGGCCTATCATTCGGTTCACACTCCTCCTTGGTCTTTTGAACAGAAGTGGAGGTTTATCCCCTATTTCCTGTTTAGGATTTGTTTTCCATTTTTTTTTCTAATGTCTACTTCAACTCTATACTTCCAAATTCTCTGCCTAAACTCTGAAATTTTATTTACTATTTATTTATTTTTACCTCAACAGGAGTGGATAGGTTGGCCTATCAACCGGTTCACACTCCTCCCTGGTCTTTTGAACAGGAGTAGAGGTTTATCCCTTGTTTCCTGTTTAGGATTGGGCTCCCGTTTTTTGTTTTTGTTTTTTTTCTCTTCTCATTTCTGTACTTCTAACGTTTCAACCTAAACTCTAAAATTTTATTTATTAATTTTTCCTCAATAAAAGTAGATAGGTTTACTTATCGTCTGGTTCACATCGTCCTGGGTACGACGTTAAACTGCATCCAACAGCAAGGCCTCTGATCAGGAGGTTCTGAGGAAGCGTGGAACCACCTCTTAATTGCTGGTGTTCCCAGGTCCACCCTGACCCGGGGTGGTAGCACCTGTTGGGGTCCCAGCTATGGGAAAATAGTGAACTTCCAGGTCTTTTTCTAGCACATTGAAACAATGATGTTGCCAGCTATACGTTTTTGATATATTTAGTAAATACTGGATCTGGCATTAAATAACCCATAGTGGTTGATATGCCATAAAACCCCAAACAACCAACATCTGGTTCACATTCCTCTTTCGTCTTTTGAACAGGAGTAGAGGTTTATCCTTTGTTTCCAGTTCCTTCTAAAGTCTTTTCATTCTCTTTCATTCTCAGTATTTTCGTTGTGTCTTAATAGCATTATTACCTTGCTTTGGGTGAACTGATTAAAACAAAATTTCATGATCAACAAGCACCTGATGAAGGCTTGAGAGTACAACACCGAAACGTGACAATAACATAGATGAGGATATTAGTCAAAAACGTAAATAATTACTTTTTTTCTGTTCTAAAATAAACAATTTATGTATAAAATTTATTTTTTATTTATTTTACAAGAATGCAAGACAGCTACAACTGTTAGGTCCATCAAAGAACCCGAAAATAAAATAAAAAGAATGTTATAAAAATGGTAGCAGAAAGGAAAGTGCAGAGATTTTATGACCAGAAAACTGGAGCCGCTAAGTCTTTTCTTTGTTAAAATCTTTATGAAATATTCTGAAAACATTTCATTTCCTAGTAACCTTTATTTAGGGAATGCATGACCTAGTTTAATTTTCTTTCACTATTATTCATTGAATATAAGGCCCGAGAGCCATTCAAGGTAGAGGGTTACTAAATGAAGGGTGCACAAGGACGGAATAAGGGGTGCATGTTATGAGGATATGTAGGATAGATAACAGTTGACCCCAAATTTGAAGAGGTCAAGATTGTAGTGATCAGGAAAGCATATTCTCAGAAGTCTGTTCCACAATGCAACCATTCTGAGAAGAAGCTAAGTGGCATTTCCTCCTTACTAGTGGAATATAAATGGAATGAGAAATTGATTCTGTGTACATGGTAGGGCGGGTCCTAGCTGTGAATATCTTAACTGATGGAACAGAGTGATGTAGCTTATCCGAACATCTGTCATGAAAACAGTGATGTTTTCTGTGTGGGCTAGGTTTTGTAGGGTGGAAAGAAATGAATTATTCCTACAGCCATACAAACAATTTTGATCAGGAAGGTTAGGATTAGGCAGCTCCGGCCCTGATATGGTAGTAAAGTGCCAGTTTATGTTTTGACCTGTCTCTTGTAAAGAGCATGGCAGGTAGAAGCAAGTACTTTCTGGAGCAGAATAAGCTGACCACTTTCCTGGTATCCTTATCTGTGGACTATATATACGAGTTCCACTTAAGGTATGGAGTGAGCTAGAGTTCCAGTAGATGTTGGAGACAAGGTGCCTCATTTCTGGGTAGAACTATGCATCAGGATTGCAGAAAACTCAGGAGTTTGCTTTCAGAAGTCTGTTCCATAATGTAACTGTTCTGGGAAGAAGCTAAGTGGAACTTCCCCCTTACCAATGGAATATAAAGGGAATGAGAAGTTGACCCTGTGTACATGGTAGGGTGGGTCCTAGCTGTGAATATCTGCACCGATTGGTGTAGCCGACCACTTTTCCAGCATCTTTAGTCATGGCCCGTATATATGAGTTCCACTTGAGGCCTGGAGTGACAGGAGTTCCAGTAGATGTTTGTGACAAGGTGCCTCATTTCTGGGGCATCAGAACTGGAGAAAACTCGGGGGGTCTGTTCTCAGAAGTCTGTTCCACAATGCAACCGTTCTTGGTAATGATTAAAAAAATTACTAGCTTAGGTGAGTTTGACTTCTCAACTGACTATAGTGTTCTCTAAGCCCGGCTTAGATGCGGCGCAAGGCCAAAAGTATGGGGTACCCAGTGAGGATCGAACTCACTACTCAGTCGTAATTGGTCTAGCAAGACAAGCTTTCTAACCATTACACCACGTGGAGGTGCCCTTCTCAACTGATTATCTACGAACACACAGACGTTTATATTGATATAAGTTAACTGAAGACACTTATTTTCTCTTCCTCCCCATTTTTCTGACCCCTTAAATTATTATAATTATTTCTGACCCCTTAAATTATTATATATTAATAATTTCTGACCCCTTAAATTATTATATATAATTATTTCTGACCCATTAAATTATTATATATTAATAATTTCTGACCCCTTAAATTATTATATATAAATAATTTGGATAAAAATATATTTAAAGACTAACATATGAAAGCCTAATGATAGTAAGGATTTAGCATTTATTTCACATGCAAGTCTTTAAATATATTTTACTAAATTACTATATAGTAATTACCATATATTGATATACAGTAAATTGGGTGATTTAGAGAATCAGTTTATTACTTAATAACAATAGAAAATTGGTCACCCACTTTATGTCCAATCGAATCTTAATGAATCTGAATTCTTAATGCCATTAAAAATGACAATATTTTATTAAGGACTTATTTAAAAGATTTCATAGGTAAGTTTTTAGACACTATTTACATTATTTAGACTATTGTCCTCATCTTTGTTGCCATATTTATCACAACGTTTCGGCCATTGTATGCTCCAGCCTTCTTCAGGTGGTTGGAATGTCGCACTGAATCTTTTATTTCTCTTGCTGGGGTAGACTGTTCTAGTTCCACGTGCCATGTCTAATGGATGTCAGTTATCAGTTATTGCTTGTTAATTCCCCTCTTCAGGTTTTCCACTGCCTTAACCAGGTATTGAACTCACACACCTTTGGGTGCTGTCACTGGATCTAACTAACACCTTTATCCACTGTGTAAGTTTTTAGGTTTGGTTTGGTTCATTTTATGGTATATCAACACATCAATGGGTTATTTAATGCTGACAAAATTTTTATTGCTGGTAATATTTTTCAAAATAGTGTTTTTTGTTATTAAAATATATTTTTACACTTTCATAGTGTTTTGATGCCAGTTTGGGGTTAACTATTAGCCCATAGCTGGGACCCCAGTAAGCACCACCACCCCGGGTCAGGGTGGACCCAGGAACATCAGCAACCAAGAGGTGGCTCCATGCTCCTCAAAATCAGAGGCCTTGCTGTCAGACGCTGTTTATCGTCTTACCCAGGACGCGGACATAGTTTATCGTCATACCCAGGATGTGGTAAGTTTTTAAATATATTTTATCTAATCAATTCTGGGGGATCAGTTTATTACTTAATAATGATAGAAGACTGATCCTCCACTTTATGTTCAATCTCATATTCATTCTTACGATTGGTTATTCAAGTTTCACGTTAGTGAAACGTGATTAACCAATGAAATTCAACCAACGCAAACGTACAAACACCAGAATTTCTTTTTTTTCTTCTTTGTAAATAAAAATCTTCCCAAATCAACATGCGAAAAACCAACCAACAAACATAATGAAAAAAAAACAACTGACTAATAAAAAATCAAACAACACAAAAGTAAAAATACCAGAATTTCTTTCTTCTTTTTCTCCATATTTCATTCTCTGATGGAGCTTTAATAAAAGTGAAACATGTTAGATTTATAAATGTTTCCCATTTGCTCTTTATACTATCATATATATATATATATATATATATATATATATATATATATATATATATATATATATATTATGTGGTGCAGGTTCAATTTATATTACGTGAATCATTCATACGAAAAGCAGATAATGAAGTTAATGATATAAATGGCAAGAATCACTCTCGCAAACAATATTTAATAATAAAATACAATCAACCTCGAATCTGTTAATGAATGGTATGATCCTTGTTTATAAATTCTGGTTTTATAAAGACCTGATAAAACCGGAATTTATAAACAAGGATCATACCATTCATTAACGGATTCGAGGTTAATGTATTTTATTATTAAAAATTGTTTGCGAGAGTGATTCTTGCCATTTATATCATTAACTTCATTATCTGCTTTTCGTATGAATGATTCGCGTAATATATATATATATATATATATATATATATATATATATATATATTAGTGTTTAAGCCTTTTTATTATATCCTTACTCTGTCCTGGACATTGAATTATACCTGAATTCTATCCTCTTGGAATTATTTTTTATACATATATGATTGCATATGTATGTGTATATTTACCACTAATATTATCTATATATATATATATATATATATATATATATATATATATATATATATATATATAATAAAAAGAAAGAACAGTAAGATATATAATCCGGTGTTCTTATTGCTATTTTTATTTTTACAAAACAGCGCTCAATTTAAATTTACAAAGTATAAATATTATAAATTAACTGATTTAAAATATGGTTTCTTCGCTATACAGGAATTACCATGTTTCAAAAACCGAAGCTTAATTATATAATTAAATCAAAAGCATTAGTTCTGTTTCATCCTCAAGCAAATTTTGGAATAACTTATTTTTAAATTTAATACGTTTTAAATGCACATATAATTCATACGTAACTCATAATTGATACAACAATAGTTAATAAAAATGAACATCCTACTACCCCTGTCTAAATGATTGGATTTCTCTGTATCCTTGGAAACAAGAAATTATGAATTTATATGTGCGTTTAAAACTCAGTAAATTTAAAAATAAGTTATTCCAAAATTCGCTTGAGGATGAAACAGAACTAATGCTTTTAATTTAATTATATAATTAAATTTGAATTGTTTAACTTTGGTTTTTGAAACATGGTAATTCATGTGTAGTGAAGAAACCATATTTTAAATCAGTTAATTTATTATATATATATATATATATGTGTGTGTGTGTGTGTCTGTCTGATGGAATAAATTACAGACATTACGTCTGCTTATTTTTATCTTAATCCTTTCATATTCTCGAATATGTTTTTGTATATTACAATCAAATGAAGCAAGCAATGCACTGTAGCAGTGAGAATCACTTTTACTTCCCAAGTACTTTCCATCTCTTTTTGAAATCATCTTCCGGGGTGCAACTGGTAAGGCAAAAACTATGTGTAGCTATCCATTACTGAATTTTTTCTTTTGCGTTTAAATACAACGGCTGACAAGCTTTAGTGTTCACTAAAATGTGAAAAGTTTATTTTGTTAACATGTGGGTGGGGGGGACACAAAGTATTTTTGGGAAATTAGTAATTGTAGTCTTTGATAGTAAAAAATATTTGCTGATATTGAACAGGGTGTTTTGATTGACCGATTCCTTCTCTATGTCTTAACAATTCTTTGTAGGTTATTTAAAATCAGAAAAATACTTTTGCATTTTAAGATTTTTTTTTTTTTTTGGTTGAGGGAGATAATAATGATTTAGTGATACAAGTTTTACTAATTAACCCATACCTGGGAGGAGAAGAGGTGGATTCATACCTAATCAGAATTTGATAAATAAACCAGAAATTATAATGTGGATATAAAGTGGGAGATCGATTCTATATTACATTCAATATATAAACCGATCCCTCACTTTTTGGACACGGTAGTTTCTATACATTATATAAATGTACCTTCATACCTAATCAGAATTTGATAAACAAACCAGAAATTATGTGGATATAAAGTGGGGGATCAATTCTACATTACAATCAATATATAAACGGATCCCTCACTTTGTGTCCGCGATAGTTTCCATACATTTATATTCCAGATAATGTAAATAAATCTAAAAGACATGCCTGCGTAGCTGATCAGTATTTCATCGATTGATGGATTCATTTTCTACGGCTTATTGATCCTTATCATAACCTGTGGGAGAAGCAGTGGATTCATACCTAATAAGAATTTGATAAACAAACAAAAAATTATAATGTGGATATAAAGTGGGGGATCAATTCTATTTTACAATCAATATATAAACTGATCCCTCACTTTTTGGACACGGTAGTTTCCATACATTTATATTCCAGAGAATGTAAATAAA
>OZ038509.1:21043916-21076416 GCA_964036315.1 Acanthosepion esculentum | reverse complement strand
AGACTCGTGGCAACAGAAGTGTGGTCCTACAGGAGGATGCTAAGGATACCGTGGACCAAACATCTTTTTTGGAGAGATGGCAAACAAAGAGGAAACTTATACTTAACATCAGGAAGAGGCAGCTGAAATTTATGGGACACGTAATGAGGAAGGAGGGCTTGGAAAATCTAATACTCACAGGGCGGATAGAGGGAAAGAAGTTACAAAGGAAAGCAATGTGACGTACTTAACAGGCTTAAGTGGATGGCAGAACAGGGTCTGGGAGAAATATCAAAAAGACAAAACTTATTGAGAGCTACAAAGGACAAGAGGAGGTGAAAAGCCATGATCACCTACGTCCTGAAAGGACACGGCACATAAAAGAAAAGATATGGATATATTCTGCCTTAAAGGATTCTGATGCCATCGTCTTTGCCAAAGGGAAGTAACTCTTAATCATTTTGTTATTTCAACATGGAGAAACTATTTCTATTTATTCTGTAAACAATGAAATACAAGTTACCTCCCCTGTCAAGTACAGCGGAATGAGAACAGTTTCCTCCCATAGATTGAACAAAAATGCATCAGTTCAAAACAATACTGAATATAATTTCTGTCTGAATTTTTTGGATGAGGAGTTACCATTATTTACGTGCAGACTAGACAGGGTCTTCGACTTACGTCGGAGATCCGTTCCTACGGTGTGATATAACCTGATTTTCAATGTAGGTTAGAACTCACCTACATAAGCACCCACCAGTCTGCCTTACACTTGGGAGGCCATAATGCAATACAAAAAGTTCCCCCCCAAAACGACAGAAACAAGATATAGTGAATGTAGCACAATCCAATATGGCGTACAGCCGGTGAAGAAAAAACGCCATCTTCCTCATATAGTGACGATGGCACTGTAAACCACGAAATGATGTAAGTTGGGTTAGACGTAACCTGAGGACGTTCTGTATTGTCCTCAACTTTTTTGTTATTACCACAACGTTTCAGTTGTTGTACCTTCAGGTCTTCATCAGGCATTTGTCAATTTGATTAACTTTTGATTTTAAGAAATGTTGTGGTTTGAGGAAGATTTAATGAATCACAATCTATAAAAAGAATTTTAAATATTTTTTTTTCACAAATTAAAATTTCTGAATTGTTAAAACTTCTTTTTCTTTTTAAATTAGGGCAGGGGGATTTTTGAAGCACATGTACAATAGGGCAGGGCAGTTTTGGAACCCTGGTATTGCACTCAATTTAAAAGTTGGGGTTTGATATGATAAATAAGGACACAAAATATTTTCTTCCAAGTCCTTACTGTTTTTTGAGGAAACCAATTAAAGTATAAATATAGGTTCAAAATTACAATTAATTCCAGTGATCAGTGAAAGCCTGATATCAGAATCTTATAAAATTTATAATTTACTGAGGTTTTCCAAATCGTATATGGACAAGATGTATGGCACAAGCACATTATTACTAAATCATTGTAACATCAAATAAGACCTTCATTTACTTCAAAGGGAAATTATACTGAAAAATTTAGCCACATTATGATGTAATACGTTATACACTGCAGTAGTTTCAGTGTTATTTTTCAATAAATAATGCAAATTTAAAACATTTTGTCTTATAATTTGTACCCAGCAGTATTAGGGTGTTATATACATTTTTATCTATTTTTTGTTTTTATTAATTATGACCTAACAAATGGTGTAAGATCTTGTTCATTGGGTAGCCTTTTTTGTAATCTTTTACAATTTTTTAAACAGTTTTTACTTATCAAATACACTAAAAAAAAAAGCATATTTTGCTTGTGGGGATTCATAATAATAATGCTGGCTTTAATATATTTTCAATTTAGTGTATCTAATATAGAAAATATCAATTTTATTTGGACTTATTCTTAAAATAGTAAAATTTTGAAGTCAGTTTATAAGCAAAAATCTGTGAAAATTATGTATTTTGTACATTTTTCAGATGATCTTTAAAACAAAATGCTCTAAAATTGGTAAAAGCTATGAATCTAATTTCTACTGCCAGTACTTATCACATCAAACCCTAACTTTCAGACTGAGTGCAATGTTCATTTTCTGAAAAGGGTGACAAATCAACCTACCATAACACAATGTGGTATTATCCGCATAACTAAGGATCTGAGAATACTCTTTGGCCGATCGTTAATATAAAGCAGAACAACAGAAGGATGAAAGAGAAGCCCTTGTGCTCTGCCAGTATTTTTGAAATCTTTTACACTTTCTTTCACAGTTTTTATTTATTGAATGCAGTAAGAAAAATTGCTTAAATTGCTTGTGGCGATTCACAATATTTGAATATATTTTCCATTTAGTGTATATAAAAGATATTAACTTTATTTGGATATCAATTTTATTTGGATTTTGTTTGGATTTAATACAAAAGATATCAACTTTATTTGGATTTATTTTTGAAATTGCCCTTTTAGTAATCTTTGACAAATTTTTACACCGTTTTTACTTATCGAATACAGCAAAAAATGCATATTTAGATTGTCATGGTTCATAATTAGAATTCTGGTTTGAATATATTTTCAATTCAATGTATCTAATACAAAAGATATTTATTTGGATTTCTTCTTGAAATAGTAAAATTTTGAAGTCAGTTTGTAAGTAAAATTTTGTGAAAATTATTTACATTTTTTTTTAGATGATCTTTAAAACTAAATGCCCCCAAAATTGGTAATGACTATGAATCTAATTTTTATTGGCGACTAATAATTAATTATCTTAAATGAAGAATAAATGGATATATACTTTTATTATTCATACTATTTACATTGTCCTCATCTTCGTTGCAATATTCACAACATTTCAGCTGTTGTATGCTTTGGCTTTCTTCAGGTGATTGGAATTTTGAACTGAACCCTTTATATTGTCCACAGGGGTAGATTGTTCTAGTTCCACATGCCATGCCTCTTCTGGATGTCAGTGAAGATGAGAACAACAGTCCGAACAATGTAAATAGTATGAATAATTACAATACCTCATCTCAGAATCATAGATACTTTTATTGATTGATGTTAATTTTTTTTGTTCTTTAATTAAAAAATTTATATCTGGTTTTTATTCAAAGAAACCAAAAAAAAAAAAAACAGACATTTATTTTCATAGACAGAAAATCTAACTTCAGATAACTTTGTAAAAAGTCAGGGATTTATTTTACACTATATTATGAACCGGAATATACCCACTTCTAAAATAACAAAAAAAAAAATCCCATTCTAAAATAAAAAAAAAAATTCAATATTTTGATTCTAACAAAAATGTCAATCTTCAAAAATTATTTCCAAAAAGAGATTTTTTTTTTTTTTTTAATAGTGGATCAATATATTAGGTTGGTGCAAAAATAATATTTAAGTTGTGCCAAATATACTTTTACTTTTACCATTATAGCTAACATTAGGTTTCGGTATCCAATGTTTTTGTTTTTTCTCTGTCACTTTCTCTCTCTCCCTCCACAATTTTTTCTCTCTCTCTCCCTCCACTTTCTTTCTCTCTCTCTCTCCCTCCACTTTCTTTCTTTCTCTCTCTCTCTCTCCCTCCACTTTCTTTCTCTCTCTCTCTCTCCCTCCACTTTCTTTCTTTCTCTCTCTCCCTCCACTTTCTTTCTTTCTCTCTCTCCCTCCACTTTCTTTCTCTCTCTCTCTCTCTCCCTCCACTTTCTTTCTCTCTCTCTCTCTCTCTCTCCCCCTCCACTTTCTTTCTCTCTCTCTCTCCCTCCACTTTCTTTCTTTCTCTCTCTCCCTCCACTTTCTTTCTCTCTCTCTCTCTCCCTCCACTTTCTTTCTTTCTCTCTCTCTCCCTCCACTTTCTTTCTCTCTCTCTCTCTCTCCCTCCACTTTCTCTCTCTCTCTCTCTCTCTCCCTCCACTTTCTCTCTCTCTCTCTCTCCCTCCACTTTCTTTCTCTCTCTCTCTCTCTCCCTCCACTTTCTTTCTCTCTCTCTCTCTCCCTCCACTTTCTTTCTCTCTCTCTCTCTCTCTCTCCACTTTCTTTCTCTCTCTCTCTCCCTCCACTTTCTTTCTCTCTCTCTCTCCCTCCACTGTTTTTTTCTTCTCTCTTTCTCTGTCGCCACCGATTTTTCTTCTCTCTCTTTCGACACCGCTTTTTTTTTTTCACTCTCTCTCGCCACTGTTTTTATTCTCTCCTTCACTCTGCTTTTTGACTTAAAAGAAAACTACTTACCAACGTGTCTTCTGGATTCTGTGATGTCATACTTTCACCATTTTGCAAAACCAGTTCTTTCTGTTGTCTCATCTCCTGTTCTTTTATTGCCTCCTTTTTGGAGATTTCATGTCCAAGATCTGCCTCTGTCATTTCATGGTAAGTTGGTTTGAATTTTTCCTTATCGGTGTTTTCATAGTGTTCAATGATTTGCTGCGTTTGGACACCGCTGTGCTGCTGTTCTTGCTGCTGTAGTGCCATTTTCTCTCGCAGGAGTTGACGCTGTTCCTGCTCCTGTCGAAGCATCTCCTCACGTTCCATGGCCCAACGGATTTCCCTCTCGATTGCACTCTCATTTTCATTGTAATCATCGTTAATTGCAGTCATGTCTTCGAGATTCCGGTTCACAACCTCTGGAGTGGATTCGTTTGTTCTGTTCGGCTTTCCGGGAATGTTGGACAATTTCACAGACCAGTGGCGTACTACTCTCTGTGCTTTTTTCACGGGTGTCTTTTCTGCCTCCTCCGTTTCAAAACGTTCTTCCCAGTGCTTCTTGATGGCGGCCAAGTCTGCAATTGAACCTCGATCCACTTGATCTGTTGTCTCTTCCTCTTTCAGGATGTTCTCACTGTAAAGATTTACTTTTGGGGGGAGCTCCAAGCCAGTCGAACATTTACGGACAATCAGAGATTTGCTGTCAAGATCGAAATCTGGAAAATAAATGAAAATGTGAACAGATAATTACAAAAGAAGAGACAAAATCCGTGTGTGTCCGGGGGTAGAGAAATATGGAGACAAAAATCAGTGTGTGTCCGGGGGTAGAGAAATATGGAGACAAAAATCAGTGTGTGTCCGGGGGTAGAGAAATATGGAGACAAAAATCAGTGTGTGTCCGGGGGTAGAGAAATATGGAGACAGTGGGGGAGAAAGAGAAACAAAATCAGTGTGTGAGAGAGAAAAAGCAGTGAGAGAGGGAGATAACGGTGGGAGAGAGTAAGAGACAAACTTGTGGTGGGGGGAACAAAAGAGACAAAACAAAGGGAGAGAGATAAACAAAATTGTTGTTGAGAGAGTGAAATAAAAGTGGGTGATCATGGGAGACAGAGAGAGCAAACTTAATGTTTCTTCACTTGTTTAAATAATTTGGTACAGTTTTAAGAAAATCTAATAAAATAGATTATGGAATTATCTCAGTCAAAATAATATTTGTTTTGCATTCAACTACCATATTTTCCCATGTATAATACGCCTTCATCCATAATACGCACACCTAAAATTGTGCTGAAAGTGTGGGAAAATGCTTCTACTCATGCATAATACGCAACCCTTGTTTGGTAATCAAACCCTACAAATTGTACCTCCCCAATTTCATTATGGTCAGCATTTTTTTATTTTTTTATTTTATTGTTAACTATAAATGCCCCCCCCACCTGTTTGATGCCGCGTTCCTTGTGTATGTATATATAACTTGTTAATGTATTTCCAAAAGTTTTATTGTAAATTATTTATTTAATGTCTTGTTTTTTATTAATTTGTATTTCTGTAATTTGCTTTTTGTTAACCGTCCTCCCCCCCCCACGTCTTATTTTAGAAGCAACTATTCTAACGGAAGTGGTAATTTTTTTTTTTAAATATAGGTCATTGGGACTTATATTAAGTTAAAACTTACTATTAATGTCAATACTCATTATTGAACACATACAGTGGTATCTCATTCCTATCGCCCAGTACTCTCTCCCGACTACACCCCCCTCTTTTGTTCTGTCTTGTCTTCGTTGAATGTTATACGTAATAGGAGTAGGTAGGCTTTCCTACCGCCCGGTCTACACTCCTCCCCCCTCTATTGGACACGTTTAGAGGCCCAAACCTTGTTTCGTGTCTAGGAAGGGGTCCCCGGATTTCTCTCTCTCTGTCTCTTTCCCTTCTACTCATCCTTTCATTTCTCATTCCTATCTGCTCTCGCTCCGGATCTTTTTTGGCCCCCTTGCCTTGATCGACCCACTGTCTTTCTCCACATCCCCTCCCTTGCCACTCCTATCTGCTCTTCCTCCAACCCCCTCTTTAACCCCTTGCGTTCTTCCTCCAACCCCCTCTTTAACCCCTTGCGTGATAGTGGCCTCCAGCCTTGCTTGGGGTGATATGATTAAAAAAAAAAAAAAAATTTCCTACTCTTATTTAAAAAAAATGGTTTTAAACATAGAATATTATTATTCTAATTTAGTTTTATGATAATTCTTATTTCATTTTCCATTTGTAAGTCTTGTTAGGTACGTGTGATTGTATTTGACATCCTTAGGGGGTCGCAATCTCCGAATGTTAGTGTCAAATTGTCGTATGTTTGTGGTGACTAGTCATTTTGTAACTAAAATCGACCGATGAATCGGTAATTTTTTAAAGATTTTTTTGTAACTGTGCATAATACGCACCCCAATTTTGCTTATTTTTTAGAAAAAAAAAATGCGTATTATACATGGGGAATTACGGTGATTTGTAGTAATACGAAATAGCAAAGGACAACAATGCTTATTATGAACACTGCAGATTTTCGAACTTACAGGTGAATTTTGACACAGCAGATACAATTTCTTTCTATCCAAACATGATGAATAAAAAAAAAATTAAGCAAAAACATTGTTTATATTTGAATTAAAAATAAATAACAATGAAAAAAATATTTATTAAATTATACTCTAAAACATTGTTCTGCTTATTTTTTTTTAAGCTTATCACCCCAAGCAAGGCTGGAGGCCACTAGCACGCAAGGGGTTACAGAAGGTTTGGAGGAAGAGCAGATAGGAATGGTAAAGGAGAGGATGTGGAGAAAGATAGTGGATCAATCAAGGCAAGGGGGTTACAGAAGATTTGGAGCGAGAGCAGATAGGAATGAAAGGGAAAAGGATGTGGAGAAGGGAAGTGGATAGATCAAGGCAACTGGAGATGTCGATTGATGTTACACTTAAATAGTTGGAGATTGTATTTGTCAGGGAAACAGGAATAAGGAAGGGAGTTCCACAGGCGAGATGTGCGAGACATGAAGCTATTGGAGTAGAAGAGACGTCTACATCTAACAGTTTCAACGGTGAAGGGGTGGGAACGGGATGCCAGCCTCGTAGGACGTTTAAATTCATGAGGCCTAGGAACCAGCGAAAGCAGCTCATCGGAGCAATTACCGTGAAAGTATTTGTAAAAAAGACAGAGCGAGGCAACGTCGCGTCTGTGAGAGAGCGACTGCAGACGAGATGACAGATCAGGGCCAATTACATTGCATATCCGTCTCTGGATCTTATCAAGAACCCTGAGGCAAACAGCAGGGGCTCCAGACTATAATATTTTTTCCAGCTTCATTCTACACTGAAATCTGAAGGCACATTGGGATAGAGTTTTTTTTCCTCATATTCTCTCACACTCAGTAACCCATTACTTACTGAGTGTTAAAGAATATGAGAAAAACTACTATTAAGGAGAGAGGACAATAAAAGAACAAGAATTAAGAAGACAGTAGATAACAATTGTCATTGCATTTAAATTTTTGAAGATCAAAGGCAATAAAGCCACTAGGATGCAAGGGGTTACTGAGTATTAGAGAATGTGAGAAAATCTACTATTAAGGAGAGAGGACAATAAAAGAATGAGAATTAAGAAGACAGAAGATAACGATTGATTTTGAAGATCAAAGGCAATAAAGCCACTAGGATTAAGATTCATCAGAAAATTCAAATATGAAAACCGTAAAATTTTCACAGGAACTACAAATCATTATTATTATGTACACTATTTACATTATTTGGACTATTGTTCTCATCTTTGTTGCCATATTTATCACAACGTTACGGCCCTTCAGTATCTGTCTATATTTCTGAGATGAGGTATTATGAACACTATTTACATTATTTGAACTATTGTCCTTATCTTTGTCACCATATTTATTACAACGTTTCGGCCATTGTACGCTTCGGCATTCTTCAGGTGGTTGGAATGTCGAACTGAACCTTTTATTTCGCTCACTGGGGTAGACTGTTCTAGTTTCATGTGCCATCTCTAATGAGTGTCAATTATCAGTTATCTCCTGTTAATTCCCCTCTCCATATTCTCCACCACCTTAACCAGGTATTGAACTCACACTCTTTGGGTCCTGTCACTGGATCAAACCAACGCCTTTATCCACTGAACCATGTGTCCTTGAAAACTGAGTGTAAAAAGATGCAATGATAACAGCAAAAAATTGCAATATGAGCACTGGTAAAAAAAATGATGCTGAAGACATTAGGTTTATAATACCGAGAAATTCATACACAGATGTCCTCAAGGACACATGGCACAGTGGCGTTGGTTAGATCCACTGACAGGACCCAAAGCGTGTGAGTTTAATACCAGGTTAAAGCAGTGGAGAAATTGGAGAGGGGAATTAACAGGAGATAACTGATAACTGACATCCATTAGATGTGGAACTAGAACAGTCTACCCCAGTGAGCAAAATAAAGGGTTCAGTTCGACGTTCCAACCACTGAAGAAGGCCACAGCGTACAGCGGCTGAAACGTTGTAATAAATATGGTGACAAAGATGAGTACAATAGTCCGAATAATGTAAATAGTTAACCTATTTCATTAGGGAAAGGCATGAACCTAAGTTGGAAGTAAACACAAACCATATTTACTGGAACTTGAACTCTGATTGCTGTTTTCATTTTCCAAGCTGTCAGTAACTTGTCTATTCAAACCAGCTGGTCCCAAACAATTTATTTAAAATGAATTAAAAATTATCTGTTAATTATTATTAATGTTCCAATTATATTTTTATAACATAGAAATCCCGGATTCAGACTGGCTTGAATCTTACACAAGTTGTAGCTTCTGTCTGTTTGCTTGTTATCGAACTTATCTTAGGGTTTTGGAGATAGACCCTTATAATCAAATATATTCTGAAACTACATTACCCAGGGTACTTAGATAAGTATATCTCATTTTGATCAAAGGGGGTCTCCAGGGTGCACAACACCTGCACTGAATTTTTTTTCCCTTTGATTTAAATTAAATTTAAATTTGAACAAGGCAATGACTCCTATCCAAAATATAGAAGGAGAAAGGCAGAAGATGGAGGTCATATCAGCAAGGTTATTGAGCAATATTGAAATTTTATTCCTTTTGATATAAATTAAATTTATATTTAAACAAGGCAATGACTCCTATCCAAAATATAGAAGGAGAAAGCCAGAAGATGGAGGTCACATCTGCAAGATCATTGAGCAATACTGAAATGAATTATTTTTCTCTACAAATTATAACAATGATTTAAAATCAGTCATCATTTTCTTGTAACATGCAACAAGGTGTGGGTCATTCGGCTAGTATATAACAATGATAATATTAAGTTGAAATAGGAGCATGATTTTTGGTCAAAAAGCCCGATTTCAGAGTCAAAGACTGAACAGATACTATACTGATCATCAGCAGAAAAGTGTTACAATTGCGCACAGAAACAAGCAGAATAATATTTTCTTTTATGTGATGTGTCCATGTCAGAAATCATGGCTCTCCACGACTTCAAATATTTTGTAGCTCTTAGTAATGTTTGTTTATTTTTTTACCATACCTCCTATTCCCCATTCTGCTATCTCTTCACACGGACTTGCCAGGTAGGTGGCCCAATGTCTCTCCCTATACCCTTTTTGCTTTTGATGAAGTGTCCTTTTTGTTTCCATTACCCTTAACACTTCCTTGTTGCTTACATGCTTTGTCCATGGTATTCTCAGCATCCTTCTGTAGAACCATATTTCTGTTGCTGTTAAGTCTCTTCTTCATTTGTGAGGAGATTGTTCAACATTCGCTACCATATAGGGGGATTGATTACTTGAATTAAGAGGACAGTTGTCGTGGTCAGGTAGCTCTCTAATTAAGAGAAATATTAATTAGCTTTGCCCCAACTGACATCATCTCTCTGGTTGTTGCAGTGAAATGAATTAACCAAAGGGCTGATAATAAAAGTATTTTGTATGACAAACAAAGAATAGTTATTATCAAATAAGAAGTCAAGGGTCAGGTGGGGCTGAACCTTCCTCATGTTTAATGAGAAAATGTAATTTTTTTTATGTCAGAGAAATCAGACTCAGTAATTTGCTCAGACAATTTCCCCCCCTCCACACTGTAACAATGGCTCATGAAAGATCAATATAAATTGAAACAAAAATAGATTTATACTAAAACAAGCAGAAAGGTGATGCTCGATATTGAGAGAGAGAGAGTTTAACTGAATTAAACTTTTCTTTGAAGACGTTCTGATGAGTGGAGTGAAAAGAATACTGATCTCACAAATTATTGATAGTGAGTCCAGCCATCACAAGCTGTTGAGTCAAGTTCTTTGATTTAAGAAGGAGGATACCATAGACCAAACATGTAAACAACAACAAAGCTCTAGGGAACAAAAACAATAATTTTGCTCAAGAAGATGCTTTACTTTCATAGTAAAAATCATTGGCCAATGCATTTTCATAGTAAAAATCATTTCTAATGCATTTTCATAGTAAAAATCATTGGCCAATGCATTTCTATAGTAAAAATCATTTCCAATGTATTTTCATAGCAAAAATCATTGGCCAATGCATTTTCATAACTTGAAAGATACAGAAATGTGTTTCTACAGAAGGATGCTGAGCATACCATGAACTTATAAAAAGTAATTGCTCATGACTGACACCTCTGCACATAGCCAAAAAAAACTTCTTGCATTTCTCCAATTCACTTTAAAAATCTAACATTTTAAAATGAACAACTTAAAATACTTCACCTTTTTCACTTTACTTTGTACGCATTCCTGAAGATGACTCATGTGAGTTTAAAGCTGAAACATGGCCTTGATTTTGGATATTTTGTGCATCTGCAGCAGCCAAGTTTTTTTTTATGGCTTATCAACCCTTTGTAGGTTATTTAAATCAAGAAAATATTTTTAGATTGTAAGAAATCTTTTTTTGAGTTATGATGATTCAGTGATAAAAATCTTACTAATTAACCCACAGCTGGGGGCAGAAGATGGTGGATTCACACCTAATCACAATCTGATAAAAGAAATTATAATGTGGATATAAAGTGGGAGATCAATTCTACATTAAAATCAATATATAAACTAGTCCATCACTTTGTGGTCATGGTAGTTTCTATGCATTTTTATTCTGATAAACAATGCTGACTTATTATCCATTATATTATCTGAGCTTACAGCATTTGGTATTCCCAAGCAGTCACCCATTTGAGTACTGACTAGGCTTGATGTTACTTAACTTCATTGGTCATACGGAAACCAGTGTTTCAACGTGGTATGGCTGCAAGATTATTTATAGTTTATAGAGTTTATATATCATATCCTCCCATATGTCTTCATCTTGACTTGAATGGTGTAATGTGAAGAATTAATTAACATTAAATGGGAAAAGATTCAAGTTGTTCCCAGACCCCAAAATAACCATGTGTGAGATTTTCTCAAGCCTTGGCCTTTGACATCAAATCAGGCAGATAGCGGTTATTTTGAGGATCTAGGAACATGAAATTAAAAATGTCAGAAACAAGTCTTTACATACTGTATAGAATTTTCTTGGGATTAAATAAAGATTTTTGTAAAAAACGTTTTTTTTTTTAAAGCTTTTCACCCCAAGCAAGGCTGAAAGCCACTAGCACGCAAGGGGTTACAGAAGGTTTCGAGGAAGAGCAGTAACGAATGGTAGAGGAAAGGATGTGGAGAAAGATAGTGGATCAATCAAGGCAAGGGGGTTACAGAAGATTTGGAGCGAGAGCAGATAGGAATGAAAGGGAAAAGGATGTGGAGAAGGGAAGTGGATAGATCAAGGCAACTGGAGATGTCGATTGATGTTACACTTAAATAGTTGGAGATTATATTTGTCAGGGAAACAGGAATAAGGAAGGGAGTTCCACAGGCGAGATGTGCGAGACATGAAGCTATTGGAGTAGAAGAGACGTCTACATCTAACAGTTTCAACGGTGAAGGAGTGGGAACGGGATGCCAGCCTCGTAGGACGCTTAAATTCATGAGGCCTGGGAACCAGCGAAAGCAGCTCATCGGAGCAATTACCGTGAAAGTATTTGTAAAAAAGACAGAGCGAGGTTACGGCGCGTCTGTGAGAGAGCGATTGCAGACGAGATGACAGATCAGGGCCAATTACGTTGCATATCCGTCTCTGGATCTTATCATGAACCCTGAGGCAATATATAGGCGTTGCAGAGAGAACACGTCATGGGCTATAACTACTTATGTCGGAGATCCCACGGTGCGGCATAACCTGATTTTAGACGTAGGTCGGAAGTCGCCTACATAAGCACCCATAAGTCTGCCTTATGTTTGGGAGCCATAATGAAAGACAGGAAGTTCCTCCGAAAACGACACAAACAAGAGATAGCGAATGTAGAAAACAATCCAATATGGCCTAGAGCCAGTGAAGAAACAACACTGACGATGAAGTGAATGTAATGGATTCGACTGGAATTCAAACTTGGCTCTCCAATTCCTCAACCCGATCTATTATCCATTACTCCACTGTGACTCCTACACATTCACTTACGTGCTAATACTCTTGGGAAAGGTATGGATCCCCTTTTTCTCCCCCTAGATATGGGTAAATAGCAGGGCAGACTGGGTTCTATCGCCTTATATGGCAACTGGTCTACTGCAGAAAAAGATGGCAACCTACTGCGGGAAAAAGGAGTAATGGATAGCGGCTTGGATTGAGGAATCGGAGAGCTGAGTTTGAATTCCAGTCGAATCTATTACATTCACTTACATGCTAATACCCTTGGGAAAGGAATGGATCCTCCTCTTCTCCCACCAGCTATGGGTAAATAGCAGGGCGGACAAGATTCTATAGCTTTGGATGGCGGCTGGTCTACCGCAGAAAGAAATGGCAGCCTACAGCGGGAGAAAAACAATCTGTCTCGTTAGTCATGTATCGAAAGATACATAATCGCCTAAGCGTGTATCACGCATGGCACATAAGTGACAATATATATATATATATATATATATATATATTGTGTGTATTTAGGCAGCATTGTTTCATTCATACATGTTTCATTAAATAATATAGACAAGTGTTGTAATTAACTATGAAATCTCCACAAATATACTTAAATGCCTATAACTGGTAACAGAAGCCATTGATTTATACCAACGGCTTCCCATACTTAATACTTCTCGTTTTCACTCTCGCGTGGTCATGTGTGATGTCATGAGCTGCGGTGCGATTTTCGCTTCCAGCGTCTCATATGCACGTGTTTATCGTTGCGTGGAAATCATCCATGTAAACAGAAACAGACTTTCATCACTTTCTCGTCCGTGTATTGCTTAATATATTGAACTCTAATTGTCATCTTTGATAATGGCTTATGCAAGCCGAAAGCTTAGATTGGATTAAAAAATATGTATCAATATTGTGATTTTCTTTCTTCGTTTCATGATAATGTTATTAAGCTTATCAGACGATATGAAAAGAATTTACATAAAATAAATAGACACTTGTCTATATTATTTAATGAAACATGCATCAATGAAAAAATGCTGCCTAAATACACACGATTTAAATTACATGATCCAGCAACCCACCAAACTATCAACACTTGGAATTATAAATGTAGCCTTGTGAAAAGGCAAATTGAAATAACCAAAGAAAAATTGAACACCCTTAACAGCAGCAAACAGGATATCTACAATAAACTAAAAGATATAACTACCCCGGACCAGCTGGAGGAAATTACGTATAGACTCATGGAAATTACCAATAAATCTGAAGCTGAACACCAGATTAAAATTGTCCATGTATTGGTTAATATATTGTAATGTAATTGTCATCTTTGATAATGGCTTATGTAAGCTGAAAGCTTAGATAGGATTAAAAAATATGTATCAATATTGTGATTTTCTTTCTTCGTTTAATGATAATGTTATTAAGCTTATCAGATGATATGAAAAGAATTTACATAAAATAAATAGACAACAATTGTCTATATTATTTAATGAAACACACACATATATATATAAGTTGAAAATTGCAACTAGAACCTTTTTAATATCAGGTGATGACATGTTTCTTTGGTTTATATTCTTTCTTCAGGGTGTGCAGTAAACCTTTACTTATATTGGCCTTTTGTAAAAGTAACCAATGTAGAAATTTTGGAAGCCCAGTGGATAGAATATTCATGTGTAAACTAGACAGACAGAGATTAGCCTCATATTAAACAAAGCAGATGGACTAGCCATGTATAAAATATCACAACAAATATTGTCAGACTGAACGTATATTGGCAAAAATCTATCTACCTGGCAGATGAGTAAATACCATTTCTATGAAACTCTGAGTGAGGAAGATGAGAATGAACATTTTATTTGCTTACTATAAAATGGCAGACATCTGTGTCGTATAGTATTGAAGAGAGAGAGAGAGAGCTATGGTAGTAAGATTTATTCTCCCATTTTTATTTCCCCCATTATGAGCATTATTATAACCATGATATAATAACACTGTAATTCACGGATGGAACGGAATGACAAACATGCTTTAAATATTCACAAAAATATATACATATATATTAGGTTGGTGCAAAAATGATGTCGTTTTTTGACGTTCAACTTCAGTCAAAAAACGACATTATTTTTGCACCAACCTAATACAAGCGTCCCACGCAGAGAATAATATATCACAAATATCTACACAGTAAAGCAGTGTGTGAGGATTGAGGACTGTGAGCTGGGGTTTCATTTTGTATCCGGGAAAGATATATTCTCAAAGGGGAAACGGCACCATGGACTTGTAAGCTGCTGGAGTAGGCAGGTTTGGGCCAGGCTAGAAGAAAACAACCTCAAGTCGTGGCTGCTGTAAGTTCAATTTTGGTAAAGTCTGGTTCTTGCAAAGGTAGAGCATAGCAGAAGGGGTCGGGTACACATGCGAATGGTACAGGGAACTGACTATTTTTCCAGCATATTTAGCGATGGGTCGTATATACGAATTCTACTTGGAGTCTGGGGTGAACTTGGATTCAAATAGATGTTCAAATATGCACCATATAATTTATGTATTCTACAATAGATTTATGTAACTCTGACAAGCAGTGTATCTGCGAAACTTTAAATCTGAAAGATAAGTCTTTAACTCTTTTGATATCTGTGAATGTAGACAAAGTGGAAAAAGATTTTGCGTTTCATCCAGACGGACTTTGTCATACGTCTATCCTATACAGTGTAACCCGGATATAAGAGACTTCTTCTCCCGTCCCGACAACTCTCTTATATCCGGGTTACACTGTATATAATAAACAATGACTTGATACTACAAAATTTAATTATCGTCTTAAATAGAACCGATGTAGACATGTTAATACTAAAAAAAGAGGTAAAATATTATATCCTTAAAGGGGGCTCAAGTCGCCTGAAAACCATGTGAAACTCGGGTTACGAGAGCCATCCTTTCATATGATTTAACTTTGTCAAGCGTTTTTTTTTTCTCGGTCTAGGCATTCTGTGCGCCAAGTACTTTACTGAGTAGATAAGTTTGCTTTTAGGCTGGTTTTCAGTATTGTCGTTTTTGTTCAAGACTATTTGGATAAGAGTTTTAGGTTTTGACAAGTTGTTCATTGTTTCCATCAACGGTTTTGGTTTTTCTTTAAAATACATATATGAAGAAAAACATAGTCTTAAGATGTGCTATATTTTTATGGGATAAAGTGCTCAATATAAGAGATAGAGCGTGTATAAATAATTGTTGCAATCGTCAGGCCTGACAATTGTGTCTAGCATGAAACAGCTTGTCGCCCCTGAGTGTTGACTTCAATGTTCACTTTTACATTTATATTTACATACACTATGTCTGATATTGGGCACTTTATCCCATAAATATAGCACATTTTAAAACATTATATATATATATATATATATATATATATATATATATATATATATATATATATATAATATATATAAAAGAACCTGTTTTAGATTGTAAGAATAATTCTATTTTTGCTGGTGAATATTGCATTTACATTTTATTTTGAGAATAGCAATTATTTTTCCAGATAACTACTATTTAACCCATAGCTGGGGGAGATGATGAGTTATACTTTTTTTCAAGGCTGTTTGTGCGTAAGTGAATGTAATGAACTCGATTTCAAACAGGGCTCTTCAATTTTACATTTGGTACCTACAGTGTAACCCGGATATAAGAGAAACCCGGATATAAGATATATTTTAGCTGGTCCCAAATTAGAGCCTGTATTAATGTATATATAATAGACCAAACCCGGATATAAGAGACTTCCTCTCCGGTCCCGACAACTCTTATATCCGGGTTACACTGTATATTCTTTACACTATTTGTGCATACCGATAGTCTATATCTTTAGCTGTAAACCAAGATATAGTAATTGTTATATATATATATATATATATATATATAGGTATGCAGAAAAATAGGAAAGAACACGTTAGGTAGATAATCCGGTGTTCCTTAGTATTTTGCTTTTATTTTCAAAAAGACAGTGCTCCATACAGAAGTAGAGCTTATATTATAATATTTTTTGTTTTTAAAAATATGATTCCTTCGCTACATAAGAGTTCTCATGTTTCAAAAGCGAGAGGGGTCTCGGCTCTCGCTTTTGAAACATGAGAACTCTTATGTAGCAAAGGAATCATATTTTAAAAAACAAAAAATATTATAATATAATTTGTTAAAAGATACATCCCTACCCATCCCTAAACATAACCCCGCTTTCAAATGTAACTATTAAACTGATACAACGAAAATTAAAAATTGAACCCTCTACCACCCCTTGTCTAGATGAATGGATTTATCGGTAACCTTGGAAACCCTCAATTATGAATCTTTCCAGTGCCGTTAACAACCGTAAATTTTAAAAAGTAAGTTACTCCAAAATTCGCTTGATGAGGAAATGGAACTAATGTCTTTGGTTTAATAACAAAATTAAATTCAGGGGCTTTAGCTTCCATTTCTGAAACATGGTTATCACTGTGTAGCGGTAAAACCATATTTTAAATCTATTAATTTATAATATTAATGCTCTGTAAATTTAAATTTACATTGAGCACTATTGTGTAAAAATAAAAATATCTATAAGAACACCGGATTTTATATCTTACTGTTCTTTACTTTTTATTTATATATACATATATATATATATATATATATATATATATATATATATATATATATACAGGGGTTTTATTTTTCTAAAAACTTTATTGCTGTAATTATAAATTCAAGGACAACATCACCGATAAAAAAGCCAGTTTGCTGGGCCATTCTCCAATAAAATGACTGCATATTACTAATTTAAAGGGCTATCAAAAGTATTTGGATATTTCCACCATGTCTTGATATGAAAGAGTCTATAAGCTAAGCCATCTTGCACATAAAGCAGCCATATTGTTCTCATGGCAGCCATTTGCAATTCTAATCAAAGAATGACACTTTATGGATTACAGAAACTTGTCTAGCATAATAAACATCCACTTCAAAACATGAAAATATGTATCAAAGTTATTTAATCAAATATTATTCAATGTCAATTGAGCAAGGCAATAAAAATATTCAAACACAAGAAAATACAAAGTGCAATTATATATGAATAAAGACTTGTACCCACAGAACCTCAGAATAGATTTAAACAACAGGGACGCCATTTTATTAATCAAACTTCTTTTTTTTAATTTTATTTTTATAGACATAAACACCTGAGATATCTTTCGGCCAACACTTATTCATAGGTAACGCGTTGGCACATTATTTATTAGTATAAAGGGGACACATATATTGGAATATTTACTAAAATGAAAGAAAAGTCTGAGTTCGTTTAAAATTAAATTTATTGAAAATATAATTAAAACGTAAGGGGGTGTAAATCTCAGCCCAGAAAGAGTTAATAAAAGGGGGAAAAATGTAACTCACAATCCTTCCAAGAGTTTTAATGATCTTGTGAAATGGTCTTTCTACCTGCATAAATTTGGGCGATGTAATTTTAAATATACAGCTTCCAAATCACGTAAATGAAATTCGGTTTGGACGCTGTGCAGGACAGAAAACCAAGTGTCCTGATAAGCAGAGGCACAGTCCTGGTTGTCCATCAAATGTTGGCCAATAGCCGACTCCTGGACCGACTGAGAAACTCTATTCCTGTGTTCGGGATTACGTAGATGTGAGGGAACATGCTGAGAAACGCGCGTTTCCAAACGAAGACTAGTCCGTCCTATATATACCGAATCACATCGGCACTTAAATTGATAAATCACTGAATTTTTACTTAGAAAGGACAGTCTATCCTTCAAAAAGGAGGGGAACACATTTCTGGTCTTAAAAATGGTCCGCAATTTCACAGCGAAGTAACATAAAGAAATGCAAGATGAAACCTTATCAGCTATAAGCTTTCCGTTCCTGCCAAGCCAGGGTAACTTTAAGTAAATGAGACAACGACTTGGTCCTAAAACAGCTGGTTCCTTAAATCGTCTAACTTTTCTAGCGATAACACGCTTGATTATGTTGGAAGGATAACCATTATCTACAAAAATACTGTGTAACTTCTCAAGTTCCCAGTCCAATAAATTGGGGGAACAAATCATCAAAGCGCGGTGAACCAGTGTTTCAATCAGACCTGTCGTACGGGACTTGGGGACAAAGGAATTTTAACTGGTATATAAACCAGTGAAAGTGTGTTTGCGAAAAACGGAAGTATCGAAAACGCCATCCCTACGTTGAACCAAGACATCCAAAAAGGGCAGAGACTCCTCTTTCTCCATTTCCATAGTGAGCCTAAGGGAAGGATGAAGGGAATTTAAACCCGCCAAGAAATTGTCAGCATCGCCAGAACAATCAAAAACTTTATAAACTAAAGGCATGTTGATTTTCTCCAAAAGAACTTGCTCACAGTGACCAACAAAACTGTTGGCAAGCACCGGACCCAAAGGACTGCCCATAGCGAACCCATCTGTTTAGACATACATAATACCGTCGAAACTGAATTTGACCCCCTCTGTGGCAAACCGCATGCACTCGAGAAACAACTCTTCCGGGATGCAGGTTGAACCTAAATTTCCTCTGCATAACCGATCTGCACAGATCGCAATGGTCTCCTGTAATGGTACGTTAGTATAAAAGGATACTAATAGGTACGATAATATCAAAGGAGGCCGTTATTTTATTGACAGAAGAAAAATCCACATTCCTAATGAAACTGGAAAATCTGAAGGAGTCTGAAATGTTATAAGTCGACAGTGCATCAGATACGGGTTGGATTGACTCCGCCAACCACTTGGCCATCTCATGCTGAATAGAGCCCACCACAGATAAAATTGGTCTAAGTGGAACTCCATTTTTATGTATTTTGGGAACACCGTACATTCTCGGTCTCTGAGAACCAACAGGCCTAATCCTATTATAAACATCTTTTGAAATGAGATGGCTTTTGTAAAGAGAAAGTAACCATCTCTGGGTCTTGGCTTCAACCTTCACGGTGTTATCACAAGACACAACTGGACGAATTCTCTTAAATTTAGCAGAGTCAGACAAAATTGCCTATATATATATATATATATATATATATATATATATCAAGGTGTCCATAAAGTTTGTGTGCACTTTAAAAAATTTATAACTTTATTTGTATTTGCGATAGAAATAATGTGTAAAAAATGTTATAAAGTTTTATGTACCTAGTTTTAAGTATAGCTAAAATGTGATTTCAGGCATTACTGTAAATCAGTTGGCAAATGTTTTCCGTGAACTGCAAAATCGTATTACCCTTTGTATTGCTAATGATGGAGGACATGTGGAAACTTAATTAAAATTGTGTGTGATTGTGATGATAATCACTACAGGGAAGAGTGCATTTCCCCGCGGTGGGTAACTGGCAAATGTGGAAGATTCCAAACAATGACTCACTCTCAATTTCATTCATTCATTCATATATATATATATATATATATATATATATATATATATATATATAAGGTATCCATAAAGTTCGTGTGCACTTTGAAAAATTTATAACTTTATTTGTATTTGCGATAGAAATAATTTGTAAAAAGGATTAGAAAGAAGTAAATCTATATTTTTTAAGGTTTTGAATTCAGAGTTGTCCTTCTTCTAGACCAGCTGCCATCCAAGGCTATAGAACCCAGCCTGTCCTGCTATTTACCCATAGCTGGAGGGAGAAGAAGAGGATTCACACCTTTCCCAAGGGTATTAGCCCGTAAGTGAATGTAATGGATTCGAGTGGAAATTGAACTCGGCTCTCTGATTCCTCAATCCGAGCCGCTATCCACCATGCCATATTATATATAATGAAATATAGTTTTAAGGTGTGCTATATTTATAGGATAAAGTGCTCAATATCAGAGATAGAGCGAATATAAATATAAAAGTGAACATTGAAATCAACACTCAGTGGCGACTGGCTGTTTCATGCTGGACGCAATCGTCGGCCTTACGTGCTAATACCCTTGGGAAAGGTGTGAATCCTCTTCTCCCTCCAGCTATGGGTAAATAGCAGGACAGACTGGGTTCTATAGCCTCGGATGGCAGCTGGTCTAGGAGAAGGACAACTCTGAATTCAAAACCGGTGCAGGGTCGGTTGGGGACCTTGTGGCACGTATATAAGTGAACATTGAAGTCAACACTCAGAGGCGACAGGCTGTTTCATGCTGGACGCAATCGTCAGCCTGACGATTGCGTCCAGCATGAAACAGCCTGTCGCCTCTGAGTGTTGACTTCAATGTTCGCTTATATATATATATCAGTTAAATGAAAATTTACTTGTTAATTTAGAATTAGTTTGTTATGTCCTTTCAGGATATTATTACGATATGTTCAAGCAAAGAAGAAAGTACTGGGCAGCCGGATAATAACGATCCTCCTATATGGCAGTGGATGCTGTATAATTTCCTTATAGATGAAGAGGAGACTTGAAGCAAGAGGGATGTGCTTCTACAGAAGGATGCTGAGAATACCATGTTCTGAACAGATGGGTAACGAGGAAGTTTTAAGGAAAATGGAAACAAAAAAAGAATCTCAAAATTAGGAGTTAACATTTCTGGGATACACAATGAGGAAAAGAAGGCTTGGAGAAATTGACACTCACCGGACATATTGATGGACAGAGAGAAAAAGCGAATAAATAAATTTAAGGAAACGTATAGAAAAATGAAAATGAAAAGACGGAGGTGGGGTGTGGGATATGTAAGTAAATACCCCCCCCACTCACACACCGGAAAAATTTATTTTAACATAATTTTTGAAAAAAAAAAAAATCTGTATAAGTGGGTGAGTTTTTTTTTCTAATGTAAACAGTTTACTTACATTGTAAGATATTTTGATTGATTGATTGATTGATTCGTTTTTTACGGTTTATCAACCCTTTGATAGTTATTTAAAGCCAGAAAATATTTTTAGAATATTTTTTATACCTTTACAGCACGTAAGTGTATGTCATGGATTCGACTGGTTGTATTTCATAAATACTACCTTATGAAAATTGAGATGTAGTAGAGTAGCGGGGGGGGGTCCTGTATCAGATTCGGGCGGGGGCATGAGACCCTTGCACTGGTCTTGGCATTAACCATGTATTTTCAGTCATTTTGGCGATCTACTGCGTGTAAAGTTGTTTTTTCTAACAGTAGACACCATGATAGATTTTCGTATTATACAGTGAAACCCGGATATAAGAGAGTTGTCGGGACCGGATAAGAAGTCTCTTATATCCGGGTTTGGTCTATTATATATACATTAACACAGGCTCTAATTTGGGACCAGATAAAATCTCTCTTATATCCGGGTTTCTCTTATTTCAGTGTATCTTATATCCGGGTTACACTGTATTTTGAATATGAATCTTTTATAACGTCATGGGTCGTGACATATTTTCAGTTTGACTTTTTCTTTTTTTTTTGTTCGGATCTGAATTTGTTTTGCTCATGAAAAAACACTATACAAAAAAAATCACTATTTTCACTGCATAATGTTCAATGTATTAAATTATTATTTAATTATTTTTTAACTTTTTAGCAAGAAAAAAAAATCTCAAACTGATATTAAAAATTGCCCCCAAACGATGACTTATTTAAGATGGAATGATCTATTATGACATGTATCTAAATACAATCTCCAACGGTTTAAGTGTAGCATCAATCGACATCTCCATCTATCCACTTCCCTTCTCCACATCCATTCACCTTTCATTCCTATCTGCTCTCGCTCCAAATCTTCTGTCACCCCCTTGCCTTGATCGACCCACTGTCTTTCTCTTTCTCCACATCCTCTCCTTTACCACTCCTATCTGCTCTTCCTCCAACCCTTCTATAACCCCTTGCGTGATAGTGGCCTCCAGCCTTGCTTGGGGTGATACGCTTAAAAAAAAAAAAAAAAAAATTAGAGACATTGGTTTTATTTTCTATTTTTCTACTTGAGTTGTTCCCATATATTGCATATGATCTATTATCGTACATAATTAAATTAGTTTACAATAAAATTTGTATTTTATATGAATATTACCTTATGAAGGAGGCACGGTGGAGTAATGGATAACGGCTTGGATTGAGGAATCGAAGAGTCGAGTTCGAATTCCAGTCGATTCCATTGCATTCACTTACGTGCTAATACCCTTGGGAAAGGTGTGAATCCTCTTCTTCTCCCTCCAACTATGGGTAAATAGCAGGACAGACTGGGTTCTATAGCCTTGGATGGCAACTGGTCTAGGAGAAGGACAACTCTGAATTCAAAACTTGCGGAGGGTCGTTTGTGGACCTTGTGGCATTCGCTGCACCAGGTCCCTGTATTCGTCCCTCCAAAAAGTGTGGATGGCCCTGCGCAAAGCCTTCACCACTATAATCAAATGCTGTGTGGCTGTCGGGCTTTCAGTTTCTGGGAACTGATCTGTCTGACCCTCATACGTCGAGTTCGACGGGAGAGCGATAATACCTTATGAAAATCGAGATGTAGTGGAGGGGCACAGTTCTTTCTCGTGCTTAGAAAACCGATAAAATTGTGAAGAATTATTTAAAATTAGTTCTTTTGACAAAAGCTTCCATTAGGGGATTTTAGAGATCATAATATAGACCGGAAGTTATTCATTCTAATTTATTTTTTTAGATGTAGTAGAGTAGGGGTGCGTTTGCACAGATTCGGAGGGGTTTGGGTGAAGGCATGATATCCTTGTACCTGGATACAATAAAAGGATATTAATTTTTAATCCGTCTAAGTACAAATAAATGTTCGGTTTTACAAAATATATAAAATATTTCGGTTTTAAACTATGAAAACAACGCCAAAAACATATTTTAATTAATAATAACGTTTGGATATTCGAAAGCGTATATACTTTCTTCATATGAGCATAAAATCATTTCAACATACCGACATCATTGGGAACTCTGGCTTTGTTTCCCGGCAACGAAACCTTCCTATCGGCGGTTGAAGAGAAGCAGCTATAGTCGATGAGAGTTACTTTATATAGCCAGTCTATTCAATAATGTAGTTTTTGTTTTGTTTGAGTATTGCAGAAAAAAACAACAATGACACTTTATACAGATATGATATAGAAAATAGAAACAAAGTTTATCGTATTTTCGTAGCTTATCGTAGGATAGTGGCTGTCTCGGGACATCCAGGTTTGACTTTAATCTAAAATGTCGAGAGAGATTATGCGAGACATACTTTTTTTAACAACCTCGATAAGATGATCTTGTGAGGACATCAATGATTAAATGGGCGCGTACCCATCGCTTCGCCTGGCTTGGGTAATTTGGACATTGACACAGCTGACCTATCAACTCTGCAGGCTCCGAAGGGAGACTTCCTTACTTTGAGCCTTTTTTTAAAATTTTTTTTATTTCTGTCGCCGATATATATTTCTTTCAACAGGCACTGGGCGGAGTGAGTCGCATCTCTGCTCGAAAGTCGGAATCTTTGGGTTTTTATAAGAAAGGCTCGAGAAAAATGGATAAGTGTAGGTATGTCCAATATTTCGCTAAAAAGTGGTATACCTTGACGAAAAAAAGTCCCCAAATTGATAAAACAATTTTTAAAGTAAGTCTGCCGTTTTTTTTTTCCAACAAGATTCTCCCTGCAAAAAATTAAGCTTTCGCTAATAAACAGCTGCCGGGTGAAAATACTTCAGATCGATTAAGTCAGCGAGTGGTTTTGAAAAAAAAGAAAAAAAAGTTTCACGGTTTCGGGACGTTATTCGGTTAAATTATTGCAATGACATTTTAGATAACAGATATTTTTTTTTTTACTGATTCGGGATTTGTTTACAAGTGAAACATCTGACCTGAAAGTTGTTAATGTTAGTTGGTCCACAATCATTCCTCAGCTGGCACCTGGAAATAAACGCCGTGATATGGCTAGTTTTTTAAATCCAGTTTCTACGGATTTTTGATTAAATCTCAGTTTTACTGAAGTTATTGATATATATATATATTGTTTTTGAGCTTTTTTTTTTAAGTTGGCAGATCTGCATTTGATTGATTGATTCCTTTTTTAAGACTTACCAACCCTTTTAAAACCAGAAAATATTTTTAAATTGGAAGATTTTTTTTTTGTAGATATTAATGCATTTAGTGATACTAATTAACCCATATCTGGGGGGCAAGAAGTTGGTTCATACCTTTACAAGAGAATTTTCGCGTAAGTGAAAATAACAAACCCAATGAGAATCGGAACTTGGGTCTTCGATTAACAATTCAGAGCTATTATCCGTTACACCAAATGTACCTCCACCTGGTATGCAAAAGCGGTCACCCATCTAGATACTGACCAGGCTCGACGTTGCTTAACTTTAGGGATCGTGCTTCAACGTGATGAGACCGCAAACCCAGACATGCATTTGTTTGATAAGAAACATTGATGATACTGTGCACTAAACGTGAGAAGGACGGTACAATCCCGGTCACCCCGAAAATCACAGTTAATGTTGGAAGAACCGGATATGCTAGTCTGTTCGCCGTTTTTACAGTTTGTCTTTGAAAGCCGACACTTCATCTGCCAACTTAAAGACAGTAGTCATCCATCTTTGAAGCGATAAATTGAATTCCTTGAACAGGTTAACGATGTCACACAGGTAAACAACAATCCCTTAAAATAGATCTGTCAACTCTCCTGGAGGTACCAAGAGACTTCCGCTTTTGAACTCTCTATCCCGGTCTCCCGCTTCGGAACTTGTCTTCTTCCGGTTATCTTTTAAAACGTTGGTCTTCCGCTGAGTTGGCCAATTTAAAAAAGATTCTCCCTGTAAATTGTAATTGTTGACCGTTATCCACTAAAAAAAAGCTGGCGAATGAAAATACTTCCTATATAATTCCTGTATGCGTTTGTAAAATCCTATTCACCGTTTCGGACCATGATTCGGTTAAATTATTCCAGAGATGATATTTTTCGATTATAACCGATTTTTGATTTGTTTACAAATGTCACACAAGTAAAAAAAAACTAAAAGTTTTATTCCCTTTTTATCATTGAAGTATGATGACATACTTGACTTTTTTCGATATGTTTTGGAAGGAAATACTGTAGCAGTTTTCTTGAAACAAAACTCCCAACCATGGTTTTTCTCTTTAACGTCAATCTAACTTCAGAACTTTAGAAAAAAAGAAAAGAAGGCATTTTCGATCTGCATCCATTTCTTTGTAGATCTGCTCAAACAGACGCGGGTTAAGGGCGTGTACTTCGAAGAGATTTATGGCCCCAGCAATGTCGATCGATAAACTGTAAATAATAAAAGATCAGGTGATATCATTCGTCTAGCTAGCATTTTCCTATGGAAGACTGACATCCAGGGACAGCATCTTTGACCCAGGTGGTGAATCCAGACAGCCGTCCGGTTATAGCTGCAGCCCTATATACTTATACAAACATACTGAATAGCCAAGTTTGTCTGATATGTCATCATTCAATGTCTAGAAGACTTCTGCTCCAGTCGTATTAGTTGGTTGCGTTATCTCTCTCTCTCATATATATATATATATATATATACACACACACACACACACACACACACACACACACACACACACACACACACACACACACACACACAAGTGAGCAGTATTGCTTTGTTGATGACGTAGGTAGATTTGTCAACCTGGATTGCAGACCATTACTTTATTCCAACAGCTGTGCTTTGTAAATTCACTGATCAAAATCATCTTGAATAAGTTGGAAAATGACCATGGAATATATATAATAAAATAGGCAGCATATAATTTTACATTACAAAGAGTTAATGATACCTTGAATTAATTAGCAATATTAATGCAATTATTGGCGAAATCCCTTCGCTAGTAGACATAATTATAAGCATTATACTACTAATAATCCACTGAATGATGAGATCCTTATGTATAAAATGGATATGGTGTATCTTTTCATTCAGCTCGTACTTTCTGGAATACGCTTCGTATATGCTCTCACAAGAAACAATGATTGTGTCCTCAATTTTGTAAATTTAAAAATCAGTTTCATTGAATCTGTTTTCCACGTGGACTTGATAAAAAGAATAATGGAGCAATGGGAGACATTCTATTTTGGCGTTGAAAAGCCCGAAGCCTCTAAAAAGAAATACAAATGGAGTTGCCAGCGAATAATTTAGTAGACGCACTCGCTTTCAGAAGGGTTCCGCTTCGGTTACCAGTAACTTCAAAGAAACTGTCTTCAATCGTCTATTCACTATCACCAATGAAATTACACACAAGGTCACAACTGAAAGCTCTACAGACTCTTTCCTTCTCTCTCTCTCTCCTTCTCTCTCTCTCTTTCCTTCTCTCTCTCTCTCTCTTTCCTTCTCTCTCTCCCTCCCTCTTTCCTTCTCTGTGTGTAAATCTCCTATTCACATAGAAATGGCGATACTTGCTTATTGACCAATCCTAACGGACGTGTCGTTACTACGATGACATATACTTTTGAGAAGGCTATAGAGTCATTGCGAAAATGTGGCAGATGATTGCAACTCATAATACCTTACACCAGTGTTTCTCAACCGGTGTTCCCCGGGATTAGGGCTTCTGCGAGAAGCAATGATAAATAGGCTAAATACATTTTTGAGTAATTTTTCTTAATTTTATATTCGAAATTTTGCTCATCACGTACGGCATGTTGTTGGAAAATCCTTGGTTATTATAATAAAGGCTTCAACCTTTTAAAATTATAATATGATTGATTTGTTTTCTGCGGCTTATCAAGCCCTTTGAAGGTTATTTAAGGCCGGACAATATTTTAGATTGTAAGAATTTTTAGTAGATAAGTGAATACAGTGAACCAAACTGAAATTGGAACTCGGCTCTCCGATTAACAATTCCAAGCTATTATCTATTACACCATACACACATCCAAGCTTAGAGCACCTAGTGTTCCCAAGCGGCCACCCATCTAGACCAGGCTCGACGTTGGTTAACTTCGGTGATCGTATTGGAACCGGTGTTTCAATGTGATGTGGTCGTAAACTATAAAATTATAATAATCATAAGGAATGTACTTAGTGAGATCTATATGGCTCTAAAACGCCACTCGTTAGTGTTAACTTGGCCTATCTAAAACGCCACTCGTTAGTGTTAACTTGGCCTATCTAAAACGCCACTCGTTAGTGTTAACTTGGCCTATCTAAAACGCCACTCGTTAGTGTTAACTTGGCCTATCTAAAACGCCACTCGTTAGTGTTAACTTGGCCTATCTAAAACGCCACTCGTTAGTGTTAACTTGGCCTATCTAAAACGCCACTCGTTAGTGTTAACTTGGCCTATCTAAAACGCCACTCGTTAGTGTTAACTTGGCCTATCTAAAACGCCACTCGTTAGTGTTAACTTGGCCTATCTAAAACGCCACTCGTTAGTGTTAACTTGGCCTATCTAAAACGCCACTCGTTAGTGTTAACTTGGCCTATCTAAAACGCCACTCGTTAGTGTTAACTTGGCCTATCTAAAACGCCACTCGTTAGTGTTAACTTGGCCTATCTAAAACGCCACTCGTTAGTGTTAACTTGGCCTATCTAAAACGCCACTCGTTAGTGTTAACTTGGCCTATCTAAAACGCCACTCGTTAGTGTTAACTTGGCCTATCTAAAACGCCACTCGTTAGTGTTAACTTGGCCTATCTAAAACGCCACTCGTTAGTGTTAACTTGGCCTATCTAAAACGCCACTCGTTAGTGTTAACTTGGCCTATCTAAAACGCCACTCGTTAGTGTTAACTTGGCCTATCTAAAACGCCACTCGTTAGTGTTAACTTGGCCTATCTAAAACGCCACTCGTTAGTGTTAACTTGGCCTATCTAAAACGCCACTCGTTAGTGTTAACTTGGCCTATCTAAAACGCCACTCGTTAGTGTTAACTTGGCCTATCTAAAACGCCACTCGTTAGTGTTAACTTGGCCTATCTAAAACGCCACTCGTTAGTGTTAACTTGGCCTATCTAAAACGCCACTCGTTAGTGTTAACTTGGCCTATCTAAAACGCCACTCGTTAGTGTTAACTTGGCCTATCTAAAACGCCACTCGTTAGTGTTAACTTGGCCTATCTAAAACGCCACTCGTTAGTGTTAACTTGGCCTATCTAAAACGCCACTCGTTAGTGTTAACTTGGCCTATCTAAAACGCCACTCGTTAGTGTTAACTTGGCCTATCTAAAACGCCACTCGTTAGTGTTAACTTGGCCTATCTAAAACGCCACTCGTTAGTGTTAACTTGGCCTATCTAAAACGCCACTCGTTAGTGTTAACTTGGCCTATCTAAAACGCCACTCGTTAGTGTTAACTTGGCCTATCTAAAACGCCACTCGTTAGTGTTAACTTGGCCTATCTAAAACGCCACTCGTTAGTGTTAACTTGGCCTATCTAAAACGCCACTCGTTAGTGTTAACTTGGCCTATCTAAAACGCCACTCGTTAGTGTTAACTTGGCCTATCTAAAACGCCACTCGTTAGTGTTAACTTGGCCTATCTAAAACGCCACTCGTTAGTGTTAACTTGGCCTATCTAAAACGCCACTCGTTAGTGTTAACTTGGCCTATCTAAAACGCCACTCGTTAGTGTTAACTTGGCCTATCTAAAACGCCACTCGTTAGTGTTAACTTGGCCTATCTAAAACGCCACTCGTTAGTGTTAACTTGGCCTATCTAAAACGCCACTCGTTAGTGTTAACTTGGCCTATCTAAAACGCCACTCGTTAGTGTTAACTTGGCCTATCTAAAACGCCACTCGTTAGTGTTAACTTGGCCTATCTAAAACGCCACTCGTTAGTGTTAACTTGGCCTATCTAAAACGCCACTCGTTAGTGTTAACTTGGCCTATCTAAAACGCCACTCGTTAGTGTTAACTTGGCCTATCTAAAACGCCACTCGTTAGTGTTAACTTGGCCTATCTAAAACGCCACTCGTTAGTGTTAACTTGGCCTATCTAAAACGCCACTCGTTAGTGTTAACTTGGCCTATCTAAAACGCCACTCGTTAGTGTTAACTTGGCCTATCTAAAACGCCACTCGTTAGTGTTAACTTGGCCTATCTAAAACGCCACTCGTTAGTGTTAACTTGGCCTATCTAAAACGCCACTCGTTAGTGTTAACTTGGCCTATCTAAAACGCCACTCGTTAGTGTTAACTTGGCCTATCTAAAACGCCACTCGTTAGTGTTAACTTGGCCTATCTAAAACGCCACTCGTTAGTGTTAACTTGGCCTATCTAAAACGCCACTCGTTAGTGTTAACTTGGCCTATCTAAAACGCCACTCGTTAGTGTTAACTTGGCCTATCTAAAACGCCACTCGTTAGTGTTAACTTGGCCTATCTAAAACGCCACTCGTTAGTGTTAACTTGGCCTATCTAAAACGCCACTCGTTAGTGTTAACTTGGCCTATCTAAAATGCCGTTAACTTACTCTAGGACGGTATTCTTTAATATTAACTTCTACAGTCTAAAACGGTGTTCGTTAGTACAATGTATGTTTATTAATTCTTTGGAAGCCGAAGTATAAATAGTTCTTTGCTTAGCTTACTTGTTCATTGGCCCCTAATTGCTGTCACCAACACGTGTTTCACAATTTCAATACCAAGAAAAAATTATTGATCGCAATTCAAAGTAAACATGTTTCTTAATTCACATCTGTTCCAAATCCATGGACTAATTTCTTTTCACTTTATTGATTCTGATTTAATCATTTAGACGGTCGCGAAACAAATAGTTTTTTTTTCTCACAAAGACATTTTAGATATGCGGCTAGTGAAGCAGTTACTGGCACCGAAAATAGAACCCGCTGTAAAATTGACGACAGAAGAGACGTCAAGAAATTGGCTCACTGTTCACTGACTGTTCTGTTGGGTTACATTTAGCTGTGGTCACCCTGACTGGTTATCAGGGGAAAGGAGAAGTTGGAAATCCTACCCCACAAGCCGAAACTACTTCCTGCTATGTTGCAGCTGGCCACGTTGCAATCTGTTCGCTGCTATGTTGCAACTGGCCACGTTGCAATCTGTTCCCTGCTATGTTCATCTGGCCACGTTGCGATGTTCATTGCTATGTTCATCTGGACACGTTGCAATCTGTTCCCTGCTATGTTCATCTGGCCACGTTGCGATGTTCCTTGCTATGTTGCAAGTGGCCTCGTTGCTATCTGTTCCCTGCTATGTTGCAACTGGTGTTGTTTTTACATGACGATAGACCCGTGATAAATCCTTCCTTATTAGCAATTACTACACAATATTGTCTTCTTTCTTTTCGTTTGTTGCTGGAGAGGCGGTAAGACGAGTCTTTACGGAAAGCATCCTTTCCTTTCAGAACTTTTGCTATGAATGGCCAGTTCAACAACAGTAGCGACTTTTACTTTCGCCTCTGTTCGTTAAATTAGTTTCTTTCTTTTTTTTTTTTTTAACTCCGTTCCTCTAACTCTGGCAATCTCTTACGGTCAATAAACAAAACAGGCCGTACTGGGGAAATCTCTCCCAGTTCGAGTGTGGACTTTCTGTGCCTAAAGTCTTCGGACACTGGAAAATTGTCACGTAGGCTTTTTCTTCAGACAACATTCTCTTGACAAAAACCAAATGTCCTGAGCTGGCTAGCTGGGACCCTCTAGATGAACTCTCATACATCTTTTTTTTAATCATTTCACCCACAAGAAAGGCAATAATACCACTAGAACATAGGTGGGTATAGGGAGTGACTGAGATGACTTTAGCGAAGAGAAGTGGGGAAAAGGACAATAAAAGGAAAAGGGTTCAGGAAGACAGATGACGATTGACATTGCATTTAAATTTTCTGAAGATTGTAGAACCGAACCAAACCAAACCAAACTAAATGTAGGTGAAGAAAAAGGGATTGTCAAATGAGGCATTTCTGGGACCAATCAAAATTAAGAATAATTTACTGAGAGTAACTTGTCAATTTTAAATACAATTTTGATAGTCACAGAACCATCAGAATGGTGGCGATCATGGTTCTCCACAATTTCCAGTCTTTTGTAGCTCTTAGTAAATTTTATCATTTTGTTATCTCTCTCAATCCCTGATCTGCCATCCATTTACACAAGCTTGCACTGTTTTCCTTGCCTTCAATCTGTCCTGTGAGTGTCAAATTTTCCAAGCCCTCTTTCCTCATTATGTGTCCTAGAAGTTTCAACAATCTCTTTCTAATGTTAACTATACGTGTCTGTTTTGTTTCCATTTTCTTTAAAGCTTTGTCATTGCTTGTTTCCAGTCGATGGTATTCTCATCATGCTTCTGTAGAACTACATTTCTGTCACTTCAGGCCTCTTCTTCATCTGTGAGGAGATTGTCCAGCATTCACTACCATATAGGAGGACTGATATTATGTAACAGTTCAGTACTCTTTTCTTTGTTTCTAACAATTTTTTCTGTTTCTTAATTATTTGCTTTGCTTTTTGAAGGCATCTTTCACAATGCCAAAGTGCCTTCAGATTAAACAATAAAGCTGAACAAATGCCTTTTCCTTTCTTGTCAACTTTGATATCATTTAAAATTTAAATGCAATTTAAAAATTAAAATTCAGTGTCAATCATTATCTTCTGTCTTTTTAATTCCTGTTCTTTTATTGTTCTTGCTCCTTAATAATGTGTTCCTTTTTCTCATATTCTTTCACATTCAGTAACCCCATCTTAGTGGCTTTATTGCCTTGCTTGGTGTGAAATGATTAAAAATAAAATATAATGTATCATACGATAAAAATATGTACTCTCTGAGCAATAAAAAGAAAAGATAAAACCCTCATCTGAAATATTGTGATAAAAACAACAAAGATGAAGACACTAGTTTGGTTGGTTACTTGGTTGATTTTGTTTAGTGGTTTG
>OZ038509.1:20973916-21033916 GCA_964036315.1 Acanthosepion esculentum | reverse complement strand
AATATTCAACCTATCCTTATCTTTATTGCTTTGATCAAAGTTTCAGCAAACATATTTTTCAAAACCCCCATCCACATCGCTCTTTACTCCACCCCAACTCTTTATCGTGATTATTGCATTTAGCTGACAGAGTGTAAATACAAAGTACTTTGTATTAATAAAGATAGATGAATTTAGAACTGACACACCCAAGTTATTTACAATCACTTACCAACAGATAAATTTATTCATTCAAGGGAAGGTCAATCAGTACCAATTTTAGCAGCCATTATGACAACTGTTGTTTTGACGCCTCCATTTACAGTATCTGTCTATATTTCTGAGATGACGTATTATGTACACTATTTACATTATTCAGACTATTGTCCTCATCTTTGTTGCCATATTTATTATAACGTTTCGGCCGTTGTATGCTCCGGCCTTCTTCAGGTGGTTGGAATGTCAAACTGAACTCTTTATTTCGCTCACTGGGGTAGACTGTTCTAGTTCCATGTGCCCTGTTTCATAGGTATCAGTTATCTCCTGTTAATTTTCCTTCTCAAAGTTCTTCACAGCCTTAACCAGGTATTGAACTCACACTTTTTGGGTCTTGTCCTCAAGGACACATGTCACAGTGGATGAAGGCGTTGGTTAGATCCAGTGACAAGACCCAAAGTGTCTGAGTTCAATACCCAGTTAAGGCAGTGGAGAACTTGGAGAGGTGAATTAACATGAGATAACTGACATCCATTAGACATGGGATGTGGAACTAGAACAGTTTATCCTAGTGAGCGAAATAAAAGGTTCAGTTCGCCATTCGAACCACCTGAAGAAGGCTGGAGCGTACAACGGATGAAACGTTGTAATAAATATGGTGACAAAGATGAGGACAATACTCCGAATAATGTAAATAGTGTACATAATACCTCATCTCAGAAATATAGACAGATACTGAAGAATGCCGGAGCGTACATCGACCAAAACGTAATAAATTTGGTGACAAACATGAGGACAATAGTCTGAATAATGTAAATAGTCTGCATTTACAGATTTGGCAAATGTTGGTTGGTTGGTGATTTGATTAACCCCCCTTTATAATGGCTTTTAATTAAACCAGTGGTTGAGCTTTCCTCATCACCCAGATGACCCTAAATTGTCACCAATCACAATGAATGCTTGCCCTCTCAAAGAGGATCTTTTTGTTGAGCGCCTTTTGCAGCTCAAGTTCACCACAGAACTCATGGAGCTCATATATGATTCATTACTGAAGATGCCGGAAAAATGGCTGGCTTCTTATACTGTTCCAGAAACTACCTGCCGTGCTCTATCTTTACAAGAGTGAGATTAGACCAAAAATGGAGTATTGCTGTCATATCATGGCTGGAGCTGCCCAATCCTCACTTTCCAGACTTGATAGAGTCCTTCTGCCATGCCTCATCTTTACAAGATCCAGATTAGACCAAAAATGGAGTATTGCTGTCATATCATGGCTGGAGCTGCCCAATCCTCACTTTCCAGACTTGATAGAGTCCTTCTGCCATGCCTCATCTTTACAAGATCCAGATTAGACCAAAAATGGAGTATTGCTGTCATATCATGGCTGGAGCTGCCCAATCCTCACTTTCCAGACTTGATAGAGTCCTTCTGCCATGCCTCATCTTTACAAGATCCAGATTAGACCAAAAATGGAGCATTGCTGCCACATCTGGGCTGGAGCTGTACACTTTTCAGCCTGGACAGAGTTCAAAAGGATTTATGCAGCCTTGCCAACAAATTATTTTCCATCCCTCTTGCAAAGATGCAACATCACAAACCTCTGTGAAAAATATTCAGTGGAACTACATTCCCTAGTTCAGACACTTACAACTAAGATTTAGCATGCCATATACACAAAAACAAAATAATTTTCTTTTTAATCATTTCACCCCAAGCCATGTGGGAATGCCACTAGTACGGAAGGAGGTACAGGGAGTGAAAGTGAGAGAAAAGACTGAGTATAGGGAGGATTGAGGAAAGGACAAATGATGAACGGGATTCAAGAAGATAGATGATGGCGATTGATGTTGCATTTAATTTTCTAAAGATTGTAGATATCAAGGAAGCAAGTAAATGGAAGGGAGTTCCACAGGTAGGATGTGCGGGAAAAGAAACTGTTGGAATAAATGTGGCCATTGCATTTAGCTATTTCAACAGTAAAAGGGTGGGACCTAGATGCCAAGAAAAAGAAGTTCACCTGGAAATTATTTGTAAGAAAAACAGAGGGGTGTGATGTCATGATAAAATGATAAAATAGTTGAATAGCACAGAGACAGAGAATGACAGAATAATCAAATGGTATACAGAATGAATGGCAGAATAATTGAATGGCACACAGAGAGAATGACAGAATAATCAAAAGGCACACAGAGAGAATGGCATAATAATTGAATGGCACACAGACAGAATGGCAGAATAATTGAATGGCACACAGACAGAATGACAGAATAACTGAATGGCACACAGAATGGCAGAATAATCGAATGGCACGCAGACAGTTTGACAGAATAATCGAATGGCACGCAGACAGAATGACAGAATAATCGAATGGCACACAGACAGATTGACAGAATAATCGAATGGCACACAGACAGAATGACAGAATAATCGAATGGCACACAGACAGAATGACAGAATAATCGAATGGCACACAGACAGAATGACAGAATATCTGGAGGTGTTCAGTTTGAATGAGCTCCACCTATCCACTAACAATTTGTTTTATGATGCTAAATGAATTGCAGGTCAATCCTTAGAAAGAGAAAAGAAAAAAAAAACCTGTTAGGATTTCTTGCTTGTTTGTTTTTCTCCTTTTTTTTTTTCTTTTTAAATTCTGAGGAAAAGCTTTTCTTAGTATTTTGTCTGTCATGGAAAAATGCAAGGAATTTTTTTATTTATATCTCGCCAGAAAATGTCATTGATGAGAAAGGAAAAAAATTTCAAACACTTATGTTTACTAACACTTGTTCTGCAAGTTATTACACCGAAACGGAAATAAAGCAGCATATATCTATAATGGCAAACAACTCATTTTTTAACACACCCAGTTGCACAGGGTGGCAAGCCAATCCCTGTTGCAGATGCCTGCTCAGGCACATTTTTATATTTCTTCTACATCCACAGAGCCTGCCTCTCCAGTTAGTTTCTGGGAAAGAGTGCATAATCTAGCGTGATCTACAATTTTTGACCAGGCCAATACATTTAAACCCTCGGTCACGATGACTTGTGACTTCATGCTAGCACAATTACCAATGACTTCCAAAAAATTCTGGAATCCTGAAATTGCCTCCCCAGGTAGATAGCATAAAAAAAAAAAACACCTTGGCAAATCAACCATGGTGTGGTTTAAACAGGAGTCACATGGTCAGAAAGCAAATGTTCTAACCCCTCAGCAATGTGTCTACAAATATATATGTCAGTATAAATCTTCCTTATAAGGAAACATTCATCATTCATTGACCAAGTGGCCAGTGCTAGTTGGGTAATGCGCTTCTTCACTTCTGGGCCATTGGGCTGGGATCAAAGTGTAGTATCTGTTATGGTAATGGTAATATTCGCTGTTTCCTGATTTCTCTTTCTGTGCTGTTTTCTTGCACACCCAAGCTTACAGCATCTGGTATTCAGTGGTCACACATCTAGGCACTGACCAGGGTTGATGTTGCTTAACTTTGATGAGAGGTTGAAGGAAGTTCTAATGAATGCTAATCAAAATAGAATTTAGTCACAAGAAAAAAAGAAAAAGAAAATTACTTATTTTTTTATGAGAGGATCATTTTTCATCAATAGTGTCGATTGATGTACGAGTTGGATTTTTGTTTTAATGGCACTGCCGGGCACATTATTATTATCGATTTGTTTTCTCTGGCTTAACCCTATGAAAAATTATTTAAAACCAAAAAAATATTTTTAAATTCTAAGAATTTTGGGTGAGATAATAAAGTTTTAGTGATACAAGTCTTACTAAGTAACCCAGAGCTGAGGTTGGGGAGTGGAGGTGAATTCATATCTAACCAGAATTTGATAAAAGAAACAAGAAATTATGTGGATATAAAGTGGGGGATCGATTCCATATTACAATAAATATATAAACTGATCCCTCACTTTTTGATCACGGTAGTTTCTATACATTTATATTCCAGAGAATGTAAATAAATCTAAAAGACATGCCTGTGTAGCTAATCAGTATTTCATTGATCAATTCATTTTCTATGGTTTATCAACCCTTTGCAGGTTATTTAAATCCAGAAATTATAATATGGACATAAAGTTGGAGATCAATTCTATATTACAATCGCTATATAAATTGATCCCTCACTTTGTGGTCACAATATCTTTTATACATTTATATTCCAGAGAATGTAAATAAATCTAAAAGACATGCCTGTGTAGCTAATCAGTATTTCATTGATTGATTCATTCGTTTTCTACGGCTTATCAATTCTTTGCTGGTTATTTAAATCCAGAAATTATAATGTGGATACAAAATGGGGGATCAATTCTATATTGCAATCAATATATAAACTGATCCCTCACTTTGTGATCATGGCAGTTTCTAAACATTTATATGCTAAAGAATATGAATAAATCTTAAAGACATGCCTGTGTAGCTAATCAGTATTTCATTGATTGATTCATTCATTTTCTACGGCTTATCAACCGTTTGCAGGCTATTTAAAGCCAGAAAATATTTTTAGATTTTAAGAATTTGTTTTTTGCGATAATAATGGTTTATTGATAGAAGTCTTATTAATTAACCAATTGCTGAGGAGGAGACTAAATTCTGTAGCCTTGGGTTGTAAGCAGTGTAGGAGAAGGAAAATTCTGAATTCAAAACTGTATACAGCCTTAGTGAAGCACATATAATGTAGCTAAGGAAAGGATTGTTCGCATTGACTCCATTCTCCAACTGATTAGTTTTTGGTGGGAGAAGGGGTGAATTCATAGCTAATCAGAATTTGATAAACAAATTATAATGTAGACATAAAGTCAGGGATCAATTCAATATTACAATGAATATATAAACTGATTCCTCACTTTGTGATCATGGCCGTTTCTATACATTTATGTGCCAAAGAATGTAAATAAATCGAAAAGACATGCCTGTGTAGATAATCAGTATTTCATTAAATGATCGATTCGTTTTCTACGGCTTGTTAACCTTTTGAAGGTTATTTAAAGCCAGAAAATATAGTGGATATAAAGTGGGGGATCAATTCTATATTACAATCAATATATAAACTGGTCCCTCACTTCACGGCCACGGCAATTTCTATACATTTATATTCCAAAGAATGTAAATAAATCTAAAAGACATAGCTAATCTGTATTTCATTGATTCATCAATTTGTTTTTTATTTCTTATCAACACTTTGCAGGTTATTTAAAGCCAGAAAATATTTTTAGATTTTAAGAATTGTTTTTGAGATAATGATTTAGTGATACGAGTCTTACTAATTAATCCATAGTTGGGTGGGGGAGTATAGGTGGATTCATACCTTTCCCAAGGATATTTGTGCATAAGTGATTATAATGAACCCAACAGGAATTGGAACTTGGTTAACTGATTAACAATTCGGAGCTATTATCCATTACACTGCCCGTACATCCAAGCTTACAGCCCCTTGTTATCGCCAAGCGACCACCCATCTAGGTACCAGGCTTGATGTTGCTTAACTTTGGTGATCGTACGGGAACCTGTGTTTCAAGGTGATGTGGCCGTAAGCCGTGCATTTTCAAATGGACGGAGATAAGACATGACTTGTTAGACAAGCTACTTTGGATGACCAAATCCATTGCTAAGCAACTGTTCAAATATTGGTTAACGATTTCAGTGTCAGAGTGAAGATCCCAGCTGTCACTTGTGTGTGGACATACTGTATTCTCTCTTATTTGACAAATTAAACAAAATTTAATTGTGTCATGTTTCGTCCCCAAGAAAGAACTTCTTCAGACAAATAACATTTTTATTGATGAAATCAATTTAAAAAAAAAAAAAAACAGAAATGAATAATAAATACTTGCATTATTTACTTTATTCGGACAGTTATTCCCATCTCCAAAATTGCAATATGAGCACTGGTAAAAAAAATAGTTGCTGAGACATTAGGTTTATAAGTCCCCAAAATTCATACACTGATTTCTTCAATTACCCATGGCCCAGGCGGATAAAGACATTGGTTAGAGCCAGTGACACAATCCAAAGGGTTGTGAACCAAAAACTTGGTTAGTTCAGTTAAAGGAAAATAACTGAGACATCTGGAAGAGGCATGGCACGTGAACTAGAACAATCTAGGCTGGTGGACGAAATAAAGGTTTCGGTTCAAAAATTTCAATTGCTTGAAGAAGGCCGGAGAATACAACAGCCGAAACATTATGAATATAGCAATGAAGATAATAGTCCGAATAATGTAAATAATGCAAGTAATTATAATACCTCATCTCAGAGATATAGACAGATATCTAAGGAAGGTTAATGAATAGAATAACCACAAGGACGGTTGGTAAAGAACGACAGGACACGAACAATACATATAAGATTTGCCAGTGGTGCGCAGAAGGAGTGGGTCAATTGCTAGGGGTGAGTCAAGTGAATTTCACAATGAATCGACAACAGCAGGATATCTACCAACCGCCCCACGCGGTCAGATGTGGCACAAGGCTGAATTTAATATGGGGTATCCGAGCCCATAGGCTCGGCCAAAAATTCCCCGTAGGCCCCGTCTAAAACTCAGTCAGGTAGCTGTTTCCCGAGATGAGACTCCGCCCTTCGACTTAGCCTTGTCTGGGGAACCTCTCTGCCCAGAGGCAGAAAGTTTGACCAGCACAGCTGGAGACAAATCTCCAACTGCGGACTAGTATTTTGCTACTGTATTTATGTGAATGGGGACACACCCGTTATCATCTGTAGGTATGCTACTACAAGAAGTGAAGGCTAAAATACTGTTCATAGCAGAAGTATATAATTAGGAGGGTAATGGATCATGGCTCAAATCAAGGAATCAGACAGCGGAGTTTGAATTCCAGTTGAATTCATGACATTCATTTGTATGTTAAGTTTCTTAAGAAAGGTATGAAGTAAAAGTTATGGGTAAATAGTAGGACAGTAGGACCCTATAGCCTTGGTTGGCAACCAGTCTAGGAGAAGGAAAACCGGATTCAAACCTGCCTGGAGAGGTTTGGGCTCTGTGAGGCTGTCTTGACCATGAAATACTACTGCTTCTATTGCTGCAGTAGATATGGTGCACCCATGACACGAGGGGTTATTGGATTTGTGATCATGATATAATTTGAAAAAAAAAAAATGAAAAAATAAGAGAGAAAGAGAAATTGCAATCTATTTCTATTTTTACCATTCTTTATCATGTTTGTTCAGGGTGATCATGGCTCTCCCTAACTTCCTATCCTTTTTAGATCTAAGTTATGTTCTGTCTATATTTCTGAGATGAGTTATTATGTACACTATTTACATTATTCGGACTATTGTCCTCATCTTTGTCACCATATTTATTACAACATTTCGGCCATTGTATGCCTTCTTCAGGTGGTTGTAATGTCGAACTGAATTCTCACACTCAAGGACACAAGGCACAGTGGATAAAGGTGTTGGTTAGATCCAGTGACAGGACACAAGCAGTGTGAGTTCAATACCCGGTTAAGGCAGTGGAGAACTTGGAGAGGGGAATTAACAGGAGATAACTGATAACTGACATCCATTAAAAACATGACAGTTGAACAAGAACAGTCTACCCCAGTGAGCGAAATAAAGGGTTCAATTTGATATTCCAACCACTTGAAGGCGGCCAGAGCGTACAACGGCCGAAACATTGTAATAAATATGGCAACAAAGATGAGGACAATAGTCCGAATAATGTAAATAGTGTACATAATACCTCATCTCAGAAATATTGACAGATACTGAAGGGCCGAAATGTTGTAATAAATATGGCGACAAAGATGAGGACAATAGTCCGAATAATGTAAATAGTGTACATAATACCTCATCTCGAACATATAGACAGATACTGAAGGGCCGAAACGTTGTAATAAATATGGTGACAAAGATGAGGACAATAGTCCGAATAATGTAAATAGTGTACATAATACCTCATCTCGGACATATAGACAGATACTGAAGGGGCGAAACGTTGTAATAAATATGGTGACAAAGATGAGGACAATAGTCCGAATAATGTAGTGTACATAATACCTCATCTCGGACATATAGACAGATACTGAAGGGCCGAAACGTTGTAATAAATATGGCGCCAAAGATGAGGACAATAGTCCGAATAATGTAAATAGTGTAAGTCATGTTTGTCTCCTTACTATCCCTTCCAGTTTTTATGATGCTGTACATTTAAATAAGCTTATTAAATAGGTTGTTTACAACCATATGTTCAAGCACTGGTTTTCGACCAATCACTGAAGTTAAGCCTGGTCAGTACCTAGATGGGTGACCAATTGGGAATGCAAGGTACTGTAAGGTTATGGAGTAATGGATAAGATCTCTGAGAATTGGTTGCATTCACTTCCACCAATATGCCTGGGAAAGGTATGAATCTACTTCTCCCCTCCAGCTATGGGTTAATTAGTAGAACTTGTATCAGTAAATCATTATTACCTCCAAAGAATTCTTAAAATCTAAAAATATTTTCTGGCTTTAAATAACCTGAAAAAGGGTTGATAAGCCATACATGCCATAAGAAGACAAATCAGTCAATCAATCTGACATATATATCAAGGCAGGTATAGAGGAATATATATATAATTATATATATAGATATATCTCCAGGGTTATGGTATCACAGGTCGATTGTTTGACCTAATACAATCATTCCTGTCAAACCGGGAATTGAAGGTCGTTCTCAGTGGATTCATCTCCAGCTCCTATCCCACTAACGCAGGTGTTCCTCAAGGCTCCATCCTAGGCCCTACTCTGTTCCTCATATTTATAAACGACCTTCCTGATGCCATAGACTCCCAAGTTGGCATCTACGCTGACGACACCACAATTTACTCCTGCCTTAAACACAAATCTAGTGATGCTGACAAAGTTAACCTGGCAACTCAAATTGAAAAGGACCTCCAATCGGTTGTGAACTGGGTCGAGAAATGGATGGTTAACTTTAACGCCTCTAAAACAAAACTGCTCTCTATTAACCACCACAAGGATCCATCCCTGCATCCCATTAGAATATCTGAATATCAACTTCTTGAGAGCTCCTCTCTGCGGCTGCTCGGTCTCACGCTGTCCGCTGATCTGAGATGGAACAAATACATCGAGTCAGTTGCATCATCCACCACAAGGAAAGTTGGTTCCCTGTGCCGAGCCAGGAAATCTTTCTCCCCGGAATTGATCCTCCAAGTCTATAAATCGACCGTTCGCCCTTGCATGGCGTATTGCTGCCATATATGGTCTGGAGCCCCTGCTGTTTGCCTCAGGGTTCTTGATAAGATCCAGAGATGGATATGCAATGTGATTGGCCCTGATCTGTCATCTCGTCTGCAGTCGCTCTCTCACAGACGCGACGTTGCTTCGCTCTGTCTTTTTTACAAATACTTTCATGGTAATTGCTCCGAAGAGCTGCTTTCGATGGTTCCTAGGCCTCATGAATTTAAACGTCCTACGAGGCTGGCATCCCGCTCTCACCCCTACACCGTTGAAACTGTTAGATGTAGACATCTCTTCTACTCCAATAGCTTCATGTCTCGCACATCTCGCCTATGGAACTCCCTTCCCTATTACTGTTTCCCTGACAAATACAATCTCCAACGGTTTAAGTGTAGCATCAATCGACATCTCCAGTTGCCTTGATCTATCCACTTCCCTTCTCCACATCCTTTCACCTTTCATTACTATCTGCTCTCGCTCCAAATCTTCTGTAACCCCCTTGCCTTGATCGACCCACTGTCTTTCTCTTTCACCACATCCTCTCCTTTACCACTCCTATCTGCTCTTCCTCCAACCCTTCTTTAACCCCTTACGTGATAGTGGCCTCCAGCCTTGCTTGGGGTGATACGCTTAAAAAAAAATAAAAATATATATATATATATATATATATATATATAATAAGTATAGAGGAAGATCTAATGAATACTAATCAACTAAAATTAGTCATAGGAAAATAATATTGCCTCTTTTTTTCTTATTAGTCGACCAGTTTACTCTGACTCGTGTCTGCCAATTCAAAAAAGATATCCGATATGGGGGATTGAAGTTAAAATTGAATCACTTTGAAAGTTTAATGGGTGTGTTGTTAAAGTTCTGCTATTAAAACAAGGCTGCCCACTGGTGGGTGATTTCAACTGTTGGGTGAGCGATAAGAAAATGAACAAAAATGGTAGACGATTGGAAATTTTGATGTTCAATATAAGATTTTGAGTATTACAAAGGTATTTCAAAGTAAGCTACCCCCTCCCCCCCAAAAAATACCCAAAGGAGATATGAAAAGTGACTGTATAAAAAAACAAAGCAAAAAAAACCAGGAGGCCAAATTGGAATAACTGGGTCACATTCCGAGATAAGATATAAATATCCTCGCAAACAACAAATATACTGGTATTTTCTATAGTTTTATAGTTTAGGGTAATAAGACCCAGAAATTCATACACAGATGTCCTCAAGAATCCCTCATCCTAATGATGACCTTGTTTTGCAGAGTTTCTCCTTTCATCATCATGTAGAAGAACACCTTTCCTATAGGGCAGGGTTACCCCAACTTGGATAATATCGGCCACCAGTGGGTGATTTCAACTGCTGGGTGGGTGATATAGGATTTTGAGTATTAAAAAGGTATTTCAACATATGCTATGCACAAAAGAAATATTTAAAGGAGACATGCAAAGAACCCGAGGAAAAAAAAAACAAGAGGTCAAATGGGAATAACTAGGTCACATTCCGAGATAAGATATAAATATTCTCGCAAACAACAAATATACTGGTATTTTCTATAATTTTGAGAAGGGTCATTAGCATTCAAATATTTTTTTAGATGAAATAACATTTTTTTCTTTTTCCAAGTGGGATAACCTACAACTGAAACCACTTATCGTAAAATATCTTATACAAAAATGTAGATACTGTAATTTTGATTTTTGTTCATGCCTGAATATGTTAGCTCATTTATCCTGGGCCTTCCTCCGACTGAAACATATACGGTATAGATATGTCTCAGGCAAAAGGGATGCCATTGGAAAAGCAATACCCCAGCAATGTAAACACATGCAAACGAAGAGGAACGCAAATTGGAAAAAAGAAAAAACATTGTTAAATCTTCATTTAAGGTATTTGTAGATTTTAAGTGTCACACATAGTGAATGATGATCTGTTCTTGTAGCAACAGAAAGAAAGAATCTAGGCTATAGGGGGCAGACTAAAGGAGCTTAACTGTACCGTTATGGTTAGCTAAAGGTACTCTGAGAATGTAGGCCTACCAAATAGGTTACAGTCACTGAAAATGCATGAATTTTAACTGCTCCATTTAAATATTATCTTGTGGGCGATGATAGATATTTTACCTTTCCAGTGACAACCTTTTTGTTAGGATTACCAGTACACAATGTAGGGTGTCTCATGAGTTGAGGTATACACTTTAGGTTATGATAATTCAAGTCATTTTCAGTAAAAAGTGCTCTATACACATTGTTAATTCTTCATTTATATAAGATATTTTTAGATTTTAAGTGGTACACTTACTGAATGATGTTCTGCTGTTCTTGTAGCAACAGAAAGAAAGAATCTAGGCTATGGGAGGCAGGTGAATGGAGCTTACCTGTACTGTTAAAATAAGCAAAAAGTACTGTGAGAATGTAGGCACACCAGGTAAATTAATCACCAAAAATGCATGATTTTTAACCTCTTCAAAAGAAATTACCTGTGCATAGTAAGACTCTCTTTTTTTTTTTCTTTTTTTAAAATAAAAAAACTGATCATAAAACTCGCTATACTCAAGTACATATGATAAATAAAAAAAAAATAAAGAAAATGAATCAAAATATTTCTCAATTCACAACTAAAATATTTTATCACATCAGGACTTCCCTCTTTAAATTACAATTCCTGTTTCTTGCATGAAATCTCTAGACCAGTGTTTCTCAACCTTTTCAAGCAATGGCACACTTAGAAAATTTTATGGTACCTTTTTTACCCTGGGCCTGCCTCTTAGATAATCTTTTCTTTTTAATCGTTTCTTCCCTTTTCTCACTATATGAAGAGCAAAACCTCATCCACTATGTATGGCCCCTTAAAATCAACAAATACCTTATATAAATGAAGAATTAATAGATTTTTTTCCTATCTTAAATTTGCATTCATCTTTGTTTTGAAAATGTTTAGATCACTGAGATATTTTACCTTTCATTTATATAAGATATTTGTAGATTTTAAGTGGCACACTTACTGAATGATGTTCTGCTGTTCTGAAAGAATCTTGGCTTTGGGAGGCAGGTGAAAGGAGCTTATCTGTACTGTGAGAATGTAAGCACACCAGGTAAATTAGTTACCAAAAAATGCATGATTTTTAACTTCTTTAAAAAATTACCTGTGTATAGTTCAACTCTCTATTTTTTGTATAAAAAAACTGATTGGAACAAAAAACATTGTTAATTCTTCATTTATAATAAAGTATTTGTACATTTTAAGTGGCACTTAATGTTCTGCTGCTCTTGTAGCAACAGAAAGAATCTAAGCTAAAGGAGCTTATCTGTACCATTAAAGTTACCCAAAGGTAACATGAGATTGTAGGCCTACCAGATAGGTTACAGTAAGGCAAAAATGCTCTATTTGAATATTAACTTGTAGATGTTGGGTGGGCGATGAGAAACTGAACAGAAAATGATTTGCAATTGATGATTTTGTCAAGGGATATAGAATTTTGAGTATTAAAAAGGTATTTCAACATATGATACCAGAAAAAATATTCAAAGGAACTATGGAAAGAACCTGTAAAAAAAAACAAAAAAACCCCAAAAAACAAGAGGCGAAGTGGTAATAAATGGTTCACATTCCTATATAAGATATAAATGATTGAATCACTTGGTAAGTTTAATCTACTTTTATGAAATAATAAAAAAAAAAAGAAAAAAAAAAAAAAGGACCCTCAAGTATCATCTAAATCTATAAATCGACCATTCGCCCTTGCATGGAGTATTGCTGCCATATATGGTCTGGAGCCCCTGCTGTTTGCCTCAGGGTTCTTGATAAGATCCAGAGACGGATATGCAATGTAATTGGCCCTGATCTGTCATCTCGTCTGCAGTCGCTCTCTCACAGACGCGAAGTTGCTTCGCTCTGTCTTTTTTACAAATACTTTCACGGTAATTGCTAGGCCTCATGAATTTAAACGTCCTACGAGGCTGGCATCCCGTTCCCACCCCTTCACCGTTGAAACTGTTAGATGTAGACGTCTCTTCTACTCTAATAGCTTCATGTCTCGCACATCTCGCCTGTGGAACTCCCTTCCTTATTCCTGTTTCCCTGACAAATACAATCTCCAACTATTTAAGTGTAATGTCAATCGACATCTCCAGTTGCCTTGATCTATCCACTTCCCTTCTCCACATCATTTTCCCCTTTCATTCCTATCTGCTCTCGCTCCAAATCTTCTGTAACCCCCTTGCCTTGATCGATCCACTATCTTTCTCCACATCCTCTCCTTTACCACTCCTATCTGCTCTTCCTCCAAACCTTCTGTAACCCCTTGCGTGCTAGTGGCCTCCAGCCTTGCTTGGGGTGATAAGCTTAAAAAAAAAAAAGTGGGTGTGTTGTTAAACTTCTGCTAACTATTAAAAAAAAGCTGCCCACTAGTGGGGGGGGGATTTCAACTATTGGGTGAGCGATGAGCAACTGTAAAAGCAGGAGGCCAAATCGGAATAACTGGGTCACATTCCAAGATAAGATATAAATATCCCCCCGCAATCAATGAGTATTTTGGTTTGGTTTGGTTTGTTTTATGGCATATCAACCTCAGTGGGTTATTTTACACAGACAAGATTTTTCTTGCTGGCATTAATTTTTTTCTTCAAAAATGCATTGCTGGCAATATACTATATTTTTCAAAATAAAAATTTTTGCTGGTAATAAGTTTTTCCATCAAAACTTTATTGCTGGTAATAATTTTTTATGAAAATGCATTGCTAGTATTAAAACCTTCTTTTACGCTTTCATAGTGTTTTAACCCCAGTTTGGGGTTAATTACTTGCCCACAGATGGGACCCTAACAGGTGCCACCACCCCAGGTCAGGGTAGACCTGGAAACACCAGTAATTAAAAGGTGGTTCCATGCTCCTCAAAACCTCCTGATCAGAGGCCTTGTTGTCAAATGCAGTTTATCGTCTTACCCAGGACACAGACGAAGTTTATTGTCATAACCAGGACGGAGAGTATTTTCATATTTTCTATAGGTTTTAGAAGGGCCATTAAAATTCAAATAGTTCTTCAGATGAAACAACTTTTTTTAGGATATAAATTAGATAAGGAAAGACAAAGAAGAACTTTGCCACTAAAATCAAGAAGTGACATCAGGATAATTTTTATATATATATATATATATATATATATATATATATATATAATACTAAAAATCTGTGATTGTGTGCTTGCGTGGCGAGTCCATCTATCTGATGCATAATAATTTGAGTTAATCTGATTTAAGTGAATAAGATTTAAAAATATGAGTTATTTATACAGTAACTATTTTTATTGCAACTTTCTTCAAACAGACAATTTTTTTTAACTTAAAGACAGACAGAGAGAGATCCCAATATATGTCTATATTTCTGAGATGAAGTATTATATATATTATTTACATTACTCGGACTATTGTCCTCATCTTTGTTGCCATATTTATTACAACGTTTCGGTTGTTGTACGCTCAGGCCTTCTTCAGGTGGTTGGAATGTCGAACTGAACCCTTTATTTCGCTCACTGGGGTAGACTGTTCTAGTTCCATGTGCCATGTTCAAGGACACATGGCACAGTGGATAAAGGCGTTGGTTAGATCCAGTGACAGGACCTAAAGAGTGTGAGTTCAATACCTGGTTAAGGCAGTGGAGAACTTTCAGAGGGAAAATTAACAGGATATAACTGATAACTGACATCCATTAAACATGGCACGTGGAACTAGAACAGTCTACTCCATTGAGCGAAATAAAGGGTTAATTCCAACCACCTGAAGAAGGCCGGAGCATACAATGGCCAAAACGTTGTAATAAATACTGCGACAAAGATGAGGACAATAGTCCGAATAATGTAAATAATAGAGCGATCCCACTTTGCGGTTTTGTCCAGTTGTTTGTAGAGTAATTATTTATATTTCAGCTTTCCTTAAAATAAAGAATATTTTAAATATTTAAAAATTATTTTTGGCATATTTAAAATTAAAAATTAAAAGTTTATTACGGAAGTTGTATTCCTGTTAAATGCTGTAAACAATCAGTAAAACGTTAAACAAGACCAATTATGACATGAACGAATTGAAATATTTAACTGAGGAATAATAAAATTAACTTTCATTTGAATGGAACGTCGAAATCAACCTCAGTGTTTTATAACCTGAACTGTCAGTGACCCAGTGTGTCATGGGTAGTCTAGTTAAGTATAAAATTGTTTTTACTTATTTTTTATCACATTTCAAATTTATCAAGGCAGGTATGTGCCTGTTGAAACATAATTAATCCATTTCTGTATTTTAAATATTTACTATATACGTGGGCAGTGGAAAACTTTTCCATGTCAAAGTGGGTGATAACGTCATAGGTTGGGAACCCCTGTTTTCAAATTTAAACAAATTCCTGTTCTTAGAAAACGGCACATTGTAATGCAATTCGTCTCAATTTTCTGTGCAACCGGAACTTAGTGTTTGGTTTCCAAGCTGTCATACACTAGCTGTATAAAATGTAAGAATTGGCACATGAAACCGGATGCATCTTGTAGGTGCACAAAGGACCTCTGAGCATGTGAATTTATCTCGAGCATCCAGCTGCACTGGCTGATATTTATGGAGCTTGCTACCCTATCCATAATACCTGTATATTGGATAGAGTGAAATACGTAAGAAAACAAAAACATGTTTAGCAGGTAAATCAACTTCAGTGGTTTATAACGTGAACCATTAGTGACACAACTGGTGACCTTTTAGTCTAGTTTTATATAAAATTCAATAGACAAAGTGCGGTAGAAATGTCTCCTGCATATAAGTTTCCAGAAATGCCTCCCACATAACGAGATAAAGACACCATTGCTACTAATCTTTTATCATTAGGTGGAAGATATTTTTGGGAAGGTCTATGTGGTAGGTATTTCTGCCGCACACTTCATTACACAGACAGCTTGCTAATGCCCAATAGTTTAAACTAGCGATACCCACGGAAACGTGGATGGCACATGAAGACATCAACAATCCCAATTGTAGTTGGAGCCCTCGGATTAATTGGAAAAGGGTCCGATAGAATATGTGAATCGATTCCTGGTAGCCCATAAATTTTACTCACAAGTAGAGCTCATATATTACGAAGGTCTTTATCTACTTAAAATGTGTCATCCTAGGGTTTTTTTTGGGTTTTTTACAAAAATGATCAGTGGAAAATGTCATGAGAACACCAATAGTTCCAATTGTAGTTGGAACCCATGGGTTAATTGGAAAAGGTCCCGATAGAATCAGTGAAGGGATTCCTAATAGCCCATGCTTTAAAGGAATAAAAAAAATTATAGTCGCAAGTAGAGCTCACAGAATATGAAGAGCTTTATATGTGTAAATTGTGACATCTTAGGGTTTTTTTTTAACAAAAATGATCAGTGGAAAATGTCATGAAACTATTTCTGAACTTAAGACTCTGGTTGGTAATAATAATAATAATAATAATAATAATAATAATGCGAGAAGTGCGAGAAAAGAAACTATTAGAAAAAAGAAAGCAAAGACAAATGCAACCGACCAGATACAGAAACAATGGCAAGATAAACCGCTTCATGGCCAATACTCTGCCCGTACCAAATAAGCTGACGTGGACAAAACCCGTACCCATCATGGCTGATATTTATGGAGATTGCTACCCTATCCATAATACCTGTACATTGGATAGAGTGGAATACCTAAGAAAACAAAAACATGATAAGCGGGTAAATTAAGCGTGGGAGCTTACTAATGTGCAACAGAACATTAACCGAAAAAAAATCAACAGTATAGAATGATTTGTGCTTGTCCACCCATCTGTAATACTAGTCCAGTGGAGACGGCTCATAACATGTCAATAATAGAAGAAAAACTAATAGCTACTGTTTAGGAGCCTGATTATGTCAAATTCCACTCAGACGATTCCCCTACCCACAATGCCAAGAACTGCTACTTTATGTAACAGACTCCCATTATCATCTGAGAAAAGCCTCTTTACCTCCCATCAATATGGCTGATGCTAACTTTCAGGTGATTGATTCCTTGTACCTTCTCGGACCAATTTAAAAGGTTCCTGTTTTCCTATGTAATTAATCTTATGACTGATATTAATGTCTCTGCAATAAACGAAAGGCCCACTATGTTTGGGTGCCTGGTTATGTTAGAGAAGGGACCAATTTAAAAGGTTCCCGTTTTCCTACGTAATTAATCTTATGACTGATATTAATGTCTCTGCAATAAACGAAAGGCCCACTATGTTTGGGTGCCTGGTTATGTTAGAGAAGGGACCAATTTAAAAGGTTCCCGTTTTCCTACGTAATTAATCTTATGACTGATATTAATGTCTCTGCAATAAACGAAAGGCCCACTATGTTTGGGTGCCTGGTTATGTTAGAGAAGGGACCAATTTAAAAGGTTCCCGTTTTCCTACGTAATTAATCTTATGACTGATATTAATGTCTCTGCAATAAAAGAAAGCCCAACATGTTTGGGTGCCTGATTATGTTAGAGAAGAGAAAATAAAAATCAGAAGATAAATGTATTCTAATTTAATGTTTTAATTATACAGCTGACATCAGTCGGCCAAATGACTAACAGTTGCTGTCATGCAGGATTGAATATCAATAATTCTCTGAAATGTGTCAATGAGTTTTTTTGATAAATAAAAAGGTGTGGTTCTTAATTCTTTCAATCTAAACACGTCTTTATCACACAGATTTTCGTCAATACAAAAAGTTTACAAAATATCTTATCTAAATTCATTGAATCATAATTCAGCCACTAAACAGACAAGCAGCATTGTTTACAGATACCAGTTCAAGCATTTACTACTAGTGTCCTCGGTGTGACGATAAACTACATCCGGCAGCAAGGCCCCCCGATCAGGAAGTTTTAACGAAAGTGGAACCACCTCTTAATTGTTGTATTTTCCAGGTCTACCCTGAACCAGGGTGGTAGCACCTGTTAGGCTCCCAACTATAAGAAAATAGTTAACTAAAGACTATGATAGAATGAAAATACATTTCCATAGTAAAAATACCAGCAATACATTTTTTTGTGAAAAAAAATTACCACTATTTTTGTAAAAAGAAATTACTAATGCTCACAAGAAAATTAAATATTGGCATTAGATGACCCATAAGGTGTTGATGTGCCACTAAACAAACAATAGCTTTAATGCTATGAAATGCCAGACTATTTTCACAAATATAGAGAGAAAGTTCAACTGAGACAGTTCCCCCTACACCAAGAACTGCTGCTTTGTGGAACAGACTCCCATTATCATCTGAGAGAAGCCTCTTTACCTTCCATCGATATGGCCGATGCTAACCTTCAGGAGAGCGATTTCTTGCACCTCCTCGGACTAATGTTTTTTGCTGACATGAAACTTAGTGAAAAGATTAAATTGAGTCTGCAGCTAAGAAATATCGTTGTAGACAATTTTACTCACCAGAATCTATCTTACATATTTATAAGACTACCATTCATCCTTGCTTTGAATATTGCTACATCTGGTCTGGTGCTTCTGCTATGTATTTAGAGATTCTTGATAAAATCCAAAGAAGAATCTGTAATGTTATTGGTCCTAACCTGGCATCTCAGCCGCAGTCACTTTCCCACCACCATAATGTAGCTTCTTTGTGATATTTCTATAAATATTTTCATGGTAATTGTTTAGATGAACTTTTCTCTATGGTACCTAGACTTTATGAATTTAAGCGCAGTACTAGATTGGTGGCAAGGTCTTATCATTTTACAGTTTAAACAGCTAGATGTAACAGTAAATTCTATGCTAACAGTCTCTTCTCTCACACTTCTGGCTTGTGGAACACTCTTCCAGTTTCTCAGTCAGCTGTGATCTTCAAAAATTTAAATGCAATGTCAATCGTTATCTTCTGTCTTCTTAATTCTTCTTCTTTTATTGTCTTATCTCCTTAATAGTAGTTTTTCTCATATTCTCTAACACTCAGTAACCCCTTGCTTCCTAGTGGCTTTATTGCCTTTGATGTTCAAAAATTTAAATGCAATGTCAATCGTTATCTTCTGTCTTCTTAATTCTTCTTCTTTTATTGTCCTCTCTCCTTAATAGTAGTTTTTCTCATATTCTCTAAAACTCAGTAACCCCTTGCATCCTAGTGTCTTTATTGCCTTGCTTGGGGTGAAATGATTAAACAAAAGAAAAACACACACATACACATTCAGACCAGAGTCTGCTTGCATCTACCCAGTAGCTGCCTCCTTCTGTAGGGATTCTTTGATGGTGTATCCTATGGCCAACCAACAGAGCACTGGACAAGAACAATATCAACTATTACAGTGGTTCTCAACCTTTTTTGCCCAGTGACCCCTTTTCAAGATTGTCTAACTCAAAAGATGAATTTTATATATATATTCCAGCACTTGAAAATTGCTTCGGCATGAAACTCTGAGTTGTGCAATTAATGTAAGATATCATATGTGTGTATATATATATTATATATATATATATATATATATATATATATATATATGTTAAATAGCGCTGTTACTTTACATTGAGCACTGTTTTTCCTTACACTATAGAGTATTTATATATATTTGTATATGATTGCTCACTCATATACCTACTTATATTTACCTATTCAGTTATATATATATATATATATATATATATATATATATATATATATATATATATATATATATAGGAGCACTCCGGCTGATTGACATTTGTAAAAGCAATACGCTAGATTTAGCTGCCTTATTCTGTCAAGATAGCTCAGTGGTAGAAACTCTGACTGACACCAAATCGGTTGGGTTTCAATCCTGGCTTGACAGGTTAAGATTGTTAAGATCAGAGAAGCATCCTCTTGGGAGTTGGTTTCACAGGAAGAAGTTGTTAGAGTGAAACTGACAAAGAATGCATATTATTCTTTAATAAGATTTCTTGAATATTCAGGCTGGTAAATGAAAATAAATAAATAAAGCGTCTACTCAAATTTGGGTATCCACTAAAAATATCTTTTAACTAATAAAATCTGTTGCTTTAATAAATAAAAATCAACCACATCTTCAGATATTCTTGTCCTAGATAAGATGCTAAACTACATCCACGTTCTGGGTAAGATGATAAACTACATCCAACAGCAAGGCCTCTGATCAGGAGGTTTTGAAGGGCATGGAACCACCTCTTAATTGCTGGTGTTCCCAGGTCCACCATTGACTCAGGGTGGTAGCACCTGTTAAGGTCCCAACTATGGGCAAATAGTTAACTATTACCAGCAATATTTTTTTGAAAAAATTATTAACAGCAATACAATTTTGAAGGAAAAATATTACCAGAAATAGATTTTTGACAAAACAAAATATTACCAGCAATAAAAAATGTTGCTGGCATTAAATAACCCATTGAGGTTGATATGCCATAAAACAAAATAAACCAAACCAATCTAAACCAAAGAATACATATTCTATTCATACGAATCTATCCTAAAAATTTGGTCGGTATTAAATAACCCATTGCGGTTGATATGCCGTAAAACAAAATAAACCAAACCAATCTAAACCAAAGAATACATATTCTATTCATATGAATCTATTCTAAAATGTTGTCAGCATTAAATAACCCATTGAGGTGTTGATATGCTGCAAAACAAAATAAACCAAACTAATCTTTAGAAATTCATACTTTTTCTAATGATATTTGTGAAAAAGTGACAACAAACTTGACCAGAAATCGAACACAGCAATTTTTTTTTTTTTTTTAAACTGTGGTATTCACGCTGTACAAGGCTCAGTGGTCACTAGGGGTAGAGGATTACAGGGTAACAGGTACAGCTTATGTGGATATATGTGAAAGATAATGGCTAACCCAAGACTTGGTCAGGGAAGCAACCTCTTGGGAGTAGTTTCCACAAACAGGAGTTTGTAGAAAGCTGCTGCTCAAGTGGAACTTACTTCTCAACAATGGAATATGGAGAGGTGTGTGGGTAGTTTGCTACAATATAAGTGGCATGATGTGGGGAGTGTCCTAGCTGTGAAAGTCAGACCTAGTGGAAACCAGGGAATTCAATTCCTTTGAGCACTTTCCATGGTCGTGGAGATGGAGCAGCGAGAGGCTCACCACATCCCACCTGTGAGAAAGAGAAGTTGAGGGGTAGAAAATAATTTGTCACCCAAAATGACTTGGAGGCGTTTTTGGACTATAAAGACTGGGAAGTGAGAACTGGGCAGTCCCCACTCAAATATTATGCATATATTATTCAAAATCTTCATTCTTTTATATATATATATATATATATATATATATTTCTGTTTATATGTTATTTTTATAGATATAAATATTTAAGTTAATGCTCTGTTTAAAATAAACAGTATTAACAACATTTACATGCCTGAATATCCGAGAAATTTCATAGAAAATATGTGTCCTCCGACAGGAATTGAACCTGTATCTTACATGGTAACATCATATAGCCTGACGTGCTATACCATTTAGTTACAGAGGAAGCGCCTCGTTATGTGTCTATAAAATAATGTCTAAACAATAAATATATTAAAATAATTTTCGGACTTAATCCATTTCATAATGTATGCTGTCATTTGTTTACGTTAAGATACACTTTGAGCAGATATGAACGTTCAAGAGAAATCATAGGAAATTTGTAGTTTAAAAGCTGTAATTCGACCTTACTAACCAGATGCTTCCTCTGTAGCTAAACGGTATAGCACATCAGGCTATGTGATGGCTCCGTGTAGGTTCGATTCCTGTTACAGGACACATATTGTCTATAAAATTTCTCGGACATTCAGGCCAGTAGATATAGTTAATACTGTTTATTGTAAACAGAGCATTTATTTAAATATTTGTATCTATAAAAATAACATATAAACAGAAAATATATTAAAATAATTGTCAAATTTAGTCCATTTCATAATATATTATTAAATATAAATTTATATGGATTATTTTTAGGTAGGATTTTTAGAAATTTAATATCCTTAGAAAATGTTGATGGATTTTTAAACTTGTATACATGTACAGTAATTTGTTTCAATTCATTACTATTTCTTAAATAAATAAACTGGAGCATACTTCAATAAACAAAAAAGTTCAAACACAGCAACAACAAAAAAATTGCAATATGAGCACTGGTAAAAAACACATTAGGTTTATAATACCCAGAAATTCATACACAGATGTCCCCATGGACACATAACAAAGTGGATAAAGGCATTAGTTAGATCCAGTGACAGGACCCAAAGAGTGTGAGTTCAGTACCCAGTTAAGGCAATGGAGAACTTGGAGAGGGGAATTAACAGGAGATAACTGCTAACTGACATCTATTAAACATGGAACTAGAACAGTCTACCCCAGTGAGTGAAATAATGGGTTCAGTTTGACATTCCAACCACCTGAAGAAGGACAGAGCGTACAACGGCCGAAACGTTGTAATAAATATGGTATAATAAATATGGTAATAGTCCAAATAATGTAAATAGTGCACGGTATTGGAATTCAATAAACAAAAAGTGCAATAAAAAGTCAGGATATTTAAATCGATTTTATTTCCGAAGTTTATCGTCAATTAGTAATTAGTAAAATATTGTCTCCTTCCCCTTTTTTATGATGTCAACGAGCACTCATTGACACTTTTTTGATGCCAACAAACACTCTTTCGGAATGCTTGTTGTAGTGGAGACTTTGTAATCGCAGATGCAACTATAGTATGCTGTTGAATAATACTAGCATCAGACACCTGCTGATAATACTTGCTCGACAAGTAACCTGTATAGTGATCTGAATAGAGAAATAGTAGAGAATAGTGGTTGGTATAGTAATAGAGTAGAAATGCAGATCTGAATAGTAATAGAGGATTGACTAGAAATAACGATCAATTAGACACACGCTACCTCCCATACATGTATTTCCTCTATTGTCACGTGGTGTATTTAATTCAATAATGGGATCACCTGTGTTTGGTGATCTATGTTCAAATTCAAGTGTCAGCAGCGACACTTTATTCCTATATAACAACCACAATTGTAAGATGGAAGGGAGTGGTGACGTTTCCTTTATGGTCACGTGGTGTACTTAATTCGATAATGGGATCGACTGTGTTTGCTCACTGGCGATCTACGTTCAAACTCAAGCATTGGCAGCAAAACTTTATTCTTATATAACGCCCTGAAATTCCCGTTCCCTGGTTGAAAACCCCTGAACTAGAAATTATTCTTATTTTACTTTTGTAATCGGCCTAATTAAGAAGCTCTTTGATTTTGTTCTATTTCATGGAAGGGGGTGAGGCTGGGAACTTTTCAGCATTCCTCTGCCGTAACATTCTACTAAGCATGAAATGGAGGATTGATCTTATACACTTAGGAAATAGTAAACCGATCATCCTAGAATTATTACATTCCAGGGGGTGCTGATAATTTCTCAGTCTGATCTAAAAGTGATTAAAAAAAATGATATTTTGTCATTCAAGAAGTGAGTTGGGCTGAGAACTTTTTGGTGCCGCCTTATTTTCTCAGCTATTCTTGAATTCTGCAGCATTGACTCTTTTTTTGTTTATTTGAAGTGCAGTAAATACATGTAAATGAAGGGAATAAAAAAAAGTGCAAACTCCTCCTCCTCCCCCTCCACCCCCAAGAAATTGAGAGAGAAGTAAGAGAATTGATCTTGACAGATTCTTTTGCTCTAACAGGTTTGCTAATTATGGAAAAGACACACACACACACACACACGCACACAGAATAAGATTTTCTGATCTCATTAATTAGAATATTTATTACGTTTAATAGACTTTAAAGTTAGCGACTGTTTTCATTTCAAGCAGAACACCTGGCCAAAGATTATTCTTTCATCACTAGCTTGAAATAATAATAATAAAAAGACAGGAGAGAGAGAAAGGTGAGAAATAGAGAAACAAAGAGAGAGACGAAAAGTGGAGAGTGAGATGAGAGGTGTAAGAGAAAGAGAGAGAGGGGTGTGAGTAAGAGAGAGAAATGAGAGAGGGGTGTGAGTGAGAGAGGTGCGAGTAAGAGAGAAAGGTGCAGGTAAGAGAGAGACAGGTAAAAATATGAGAGAGAAGTGCAAATAAGAGAGAGAGAAGTGCAAATAAGAGAGAGAGAAGTGCAAATAAGAGAGAGAGAAGTGCAAATAAGAGAGAGGGAAGTGCGAATAAATAGAGAAATAGAGGCGTGTTTGTGAGAGAGAGAAATAGAGGCGTGTTTGTGAGAGAGAGAAATAGAGGCGTGTTTGTGAGAGAGAGAAATAGAGGCGTGTTTGTGAGAGAGAGAAATAGAGGCGTGTTTGTGAGAGAGAGAAATAGAGGCGTGTTTGTGAGAGAGAGAAATAGAGGCGTGTTTGTGAGAGAGAGAAATAGAGGCGTGTTTGTGAGAGAGAGAAATAGAGGCGTGTTTGTGAGAGAGAGAAATAGAGGCGTGTTTGTGAGAGAGATATAGAGGCATGTGTGTGAGAGAGAGAAATAAAGGCATGTGTGTGAGAGAGAGAAATAAAGGCATGTGTGTGAGAGATAGAGAGAGAAATAGAGGCATGTGTGTGAGAGAGAGAGTGAAATAGAGACGTGTGTGAGAGAGAGAGAAATAGAAGCATGTATGTGAGAGATAGAGAGTGAGGCGGGGGGAGGTGTGTGTGAGATTGAGACAGGAGGAGGAGGTGTGAGAGAGAGAGAGAGGGAGAGGGAGGGAGATGTGAGTAAGAATTTCCTCCCTCAAAAGCACTTACGACCAATAATGGCCTTTTTGTTGGATTCATACATATATATTATTTCAAACATTATTTTTAGTGGGTACTCGTGTTTGAATATATACCCCTTTTTAAAACATTGCATTGTGTGTCTTCCACATCCCCACATTCAGATTCCTTAAAATGTGGCAGGGGCAATATCACCCCTGAAATAATAATAATAATGATAATAAAGGAGGATAAGCTGTAAAACAGAAAACGCCAAATGAAAGAGAAGCATTTTCGAATAACCAAGATGTTAATATGCTGTAAAGACTTTGAAATGTAAATGTTATAGAAAGTTAATTTAGAACACGAAATACAATCTTTTTGTAAGTGTACAAAGGATATCAGATTACTAATAAAAAAATTACTGGAACAATAACAATTTAGAACTTTTAAACAAAGAAATGGATTTTGACACTATAAGAATCGAAGTTAAAATTAAGGATGTTTTGATCTAGAATTTATTTTTAAAACAAGAATCCCTGTAGTTCCCAAAGAGCGGCAGAATAATTAATAGCGAGGTGATAAACAATAGTGTCTTGTTGTGAACCTTGGAAACCAATTGATGAAAAAGTAAATTGTTTATTCTCAGAGGAGTGAAGTTGTACTTTGGTAGTATGTCAGTACGTTCGCACTAGAAAAACAAATACGTCACCAGTCTGGGGACGTGAGGTCAGTTCTCTTAATAAAGAGGCGAGCCAACCAGAGGAGGGAGAGCTTTTGGGTTCATCTGTCTTCGAATGCAGTCACACTAAGTGGAGAGATGTCAGAGATTGAAAAGGAAGAGTTCGCTTGTGTGTTGCTGAAGCTGAGGGCGAAGAAGCAAAAATACCACCGTTAACATCTACCTACTACTACTATTACTACTACTGAGAACGAGAACATCGAAGGTTGTAGTAGTAACACTAAGAACAGCCCCAAAAGAGTTAAAAAGAAGGCCACATATCTTTACCAAAATTATTCAAAGTATTTGTGTTTGTTTGGTTATTGTGCACATAAAAGAAACATTCAACCTTATGTAACAAGAATTATTTCTTGTGTGTTTGCTTTATATATATATATATATATATATATATATATATATATATATATATATATAAACTTTTGTCCTTTCAAAATCGAATTGACTTGGTTATATCTATTTTTCTGTTAATCCGATTCTCACCTGACGAACTGACAGGTGGACCAACGGAGAGCTTCCAGATTTCTACTATCTGATGACCACTCTCCAGGATCAAAACAATCACAACGTGGCTGGAGGGTGGATTCGAATAGATGTTGGGAACTGGAGACTTGTGTCTAACCTGTAATAATGGACCATACCGAACCAACGGCCGGTCTTGTAGAGTACATGGGTTCAGTGGGGTGTTACAAAAAGAGCAAATAGAACATTACTGGACTCTGACACTCACAGCCTAAAGCATGCTGGATCACATACTAGTTTCTCATACAAAGGGGGACACAGGATTGAATACTGTCAGGGAGCACATTTTCTTTAAGTTTTCTCGGGTATGCAGGTCTGTGGATGTAATATACACTTTCTAAAAACAGGACAGGTAATCAAACATAGTTTTCCACTATAACATAACATCTGAAGTAATAAAAATATATCCATTAATTCTTTAGAAATATATATATATATATATGTGTGTGTGTGTATATATATGTGTGTGTGTGTGTGTATATATATATATATATATATATATATATATATATATATATAGAGGTGTGTGTGTGTGTATACAGTGAGGTGAAACAAGTATTTGGACAGTAAAAACCTTTAAAAATATAGATTTACTTCCATTTAATCCTTTTTACAAATTATTTCTATCGCAAATACAAATAAATATATATATATATATATATATAACGTTTTGTGGGATGGATAAGTAAGATGTTATACGATTTGAACAATTTTGCTGTTACACCTAGTAAAAATTTTAATCTAAGAAAAAAAAAAGAATAAATTTCTGGGGTGAGTTCTCATTGATTACATTAAGGCTACTACCTTCACCTTTGCTGTTATTATCACAACATATCAGTCAGTAAACTCTCCAACCTTCATCAGGTGATTGACAATCCCGGTAACCTTCAGGGAAGTTTGAACTGAACCCTTTATGGCTGCCGATTGTTTCTTGTTCCACTGACCATTTTTAGGGATATCGCGTTTTGTTCTTATTTATTACTGCACAGTTATTGCTCGTCCTGTTTTCACTGAATGTAAATCTGCACTGACCAACCCAGAGATTGAAAACTTGATCATCACGTTGTCGGAAGCCATCTTTGAAAAATCAAGAAAGCTGTCTATTCCCATCTCCGGTTGTATGACCCTCAAGATGACACGAGTCATCCAACTAACATTCTTTTCTTTCTAATGATTATTCATCAATAATTTATCAGTCAATATATGTGTAGACTGACAGTGTGTCATTTTGAAGGCTTGCGTCACATTAAGATGAATGGGTACACTAGATAAAAGAATAAATTTTCCTTTTTGTAGTTTAAATGAGAAAGCCCTCAGAGAGTGTATACCTCTGTCAGTGCCAGATGTACAAGCGAAGACAGTGTGAATATTAAAATGCTGTCACTTTCTTGTCTTGGTAAGAACAAACCGAGTTCACACTTACATATTTTTTTTCTCAGTTCCTTCTTTAAATAATTTTATAATATTTTAAACTTAATACAGGTTAAATTTAAAATTGGTAATTTTTATTTTAATTTTTCTAGTAAAATTTAAAATTAATCAGTTAGAAAGATTTCTATTTTAGTCTAACATTAACATTAAGGCATTAATATTTATAATGAATATCCGTTGTCAAGTTTTTCGAATTTTCAAATACAGTAACCCGGATATAAGAGAGTTGTCGGGATCGGATAAGTCTCTTATATCCGGGTTTATCTTATATCCGGGTTTGGTATATTATATATACATTAACACAGGCTCTAATTTGGGTCCAGAGAAATTTCTCTTATATCCGGGTTACACTGTACTTGCATTTTGATTGGTCATTGTAGTTTATGTAACAGCGTTTCCCCTATTGAGGGGTGTTTGATTGATTTGACCCTTTTACAACTCTTTATTCTACATTCAACACCATCACTTGATAAGACACCAGAAGTGTTGAAACAATGGCTATTTTTGTAGTGATGTTATAATATGTTTATGTTATAATTTTTAAATAAATAATATTTGCTCTACTCTGTATTGAGCAGTCTTTTAAGAATAGTATTTTTGGTTATTGGAATTTATTCCGTCTACACCAATCCTATACTTGGAGATATGTATGTATGTATATATATATATATATATATATATATATATATATATATATATATATATATATATAAGATAGATAGATATATATAATTATATATCTTCTGTTTATATGTTACTTTTATAAATACAAATATTAAAGTAAATGCTCTGTTTATAATAAACAGTATTAGTAACATTTACCAGTTTGAATGTCTGAGAAATTCAATAGAAAATATATGTCCTCCAACAGGAATCGAACCTGTATCCTACGCGGAACCATCATATAGCATGAGGTGCTATACCATTTAGTTACAGAGGAAGCGACTGATTAGCAAGGTCAAATAATTGCTCTTAAACTACAAATTTCCCATGATATCTCTTGAATATTCATATCTGCCTTAAGTGTATCTTAACGTAAATAAATTACATCATATATTATGAAATGAACTAAGTCCGACAATTATTTTAATATATTTATTGTGAATACGTTATTTTTCTAGATACCTAACTAGACGCTTCCTCTGTAGCTAAATGGTATAGCACGTCAGGCTATATGACAGTTGTTAATACTGTTTATTATAAACAGAGCATTTATTTAAATATTTTTATCTATAAAAATAACATATAAACAATAAATATATTTAAATAATTGTCAGACAGTTCATTTCATATATATATATATATATATAAACACACACATAGAATGTGGACATAGGAATGAAAACTTTAAACTGTTGTGAGACTTAAAATCACCACACATCATTGTATCAATCTCTCTATAAATGTATTTCTCTCTCTCTCTCTCTCTCTCTATATATATATATATATTTTTTTTTTTTTTTTTTTAAGCGTATCACCCCAAGCAAGGCTGGAGGCCACTATCACGCAAGGGGTTATAGAAGGGTTGGAGGAAGAGCAGATAGGAATGGTAAAGGAGAGGATGTGGTGAAAGAGAAAGACAGTGGGTCGATCAAGGCAAGGGGGTTACAGAAGATTTGGAGCGAGAGCAGATAGGAATGAAAGGTGAAAGGATGTGGAGAAGGGAAGTGGATAGATCAAGGCAACTGGAGATGTCGATTGACGTTACACTTAAATAGTTGGAGATTGTATTTGTCAGGGAAACAGGAATAAGGAAGGGAGTTCCACAGGCGAGATGTGCGAGACATGAAGTTATTGGAGTAGAAGAGACGTCTACATCTAACAGTTTCCACGGTGTAGGGGTGGGAGCGGGATGCCAGCCTCGTGGGGCGTTTAAATTCATGAGGCCTGGGGACGAGCGAAAGCAGCTCCTCGGCGCAATTACCGTGAAAGTATTTGTAAAAAAGACAGAGCGATGCAACATCGCGTCTGTGAGAGAGCGACTGCAGACAAGATGATATATATATATATATATATATATATATATATATATATATATATATATATATATATATATAGAGAGAGAGAGAGAGAGAGAGAGAGAGATTGAGAGAAGGGGATGTGTGTGTGTGTGTGTGTGTGTGTAGATGGAGAGCTGTATATGTGTGTATTTAGGCAGCAAATTATCTTTTATACATGTCTGATTGAATAAAATCCATTCATACTTTTCTCACGAATAACCTTCAGTCTACTGACGTTAAAGGATGAGAGAAATGTGTTATAGTTATTTAAATTTCTTTTATTTTCATTTCCCAAGTACTTTCGATCTTCTTCCAAGATCATCTTCAGGATACCCAAGTGGTACAAAATTATACGTTGTTCATTAGTACAAGTATTTATATAAAGATGTGCATTGTTATCCATTACTGTAATTTTTTTTATTATGCTTTTAAATGCAAAACAGTTGACAATGTGCTGAGCGTCCATTAGAACACACACACAAATATATATATATATATATATTGCGGGCATGTTCGTCCTCTTGTTTATAACAGGATGATTCTATTCTCCCTTGCTCTAAGAAATTGCACAGAATTGACCCAAGAAATAAATACAAGTGAGGGTTAATACAAAATAGATCAAATGATGAATTAATCCTTTCCATTGAGTAGGCAATACAAAGGTAATAATAGTCAAATAAGTAATATAAATACAAACCTAGTACTTTCTCACTCCTGCATGAGGGACCCTTCACAATTAGATATCCATGACTTTCTATGTGTGTCTGAAAGCCTTCTAACTCGGGCCGCACTTGTTCTACATAGACATATTAATCCTTTTTGGAATCAGGATGATCCCGGGATTGATAATCTGCCCTTCGTCTGGTGTTTGAACATCCAGCATTGGGATTTGTGTCTGGATGAGGAGGGAACAGTTAAAAATTCTAATCTTATATCTTCTATCCATCTAAATAAATAAACAGCAAATTCTGTCTGTCCGTCTGTGTGTCTGAAAGCCTTCTACCTTGGGCCGTATTTTTTCGACAGAGACATATTAATCCTTTTTAGAATCAGGATGATCTCGAGATTGATAATCTGCCCTTCATCTGGTGTTTGAACATCCAGCATTGGGATTTGTATCTGGATGAGGAGGGAACAGTTAAAAATTCAAATCTTCTCATATCTTCTATCCATCTAAATAAATAAACAGCAAATTCTGTCTGTCCGTCCGTGTGTCTGAAAGCCTTCTAACTCGGGCCGCACTTGTTCTACATAGACATATTAATCCTTTTTGGAATCAGGATGATCCCGGGATTGAAAATCTACCATTCACCTGGTGTTTGAAGATCCAGCATTGGGATTTGTGTCTGGATGAGGAGGGAACAGTTAAAAATTTAAATTTTATGATAACTGAAAAAAGAAAGTGATTTTAAAAGTTTTTAATTCATATGGAGTTTAAAGTAACACAAAAACTTTGTAAATTTAAAAATGTTTGTTTTAAATTTAGTTTGAAATATCTCCAAAACTTTGTGAATTGAGGAGATCAATTTTATTTCTTCAAAATTCCAAAGAATCAGAGTTAAAAGTGGGAGGTTTCATGACATGATGTTTTGAAGTTCTGCAGATTTTGGGGTTTGAGGAACTCAAATCAATTTAATTTACACAGAGATTGTGCTTCAAAGAAGTCTATTTTCAGCTTGAATTGGACTTTCACCCAAATCTGTCTTTTGGTCAAAATTGGACCTTACCTCCTAGCTTAAAAGCCACCCTATCAGGTGGCATTTAAGCTAGCTCCTGCAGAAGGTTCTCGATTGGCCCTTCGACTTGTTCAGGAGTTTGAGAGTCCCTAAGTTTTTGCATATTCTCAGTACTGGAAGCTCTCCTGGATTCTGTTTGATCTGGGTTTTCATTTCCATATGACTTTCTTTTCCTCACTGCAGCCTTGGCTCTTTTGATTGCAATCTGTTGGCAGAAATTTCTTTTTGTGAGGCATACTACTGCCATAAGTGATAGGCAACAAACTACAGAAGAACTCAAAATTGATCACTGCATTTAAATATTGCATTAATATTTAAGCTTACCTTTTAAAAGTTCAACGATAATTCTTCTGCCGCCGCTCAATTTAAAGACAATTTGATGTGCGTAGGTCCTTACCTTCTGTACAAAAAATTGTTTTTATTTCATGGGTGACTTTCACAATTAATTTTGATTATTCCCAAATTTATTTCCAAGTTATAAAATTTTTTTCGTACAAAACTTTGCCGCAGAAAATTACATCAAAATACTCGCAGTAATGAAAACTTGTGAATCCAAAATGTCTGCAATGTGAGCTACTGAAAGTTAGAGAGTTGTGTCCCTTTAATTGAAAAAGTGTAACACAGTGACACACTGACGTTCGCATTTACTATGCAGGTGGGACTGAGGTTTCTGGTCAGATCGTCATGCCATCTTGCCCTTGCCTGCTTTCTAGTTCTTTTCCACTGCCTTGGTGTCCACTCTGTCGCTCTAACACTCCACCTGTTACCCCTGAAGACTTGACTAAAGAAGTACAATCATGATAATAATGACATAAATAGATATCATGTCTATATCTTGGAGCGGTTCACCCCTGCCTAATGGAATGACAGGCTTGTCTCCTCCATTGTATTGTCAGAGATCCCCTGCCCAGTAGAAATGATGAACTTTTTCATTGTTTGATTACAGGGTAGAGCCGTTTCTGTGTCCGTCATTCCTGTAGTTTGGTCAGAGTCCAAAAGGTTAAACTGTTTGAACACCCCCACCACAAAATGATTTTCCTTAACCATTAAATTACGGACATCACAAATTGATGTTTCATTGTAGATCAGCAAAAGCTAAACCTGATATTCTTTTTTTTTATTTTAATTATTTTATGCCAAGGAATGTTAATGCCACTAAGATTCAAGAGGTTACTGGGAGTAAAAGAGAATGAGAAAAATTTAGTGAGGAGAAAGAACAATAAAAGAACAGGTTTCAGGAAGACAGAAGATGGCGATAATGCCACTAAGACGCAAGGTGTTGCTGGGAGTGAAAGAGAATGAGAAGAATTTAGTGAGGAGAAGTGAGGAAAAAGGACAATAATAAAACAGGGATTCGGGAAGACAGAAGATGGCAATTGTTGTTGCTTTTCAATTTTTGAAGATTGTAAGTAGTAAGAAAGCAAGAAATTTTGTCTATTCATCCGTCTGTCTGAAATCCCTCTAACTTAAGCCAGACTTGCTCAATATAGACATGTTATACCTTTTTGGAATCAGGATGATCCCGGAATGGAGTTCCACAGTCAAGAAGTGTGAGAAAAAAGCTAGTAGAATAGAACAGACGGTTGCATCTAGCTAGTTCAGCAGTAAAATGGTGAGACTGAGTTGCCGATCTTAATGTCATGTGGTCAAGGCACAAAGGAGGAAAGCTCATCAGAGCAATTGCCATGAAAATATTTGTAGAAAAATCAGAGAGAAACCATGTAACGTTGGTGAAAAAGTGACTGAAGTCGAGATGCCAGGTCAGGATCAATAACATTGCAGACTCTTTGGATTTTGTCAAGAATATTGAGATATATAAGGGGGAACACCAGACCAGATATGGCAGCAATATTTAATTCACAAATGAATGGTAGATTTATAAATGTAAAAAAAAACTGCTGTTAGAATTAACTTGGTTTCATGAAAACATGGGTGTAGTGACACGTCTGTGTATTTTTTAGGAGAAAAAAATGGTTTAGTGTTACAAGTCTTACTAATTAACCCATAGCTGGGGGGAGAAGAGGTGAATTCATAAATAAATCCTAAAGAAATGTCTGTGTAGCTAATCAGTATTTGATTGATTGATTGATTGATTGAGTCGTTCATTCATTTTCTACAGATTATTTAAAACCAGAAAATATTTTTAGTGTAATTTTTTTTTTAGATAATGATTTAGTGATACAAGTTTTAAAATTACACCACCCACATGTCCAAGCGGTTACTCATCTGGGTACTGACCAGGTTTGATGTTGCTTAACTTGAGAGATTTTATGGGAACTGGTGTAAAGAAAAGTAGAACTGCTGTTAAAATTAACTTGGTTTCATGAAACCATGGGTGCGGTAAGATAGACAAGGAGGTAGTTGGTGTAAGATGTTCAGAAGCTCTTTAGGAAGATATATAGGCAAATGAATATACTTGTCCCAATATGACACATGTATGGGATAGGATATGCATTCCTTTCAAGATAAAGTTTCTTATCAAAATGACAAAGAGTTACAATAGGTGTCTTGTTAATAAAATGCAACAAGAGGGAATTGGGCTGGGTGAATCAATATGCAAGATAAATATTATTTTTAAGTTTCTTTCTAGAAATAATGGCATGTTTAGTTGCAGTAAAAAGCAACTGAAATTAAGATGAAAGAAATACTAGTGAAAAATGAATAATAACTAACAAGGCTTCATCTAAGAAATTCAGACAACTTAAGACTATTACTACTTGGTGGAAAAGCAAGAGAAATAAGATGAAAGAAATACTAGTCAAAAATGAATAATAATTGCCAAGGCTTCATCTAAGAAATTCAGACAACATAAGACTATTACTACTTGGTGGAAAAGCAAGAGAAATAAGATGAAAGAAATACTAGTGAAAAATGAATAATAATTGGCAAGGCTTCATCTAAGAAATTCAGACAACTTAAGACTATTACTACTTGGTGGAAAAGCAAGAGAAATAAGATGAAAGAAATACTAGTCAAAATGAATAATAATTGGCAAGGCTTCATCTAAGAAATTCAGACAACTTAAGACTATTACTTCTTGGTGGAAAAGCAAGAGAAATAAGATGAAAGAAATACTAGTCAAAAATGAATAATAATTGGCAAGGCTTCATCTAAGAAATTCAGACAACTTAAGACTATTACTTCTTGGTGGAAAAGCAAGAGAAATAAGATGAAAGAAATACTAGTCAAAATGAATAATAATTGGCAAGGCTTCATCTAAGAAATTCAGACAACTTAAGACTATTACTACTTGGTGGAAAAGCAAGAGAAATAAGATGAAAGAAATACTAGTCAAAATGAATAATAATTGCCAAGGCTTCATCTAAGAAATTCAGACAACTTAAGACTATTACTTCTTGGTGGAAAAGCAAGAGAAATAAGATGAAAGAAATACTAGTCAAAAATGAATAATAATTGGCAAGGCTTCATCTAAGAAATTCAGACAACTTAAGACTATTACTACTTGGTGGAAAAGCAAGAGAAATAAGATGAAAGAAATACTAGTCAAAAATGAATAATAATTGGCAAGGCTTCATCTAAGAAATTCAGACAACTTAATATATATTACTAACAAATGACTTTTATAACATAAGTGATAACATTTAATTTGTAACAATTCTTAAAAGCTTATTTTAATAAATATTTAATTAGTCTTATTTTTAATTCAATTTTTAAAAATTGCGCTATATAAGTAATGTTTCTTTCGATAATTATTTTTTTAAAATTATATCTGCCTTGGCAAGATTTATGTGAAGTTAGAAAGCCGACAGCATTCATAATAATATGCATTGTTGTCATCTGATATTCCACATTACGATAAATTAGTCAAATGGAGCTGAAAATAATTTTATGGAATCATCTAAATAAGTGAAAATAATCTGTTTAATTTGATTTTCTTAAAACTGTACCAAATTATTTGACCATGAGGAAAAATAGTTGAATTTGTTGAATTCATCGTTATTATTAAACATTAGAAAATTATTCAAAGGTTTCATGGCCAGCGCTTGATGTTGTTATGTTCGGAGTCAGACATTCACGAGATGTTAGTTTAATGACAAAATTTAATTTATAGAATAGAGGTCTTGCTGAAAATGTTTATACAGACATGTTAAAGAAAACTTCTATTATAATTTAGTTTTCACTATCTTGGAGGATGGGTATTTGGCTAGTTTCATAAAAAAAAAAAAATTAAAAAATCAGGAGTACCATATAGAATGTATATAAAGAATACACCCTAAAAATACACTGGTAAAACATTACGTGAATGGCTGAAGAAACAGCCTGTTACCTGGCCTGTCTGTGGTTTGGATTGTTTGAGTACCGACAACAAAGAAATTGTTAATTCCATGGTACTGCATAACATGGTCTCTGCACATACTGAAAATCCTTGATAAGATCCAGAGACGGATATGCAATGTGATTGGCCCTGATCTGTCATCTCGTCTGCAGTCGCTCTCTCACAGACGCGATGTTGCATCGCTCTGCCTTTTCTACAAGTACTTCCACGGTAATTGCTCCGAGGAGTTGCTTTCGCTTGTCCCTAAGCCTCGTGAATTTAAGCGTCCTACGAGGCTGGCATCCCGTTCCCACCCCTTCACCGTTGAAACTGTTAGATGTAGACGTCTCTTCTACTCCAATAGCTTCATGTCTCGCACATCTCGCCTATGGAACTCCCTTCCCTATTACTGTTTCCCTGACAAATACAATCTCCAACGGTTTAAGTGTAGCGTCAATCGTCATCTCCAATTGCCTTGATCTATCCACTTCCCTTCTCCACTTCCTGACATCTTCCATTCCTATCTGCTCTCGCTCTATATCTTCTGTAACCCCCCTGCCTTGATCGACCCTCCGTCCTTCTCTTTCTCCACATCTCTTCCTTTACCACTCCTATCTGCTCTTCCTCCAACCCTTCTGTAACCCCATGCGTGATAGTGGCCACCGGCCTTGCTTGGGGTGATACGTTTAAAAAAAAAAAAAAAAAAAAAAAAATATATACAGTGCTGTTTGATAAAAGGTGACTCACCTGATTTTTTTTTACATAAAAATTTTTTCACCTATTGTTTTTGGGGTCAAACTAATTTTTAATCTTACTAATATAAAGACCCTTTCCCAACCACCTAGTCAAAAAAGTTTACTCACCCTAAGGTATTCTATTGATAATTATAATTTTGGGTATAAATGCGATTTAGGGAAAAACTCTGTCCAAAAAAAGTGACTCACTTATTTCCTGCAACTAGTAATCAATAGAAACATAACCGAACAGCTTTAAATAAAGAATAATAGAGGTATAATTTATTTATAATAGGTAATATAGTTCAAAATATTTAAAAATAATCTATGGGTCCTCCTTTATTTTGAATAACCTTTTCAACCCTTTTTGGCATTGACTTGATTAGGTTCTGGCAAATCTCATCTCCAACCATTGAATTCCATTTGGATATGAAATTCACAATCAAATTCTCTTTGTTGCTCAACTGCTTTCTCAAGAGCCTGTACTTTATAATGCTCTATAAGTTTTCTATGGGGTTGAGGTTGGGAGATTGGGGCGGCCATGTCATAACACACACCTGCTTCTCATCAAAGTATTCTTTCATCAATTTTGATTTGTGACAGGGAGCATTATCCTGCATAAAACTCAGTTAATTTATAATATATATATATATATATATATATATATATATATATATATATTATAAATTAACTGATTTAAAATGTAGTTTCTTTGCAACACAGTAAGAACAAAATTTGCTTTAAGATGAAACAGAACTAATGCTTTTAATTTAATTATATAATTAAATTTGAAGTTTTTAGCTTCAGTTTTTGAAACATAGTTATTATTGTGTAGCGAAAAAAATATTTTAAATCAGTTAATGTATAATATTTATGCTCTGTAAATTTACATTGAGCACTGTTTTGTAAAAATAAGAAATATCAATAAGAACACCGGATTATATATCTTACCGTTCTTTATATATATATATATATATATATATATATATATATATATATATATTTTATTTAAGCATTTCACCCTAAGCAAGGTAGGAGTGCCACTAGCCTGCCTGGGGTTACAGAGAGTGGGAAGCAAGAGAAAAGAGGCGTCATAGAGGAAGGGATGAAGAGAAGGACGGGGAATTAGATCAGGGCATCTGGAGATGTTGATTAACATTGCATTAGAATAATTGAAGACTATAGTTATCAGGGTAGCAAATAAGAGGAAGGGAGTTCCACAGAGGGGAAGTGCAAGACATGAAGCTATTGGAGTAGAAGAGACGGCTACATTTAACTGTTTCAACAGTAAAAGGCTAGGACTGAGATGCCAACCTAGTAGGACATTTAAATTCATGCAGTTTGGGGACCAGCAAAAGTAGCTCATCGAAGTAGTTATCGTGAAAGTATTTGTAGAAAAAACAGAGGGAAGCAACGACACATCTGTGAGGGAATGACTTTGAACAAGATGCCAGATCAGGGCCAATCATATTGCATATCAGTCACTGGATTTTTTTTGAGAACCTTAAGCCCATATATGGCAGCAGTATTTCATGCAAGGGCGAATGGTTAATTTATAGATTTGAAGGATGGAATCGGGCGAGAAAAACTTTCTGGCACAACACAGAGAACCAACTTTCCTTGCGGTAGATGAAGCTATTGATTCAATGTATTTGTTCCGTCTGATGTCATCGAACAGTGTGAGACCAAGTAGTCGCAAAGGGGTGCTCTCGTGGAGTTGAGCATCAGGCAATCTAATGGGAAGCAGAGAGGGTTCTCTGTGGTGTGTAAAAATGAGCAGATTTGTTTTGGAGGCATTAAATTTAACCAGCCATTTCTTGCCACAGTCAAGAAGAGATTGGAGTTCCTTTTCAAGACCAACGCCCAAAAGAAACTTTAAAATGAACAACATATTCATAGGGAGTTAAAAGTGCATACAGTGATAGTACTATCAAGGGATAAACCATCCTTTTGACACGTTTTTTTCTGGACATGAAAATGAAATATTGTCGTTCTTTCTCTTCTTGATCAGAGACTCCCAAAAGGTATTTATGACTATGCCAAGTCTACTAGTTAAGTTATTAGTGTCTAACATGTGCGACATGAACCATGTGAACTAAATAAGACCTACCATCAGTCAGTTATGTGCCAGGTGTGATACACTCTTAGGCGATCATCTTTCTTTTGATACATGACTGACGTAGCAGATTTTTTTTCCTGCAGTAGATTACCATTTCTTTCTGCAGTAGACCAGTTGCCATCCAAGGCTATAGAACCCGTCCTGTCCTGCTATTTGCCCATAGCTGGGAAGAGAAGAAGAGGATTCATACTTTTCCCAAGGGTATTAGCACATTTTTTTTTTTTTAAGCGTATCACCCCAAGCAAGGCTGGAGGCCACTATCACGCATGGGGTTACAGAAGGGATGGAGGAATAGCAGATAGGAGTGGTAAAGGAGAGGATGTGGAGAAAGAGAAAGACGGAGGGTCGATCAAGGCAAAGGGGTTACAGAAGATTTGGAGCGAGAGCAGATAGGAATGAAGAATGAAAGGATGTGGAGAAGGGAAGTGGATAGATCAAGGCAACTGGAGATGACGATTGACGCTACACTTAAACCGTTGGAAATTGTATTTGTCAGGGAAACAGTAATAGGGAAGGGAGTTCCATAGGCGAGATGTGTGAGACATGAAGCTATTGGAGTAGAAGAGACGTCTACATCTAACAGTTTCAACGGTGAAGGGGTGGGAACGGGATGCCAGCCTCGTAGGACGTATTCGACTGAAATTCGAACTCTGCTCTCCGATTCCTCAATCCGAGCTGCTATCCATTACTCCTTTTTCCTGCATTAGGTTGTCATTTCTTTCTGCCATAGACCAGTTGCCATCCAAGATTCCAGTTGAATCCATTACATTCACTTACATGCTAATACCCTTCTGCCATAGACCAGTTTCCATCCAAGTCTTTAGAATCCTGTCTGTCCTGCTATTAGTCCATAGCTGGGGGGAGAAGAACAGGATTCATACCTTTCTCAAGGGTATTAGCACATAAGTGACTGTAATGGATTCGACTGAAATTTGAACTCGGCTCTCTGATTCCTCAATCGAGCCGCTATCCATTAGTCCACCATGCCTCTAAGACCTTACTACAGTTCACAATAAAAAGAGTAGTAGAACTCGCCTTCTTTGATGTACTATTAACTTGCATGGGGTATGGGTTCAAAACAGCTGTATATCATAAGCCAACATTTATTGGCCAATGCCTAAACTCCAATCCTAATCATTGCTTTTTAAAATAATAAAAATTGCCAAGGGAGTGAAAAGTGTATACAATAATAGCTGTGTCAAGCAAATAACCGTCATTTTTACACACTATTTTTTTTTGTGGACATGAAGTTTAAACATTGCCAACATTTTCTTATCTTTTAATACTTTGCTTGGTTTTCTTGTAAAATTTATTGACAGATTAAATAAGCAATCTAATAAATAAATTATCTTTAATATCTTTGTTTTCAGTTCTCAAGAATAAAGAAACTGTATAAATCTCCTTTTATATGATTGGGTAAAAATATTCAATGATAACAGCAAAAATTGCAATATGAGCACTGGAAAAAATGGTTGCTGATGACATTAGTTTATAACACCCAGAAATTCATACACAGATGTTGCTGTCCTCAAGGACACATGGCACAGTGGATAAAGGCGTTGGTTAGATCCAGTGACAGGACCCAAACAGTGTGTGTTCAATACCTGGTTAAGGCAGTGGAGAACTTAAGGAGGGGAATTAACAGGAGATAACTGATATCCATTAGACATGGCGTGTGGAATTAGAACAGTCTACCCCAGTGAATGAAATAAAGGGTTCAGTTTGACATTCCAACCACCTGAAGAAGGCCGAAGTGAACGATGGCTGAAACGTAATAAATATGGTGACAAAGATTCGGACAATAATCCGAATAATGTAAATAGTGTACATAAATAGACAGATACCGATTGAGTTTTATTAAAAATTCTAATCCTCACTTTTTAAATACAAACTGAGGGAGTGAAAAGTGTATACAGTAATGGGAATAACCGTCATTTTGATACATCATATTTTTTGTGGACATGAAGTTTAAACATTGTCAACATTTTCTTATCTTTTAATACTTTGCTTGGTTTTCTTGTAAAATCTATCAACAGATTAAATAAGCTATTTAATAAATACATTATGTTTAATATGTTTGTTTTCAATTCTCAAGAATAAAGAAACTGTATAAATCTCCTTTTATATGATTGGGCTTTATTAAAAATTCTAATCATTGCTTTTTAAACTAGTAAATATTGCTGAGGGAGTCAAAAGTGTATACAGTAATAGTGGTGTCAAGGAAATAACCGTCATTTTGACACACTGTCTTTTTGTTGGCACAAGGGTTAAACATTACCAAAATTTAATTCTAACTAAAATGATTTTACTGTTCCCAGAAATTTGTAATCAAAGATAATTGCATTTTTTTTATAACAGCAATGATAATAATAATAATAATAATAATAATAATAATAATAAAAATAATAGCCTCAAAATGTTTTTCAAAAAGTTTATGAAAACAGGAGATATAAGGAATTCAAACATCCTTATGATAATCTTAGCAAAAGCAGTCAAAAAGGTTAGGATAGTTGCTGTCACTTGACCCCCAAAGAAAACCATCACATAGTATCTATCTCCATGGCAACACAAATAGAATATTGCACTAGGATACATTTAAAAGGAAGGTTCCATTTGTACAAGGGGTTAGTCAAGAGAAAATGTCCTGTTGCCTCAGCCAGTTCATTTTGCCTTGAGCTTCAAGGATTTATGCAAACTCTCCCCATTTAAATGCAGTAGGAGAATTGCAGTCTGGGTTAGGGGCATATATTTGGATTCGGGTGAGTTACATGCTGGTCTGGGCCAATAAAAATTGCAAAAAATTTGACAGTCTTTAACTTTCATGCCTATCAAAAGGACAGTTTTTTTTCTTGATAGTTCTATTATTTTAATTACATTCACTCCTTGGCAATGTTTTTTATTAAAAAATGGATGACTGGAATTGTAATAATAATAATAATAATAATAATAATGATAATAATAATAATAATAATAATAATGATAATAATAATAAAAATATTAGCCTCGAAATGTTTTTCAAAAAGTTTATAAAAAGAGGAGATATAAGGAATTCAAACATCCTTATGATAATCTTAGCAAAAGCAGTCGAAAAGGTCAGGATAGTTGCTGTCACTTGACCCCCAAAGAAAACCATCACATAGTATCTATCTCCATGGCAACATAAAATAAATGTATTTCAGCACTAAAGCTGAATGAGTCAAATAAAGCTTCATAAGTTTCTACTTTACATGTTACTATATTACTAATTTACTAAATAGTGTTATAATCTTTGTTGTCAATTCTCAAGTATAAAGAAAATGTATAAATCTCCTTTCTTATGATTGGGTGAAAACATGCTATGATAACAGCAAAAGTTGCAAAATGAGCACTGGTAAAAAAAATGGTTGCTGATAACATTAGGTTTATAATACCCAGAAATTCATACACAGATGTCCTCAATGACACATGGCACAGTGGATAAAGGTATTAGTTAGATCCAGTGACAGGACCCAAAGAGTGTGAGTTCAATACCTGGTGGAGAACTTGGAGAAGGAAATTAACAGGAGATAACTGACAGTCTACCCCAGTGAGCGAAATAAAGGGTTCAATTCGACATTCCAACCACCTGAAGAAGGCCAGATGTTAAACAATGGCCAAAACGTAATAAATATGGTGACAAATATGAGGACAATAGTCCAAGTAATGTAAATAGTGTACATAATACCTCATCTCAGAAATATAGACAGATACTGAAGGGCCGAAACGTTGTAATAAATATGGCGACAAAGATGAGGGCAGTAGTCTGAATAATGTAAATAGTGTACATAATACCTTATCTCAGAAATATAGACAGATACTGAAGGGCCGAAACGTTGTAATAAATATGGCGACAAAGATGAGGACAATAGTCCGAATAATGTAAATAGTGTACATAATACCTCATCTCAGAAATATAGACAGATACTGATTGGGTTTTATTAAAAATTCTAATCATCACTTTTTAAAAACAAACTTTGCCAAGGGAGTGGAAAATGTATACAGTAATGGCGGTGGTTAATTTTTGTCATTTTGACACCCACCTTTTTTTTTTTCTGGGCACGAAACTTAAACATTGCTAAAATCTCTACTAAACCGACTCATATCTAACCATATAAAGTCTGCCGTTGATAGATTAACCAACTATGAGGTCTTCTGGAGGAGACTTGATCAGAAACCATTTACAAATAAAATATTAGTAATTAGTAGGTTAAGATGATAAAGATATTGAACAGTTGCTTGTTATCCAATGAGACTTAGGCTTTCTTTTAGCCTTAATAGCTAAACAATTCCACAGCTGTTACCGAATGCACCTATAAGTTGTAAGTTAAATACACATCTGACGTCTTAACTGTCATTAATCACAGAATCGGGCACTAGACAATAAATTCAACATGACAACCATTGCCCTGGATATATCCAAGGCCTTTGAGAAAAGTGTGGCATTAGGGGCTGCTACATAAACTCTCCAGCTATATAATCTCTGGAAGGGCTTTCTCAATTATCACATGTTTTCTAACAGGTCATTCCTGAAGGTTCTTCTCTGAAGATTGTGGTTAATGGCAGTCAACAGAAGCCCTTAAGATCAAAGGCCAGCTTTCCACTAGGTTCTCTCCTCAGTCCCATCTCCTTTCTATTGTATATTTAGAGCAGAGATCTTGAGAGATGTGCATCCGACATCCCTGATGCATAAAAATGTTAAAGGATGTAGTAACTATATATCCCAGGGATGCAACTGAAGTTTCCCATGTAAAGCAATAGATTCTTGGTCTTGGTAATTTATTTGATGTGCCTGAACTGCTTCAGCCACCTTCTACCTCAAGTGGCTCTTGGGCCTTGTATTGGGTGAATATTAGTGTGTGTGTATATATATATATATATATATATATATATATATATTATAAATTAACTGATTTAAAAATATGGTTTCATCGCTACACAGGAATTACCATGTTTCAATAACAGAAGCCAAAAACTTCAAATTTAATTATATTAAATTAAAAGCATTAGTTCCGTTTCATCTTTTAACGAATTTTGGAATTTTAGATTCCAAAATTCACTTGAAGATGAAAGAGAGCTAATGCTTTTAATTTAATTATAAAATTAATTTTTAAGATTTTAGCTTCGGTTTTTGAAACATGGTAATTCCTGTGTAGTGATGAAACCGTATTTTTAAATCAGTTAATTTATGATATTTATGCTCAGTAAATTTACATTGAGCACTGTTTTGTAAAAATAAAAATATCAATAAGAACAACGGATTATATTATCTTACTATTCTTTCTTTTTATTATAATATATATATATATATATATATGATTAATGTATATCTGTTCAGCAACCTTTCTTTTAAACATCTTTCATTAAATAGTATGCTGTACAAATCATCAATCGTTTCCAAGTGCTTTCAGCCACTTCTTTAGCCGTTTTTAAGGGGCTGATTTCCGTGTAGTTAGTTTATTTTTATGTTTTAACTGTGAGAGATGTATTATTTCTGAATTATAGTAGCAGCGATTCGAGTGGTCGACTTTCCGTTTTCAAAAGACTATATTATATACAGTATTTACATTATTCGGACTATTGTCCTCATCTTTGTTGCCATATTTGTCACAACGTTTCGGCCGTTGTACGCTCCGGCCTTCTTCAGGTGGTTGGAGTTTCGGACCGAACCCTTTATTTCGATCACTGGGGTAGACTGTTCTAGTTCCACGAGCCATGTTTGATGGATGTCAGTTATCAGTTATCTCCTGGTAATTTTTTTCCTCTGAAAGTTCTCCACTGCCTGAGCCGGGTATTGAACTCACACTCCTTGGGTCTGTTACTGGATCTAACCAACGCCTTTATCCACCGTACCATGTGTCCTTGAGGACAACCACCTGAAGAAGGCCGGAGCGTACAACGGCCGAAACGTTGTGACAAATATGGCAACAAAGATGAGGACAATAGTCCGAATAATGTAAATACTGTACATAATACCTCATCTCAGAAATATAGACAGACACTATATTATATATATATATATATATATATATACATATATTTTATATATATACGAGAGAGAGAGAGAGAGATATGCTGATGTGTGTGTGTGTGCATCCTACGTCCCTGATGCATAAAAATCTTAAAGGATGCAGTAACTTTCCTAATTGTGTGTCCCATGGACGCAACAAAAGTTTCCCATGAAAAGCGATACATTGCACATATTTTTCGAATCTACAAGTCAACCATTCGCCCTTGCATGGAGTATTGCTGCCATATATGGTCTGGAGCCCCTTCTGTTTGTCTCAAGCTCGTTGATAAAATCCAGAGACAGATATGCAATGTAATTGGCCATGATCTGGCATCTTGTCTGCACTTGTTCTCTCACAGACGTGTTGTCACCTCTCTCTGTCTGTTTTACAAATACTTTCATGGTAACTGCTCTGATGATGGTTCCCAGTCTTCATGAATTTAAGCGTTCAACTAGGCTGACATCTTGCTCTCACCCTTTCACTGTCGAAACTGTTAAATGTAGCCATCTCTTCTACTCCAATAGCTTCATATCTCACACCTCTCACCTGTGAAACTCCCTCCCCTTCTTCTGTTTTCCTGATAGCTATAAACTCCAACTATTCAAATGTAATGTCATTCGACATTTCCAGTTGCCTTGATCTATACACTATCCTTCTCCTCATCTTTTTCCTCTATCACTCCTATCTGCTCTTGCTCCAAATCTTCTGTAACCCCTTGCCTTGATCTATCCACTATCCTTCTCATCCTTTCCTCTATCACTCCTATCTGCTCTCGCTCTAAATCCTCAGTAACCCCTTGCGTGCTAGTGGCTTCCCGCCTTGCTTGGGGTGAAAAGCTTAAAAAAAAATTTAAACAAATATTTTTTCAAATAATTTTTACTAGTTCTTCCTTCCTTTCACTTCTCTCTCCTACTTCCATTGGGTGGTGAGATGTGTGGGTGGCTTGAAATAGGCATCAATGTCACCTTACCGGAAATCATCCTGGTTTTTGTTTTTTTTTTTTAAATTTTAATTTACTTGATGCATTTGAACTCATTGAACTTTGCTGCCCATTTGTTTTAAATACTGTTCTTGTTTTAAATTTATTGATTCAATTGAAAAAGAAAAGAAAAATTTGTTCGGCCAATTTAAAAACTTTGTTCAGTCATCTTCTCTTGCTGATAGATTTTTTTTTACTCCTGGGGCAGTGGAGACTTCAGGGGTTATTGGCCCTCGTTCGATGGTGTTCCTTTGGAGGATTGGCACGATTGCGTCTCGATTAAGGAACGAGCCTCGCAAAACGGAGTGGCTCTTGCAGCGTGTCTCACTGGCGATGGTTCGAGGTAATGCTTTCTCCATCATAGCGGCTGACAGAGGATGGAAAAAATTGTTTATAGTTACGTTGTTCTGGAATTGTCATCATTGGTCGACTGAACTTGCTTTGTTTCAATGACTTTTGTTTTGTTATTATTAGTTACTTTGTTCAATAAATACGTGAAGATCTGGTAAATATTTCGAAATTTACAAACTAGTTTATGTCTAATTTGAGGAAATTTTCAAATAGCTTCCTTAGGTGTTCAAACGTGAGGGTTAAAAATGGCAAGATGGATGGTGAAATTCTCAAAAAAATATAGTTTCTTAATTGATCAAAAATTAAATTAATAAATTTAAAATAAAACCAGTATTTACGCTTAATTAAATTTTCTTAAAAAAGTTGTTCTGTGATTCAGTATAATTAAAATTGTCTTTTTGGACGATGGTAAAAAAAAAAAAAATTTAGTCTGTAGCCCTGCAGTTTAATACAAAAATTTATTAAGAAACTTTAGTTGGGACCATTAATATTTACCAGGAAAGCACCCAAATCATCACCTGTGGGTCCTAGAGATTCACTACATTACTTTCCTGCATAGCACAATGAACTTCACTTCTTGCTTTTCTTATGCTCATAAAACACTATGCAATAATGCTCTACCTTGAGTGGCTCATGGGTATTGGATTTGGTATTTGATTTTATATTAGTATAAAAAGTAAGAAAAAATTTCACAGCTGTTACCAACTACACCTATAAGTAGTAAGGTAAATATCTTATGACATATGTGTTGACTCAGTGACATCAAAAAAAGGCAAACAAACGTTCTTACCTATTATATCTGAAAAGAATTGATTTTTTTATTACTACTGTTCACTCAAGGCCCAAGAGCCACTCAAAGTAGAGGATAACCGAACAAGATTGTTGTAAAAGCATAAGAGGAGGATTTATTTATTTATTATGATTTATCAACCCTTTGCGGGTCATTCAAAATCAGACAATAATTTTTAGACTTCAAAAATGTTTTTGACGTAATAATAGTAATTTACTGATACAAGTCCTGCTAATTAACCCATAGGTGTATGAAAGTGGACGCGGAAGTCAACACCCAAAAGCGTTTCATGCTTAAACACAATCGTCAGGCTACGTATATGTATCAGTCAGTTATGTACCATGCGTGATACACGCTTAGGCGATCATGTATGTTTTTATACGTGACTGTGACGAGGCAGATTTTTCCCCCCTGATGTAGGTTGCCATTTCTTTCTGTGTTAGACCAGTTGCCATCCAAGGCAATAGAACCCAGTCTGTCCTGCTATTTACCCATACCTGGGGGGGAGAAGAAGAAGGATTCATACCTTTTCCAAGGGAATCTCTTAAAACCTTCCACACACACACACACACACACACACACACACACACAAAATTATGATTTTTCTTTCTCTCTAGATCTCTCTCAAACCGACCAAAAATGGCTTGTCCCAAAATTATCCAACCAATTTAAAAATTTAAAATAGATAATAAAGCAAATATCATATGTAAATTTTTTGCCTGTTCTTATGTTGTAGAGTAATTGGTCATAGTTAAATGTATATATGTAAGGCAAGGAAACAGTAATAAGGCTAAAATAATATAAAGCAAGCAAACAATATATGTAAGGCAAAGAAACAGTAATAAGGCAAAAATAATATAAAGCAAGCAAACAATATATGTAAAGCAATCAAACAATATATGTAAGGCAAGGCAACAGTAATAAGGCAAAAATAATATAAAGCATGTAAACAATATATGTAAGGCAAGGCAACAGTAATAAGGCAAAAATAATATAAAGCAAGCAAACAATATATGTAAGGCAAAGAAACAGTAATAAGGCAAAAATAATATAAAGCAATCAAACAATATATGTAAGGCAAGGAAACAGTAATAAGGCAAAAATAATATAAAGCAAGCAAACAATATATGTAAGGCAAAGAAACAGTAATAAGGCAAAAATAATATAAAGCAATCAAACAATATATGTAAGGCAAGGAAACAGTAATAAGGCAAAAATAATATAAAGCAAGCAAACAATATATGTAAGGCAACGAAACAGTAATAAGGCAAAAATAATATAAAGCAATCAAACAATATATGTAAGGCAAGGAAACAGTAATAAGGCAAAAAATTTACAACAAAAGGGGATATGTACAGTATTCTGGCTTCAAGACAAGACCAGAACTGAGTCAGATGAGACCGAGAAGTGGACTTTCTTATTGGTTAGGAAATAATCCCAGCATGCACCTGTTTGGTTTTGTCTATAAATTGGGGAGTAGGATATATTTTGCAGTTATTTCTTGTACGGATAGAAACGAACATAAGAACATGTTTTTTTTTCTTTTTATTTATTTAGTTACTTAAATAATTTATGAAGTGTATAGAATATTATAATAGCTTCAAAGATTGCTAGACAATTTCTTCACAAATGAAGAGGAGACGTGAGGCAACAGAAATGTGATTTACAGAACGTTTTTTTTACAGAATCAGAAAAATACAGCAGAAATTTTTAGGACACATAATGAGAAAAGAAGAATTTGAAAATTGGACACTCATAGGACATGTGGTGGAATCCATGGAGTGAGGCACGTTATAACATGGGCTGTGCACCCCAATAAGGCATAGAGGTCACAAGGGGCCCACCAACATTTTCAAAACAAAGACGTGAAATCTGACAGGTCAACAAGGGGACAACAAATGACAAACTTAAAATTTAATACAAAATTAGACCAGAGTCCTTGTAGGTTAAATTAGTATGTAAGTCCATAGCTTGTAAGGTCAGTTCACATGTCCAGTGAAAGTATTGAAAAATTGCTGGTGAAGTACAATGATGAAGCTTCCGTAGTATTTTAACTGAAGTGTACAGAGTAGGTTATTTGAAGTCTGGACAATAAAGCCTAAGAGAAGAAAGTTCCATTTAAATGCCTGGTGCTGGTGCTGAGTAGTTGCTGGCTAAGTTCAAAGGTAAACCTTCTGGGTACCAGCCTTCCCCACCCTTTTGGTCATGTGCCACAATTTTTGTTGTAAAAAAAACAAATAAATATTCATTCCTCGTACAGACAGGAACCACCGAAAGAACTTGCTTTTTTTAGTATCTGTCTATATTTCTGAGATGAGGTATTATGTACACTATTTATATTATTCAGACTATTGTCCTCATCTTTGCCACCATATTTATCACAACATTTCGGCTATTGTATGCTCCGGCCTTCTTCAGGTGGTTGGAATGTCGAACTGAACCCTTTATTTCGCTCACTGGGGTAGACTGTTCTAGTTCCACGTGCCATGTCTAATGGATGTCAGTTATCAGTTATCTCCTGTTAATTCCCCTCCCCAAGTTCTCCACTGCCTTAACCTGGTATTGAACTCACACTCTTTGGATCCTGTCACTGGATCTAACTAACGCCTTTTATCCACTGTGCCATGTGTCCTCAAGTTTGTTTTTTTTTTTTAGTTTTTTCCTTTTTATTTATTGATGTAATGGAATACCCTATCACCCCCATGAGTGACTACACTATAGGTAGTAACTATCTATAAGTATCTGTAAGTGAACGAACTACAGAGACTAGCTGGGATCTGTTACTCTTAGCTGTTGTTGAACTCTCTGCCTTCCAGCAGAGAGGAACCCGGACAAGGCTATGCCAAAGGGCAGAGTCTCATCTGGGGAGGTAGACAGACCCAAACCTGTTTATGCGGGGCCAAGCCTACAGGCTCAGATTGCCCCACATTAAATTCAGACTTGTGCCAAATTCTGCCTCGTGGGGAGGCTGATAAATATTATCTAGCTGCAATCTGTTGAGTATGACTCAGACTTAGGCGAAAAATACTAACCTTCCACTAGTAGCACTCACTAGTGGATTGACTTGCAATGACCTTGTGCATAACTGTTACCTTTATTCTTATTGTATTGGGGTTTTTTTTTTACAATAAACCTTTACTTCAATATCTGTCTATATTTCTGAGATGAGGTATTATTTACATTATTCAGACTATTGTCCTAATCTCTGTCGCCGTTTTTATTACAACATTCCGGCCGTTGTACGCTCTGGCCTTCTTCAGGTGGTTGGAACGTCGAACTGAACCCTTTATTTCGCTCAATGGGGTAGACTGTTCTAGTTTCACATGCCATGTTTTAATGGATGTCAGTTATCAGTTATCTCCTGTTAATTTTCCCTCTGAAAGTTCTCCACTGCCTTAACCGGGTATTGAACTCACACTCTTTGGGTTTACTATTTTGATGTAATGCATTTTACATTTTGCATGGATGTTTTGATGTTGAAACCAAAATAAAATTGAAACATGAAATTAAAAAAATCAAAAAAACTTAATTCAAGATTCATCTCCTGTTAATTCCACTCTGAAAGTTATCCACTGCCTTAACCGGGTATTGAACTCGCACTCTTTGCATCCTGTCACTGGATCTAACTAACAGCTTTGCTGTCCTCAAGGATACATGGCACAGTGGATAAAGGCGTTGGTTAGATCCAGTGACAGGACCCAAAGAGTGCAAGTTCAATACCCGGTTAAGGCAGTGGAGAACTTTCAGAGGGAAAATTAACAGGAGATAACTGATAACTGACATCCATTAAAACATGGCATGTGGAACTAGAACAGTCTACCCCATTGAGCGAAATAAAGGGTTCAGTTCGACGTTCCAACCACCTGAAGAAGGCCAGAGCGTACAACGGCCGGAATGTTGTAATAAAAACGGCGACAGAGATTAGGACAATAGTCTGAATAATGTAAATAATACCTCATCTCAGAAATATAGACAGATATTGAAGTAAAGGTTTATTGTAAAAAAAAAAACCCAATACAATAAGAATAAAGGTAACAGTTATGCACAAGGTCATTGCAAGTCAATCCACTAGTGAGTGCTACTAGTGGAAGGTTAGTAGAACAGTCTACCCTAGTGAGCAAAATAAAGGGTTCAGTTCGACATTCCAACCACCTGAAGAAGGCCGGAGAGTACAATGGCTGAAATGTTGTAATAGATATGGCGACAAAGATGAGGACAATAGTCCGAATAATGTAAATAATAAACCTTTACTTATTTATTCCACCATCTTTTACAAGTATTCCTATTAGCATGGAATATAACACTTATTTAGTCACTTAAGTAATTTATGAAGTGTATAGAATTTTATTATAGCTTCAAAAATTGCTTGACAATTTCCTCACAAATGAAGAGGAGATTTGCGGAAACAGAAATGTGATTTTATAGAATTTTTTTTTTACAGAATCAGAAACATACAGCAGAAATTTTTAGGATGCATAATGAGGAAAGAATTTTAAAATTGGACACTCATAAGACATGTGGTGGACCCCCTGGAGCAGGGTGGGATATAACATGGCCCGTGCACCCCAATAAGGCATAGAGATCACAAGAGGCTACGATAGACATAACGAAGGAAAAAGGAATGGAAGGAAATAGATGGATAATCAGATTGTGTGAACCGGAGATTGGGGGGGGGGGAAAGAAAGAGACCAGATGGGATAGGAAGTTGTGGAGAGTCATGATTGCTCATATCCAGAAGAAACACAGCATGTAGAAGATACATTAATATATAATACATATAAATATTTCAAATTGAGGAGGAACAGCAAGAGAAAAAAAAAAAAAAAAAAAAAAAAAAAAAAAAGGAAAAATCATTGCAAAAGTCATCTCAAGCCCAGAGATTTAAGGAAGAATAATATATTAAACAGATATTTTTTTGGAAATTGCAGGTGGAAATTATTGGCAGGGAAATTGGTTTACCTTTTAGGAATCAATGGAATGGAGGATTAAAAGAAAAATTTCTTACCTGAAATTAGAATTTAAATGAAACCAAAGCACTCACCTGAAAAGATAAAAAGGATTTGATAAAATATTTTCAACATTATAAATGTGGTCAAGTATTATAAAGAACAAGGTAATTTTAGTTTCATGTGCTTACCTTAATCTTATGATCAAGGTAGATTATTTAAATTAAAAACAGAATGTTTAATCGTGCGGATCTATTACCCACGAGTATACATGCATACAAAAATACAAATTACATTTACAATGCCAAGCATTCATTGGTTAATAAATCACCATTACATTTCTACAGACAATTTACAAATTGCAGGAATGTGACAATTTTGTAATCGCTCTATTTTTAAGTAGTCAATTTTGTGCACTTTTGGGAGAAACAGATCACAGAAGCTTTAAGTCCCCCCAAAGCATGCTCGCTGATTGGTCGATGCCAACCAATCAGATCGTTTGGACGTGAAGAATAATTAGTCCCACACGACGATTTGGTGCCTATAGTCGCTTATTTAAGCCAAGATATTTTTCATCTCAATTAGTGAGAACTCAATTGCCAAACGAATCCATGACACTTGAAACCATGCACCAACTTTCTCACTCACACACACACTCACACGCTGAACATAACTTGTACACACTCACAGAAAACTCTTCTTACACAGCAATATCTTTCAAGAACAATCATTACAAGAGACTCTCATCGACACTTTTCTAATGAACCTTAAACCAAATAACTATCTCTCACTGAACACTAAAATAACAGCTAAAGAGAGACATGTTTTATTCAACCTTTTCTTACTTCAGAGTCTGTCTCTATTTCTGAGATGAGGTATTATCTACAGTATTTACATTAGTCGGACTATTGTCCTCATCTTTGTCGCCATATTTGTCACAACGTTTCGGCCGTTGTACGCTCCGGCCTTCTTCAGGTGGTTGGAATTTCGAACTGAACCCTTTATTTCGATCACTGGGGTAGACTGTTCTAGTTCCACATGCCATGTTTGATGGATGTCAGTTATCAGTTATCTCCTGCTAATTTTCCCTCTGAAAGTTCTCCACTGCCTTAACCGGGTATTGAACTCACACTCTTTGGGTCTGTCACTGGATCTAACCAACGCATTTATCCACTGTGCCATGTGTCCTTGAGGATACATGGCACATGGCTTTTCTTACTTAAATGAATGTTTTCTTTCACATCGTTGTTTGATATTGTACATCTTGTTAAAATACATATTTTATGTGTAACAATGTCTTTGGCTTATCTGTCTCTGCGTCAGCCCCGTTTCCTAATCTAAAGTTAAATTAATGTGGTGAAGTCCGCCACAAGTTCATGTTGGAATATGGACTATCGTAGCCCCTTCGCTACTACGTTCACATGATCAAGGGTAGACGTTATATATCTTCATGACCTTGACCTTTTCTTCATTGCATTGCCTCACTCCCTTCAATTTAATATAGCAAGTTCATTTAGATTTATAATAAACCTAATGTCTTTTTAGCTGTTTCAGTATTATGAACTTGGTCCGAATACTATTTGTGAACATTTTTATACTTTGTAGCAACTTTGAATTTATAGGCCATATTATATCGCGTCTCCTAAAGGGAGTCCACTACAAGGCGTAATTTTTATAAAAATCGTCTGAAAAGAAGCCGAATTGTTGGTGGCCATGAAATAAAGCAAATTTACTGAGAAAATAGAGAAACCTCATTATCTAATCAAAAGTTAAATTAATGTTGTGAAGTCCACCACATAACAGTCATCTACTTTCTTAGACAAAGCATTATTACTTTTTACTAATCTTTGACTAGTACAGCGTGCGATGGGTAACTTGTTGCCATTTTATATTTTTAATTTCACGCATGTACATTGTTTTTGATTTTGTCGACTGCACAGTCTGTAAGAAAAAGAGCACCATGACACAATTCACTCTGCCTGAAATTTGGAAATGGCATGCTTTACTGTTTGGTATTCGCACCGGAAGCTCCAATATGAACATTCAGAGTATTTTGGTGTCAATCTGAGGACAGTAAAGAGGATTCAGAAAGAGTGGGATGAGTCTAATGGTGATCACGAAGGTATGGCAGCTCAGAAAACTCACTCTGATTGTTTCAATAAAAAAAAAAAAAAGAACTCGTGAATTTGTTGGCGAGGGCCTCAGACTCAACACAGAGGCCTGCATCAAATAGTGGTGCCCTGGGTCAAGAGGATCACTTCTGGAAGACGCTATGCCCGGCAATAGGATTCTGCAACATGCCACACAAACAGGAGAACACAGTCGTAGCTGTCAGATAATTTATGCGACCACATCACCCGTTACATCTGGTCACCTAACTCTCCAGACTGCAACCCCCCCTTGATCATCATGTGTGGGTCACAATTGAATGAGAGACCAGCAAAACTCCTTGTAATACCAAAGAGGAACTGAAGGAAAGGATTATGGCAGTATTTACTAACTTAAAAAAGGAAACAGCCCAGAAGAGTTGCTGGTGATTCAGAAGTCGTCTGGAGGCCATGGTTGAAGCCAATGGCGATTTTATTGAATAAATTTACTTTTCAGTATTTCTAGATATTTTTATGTTATTTTGGTAAATATATCTGTCAAAATTAGATGTCAGTGTTGTTTTCATTTTTGCACAATTTGGATGACAATTTATCCATCGCAGCCTGTAATTCTTTCATCTTATTTCTCTTGCTTTTCCACCAAGTAGTAATAGTCTTAAGTTGTCTGAATTTCTTAGATGAACGCTTGGCAATTATTATTCATTTTTCACTAGTATTTCTTTCATCTTATTTCTCTTGCTTTTCCACCAAGTAGTAATAGTCTTAAGTTGTCTGAATTTCTTAGATGAAGCCTTGGCAATTATTATTCATTTTTGACTAGTATTTCTTTCATCTTATTTCTCTTGCTTTTCCACCAAGTAGCAATAGTCTTAAGTTGTCTGAATTTCTTAGATGAAGCCTTGGCAATTATTATTCATTTTTCACTAGTATTTCTTTCATCTTATTTCTCTTGCTTTTCCACCAAGTAGTAATAGTCTTAAGTTGTCTGAATTTCTTAGATGAAGCCTTGGCAATTATTATTCATTTTTGACTAGTATTTCTTTCATCTTATTTCTCTTGCTTTTCCACCAAGTAGCAATAGTCTTAAGTTGTCTGAATTTCTTAGATGAAGCCTTGGCAATTATTATTCATTTTTCACTAGTATTTCTTTCATCTTATTTCTCTTGCTTTTCCACCAAGTAGTAATAGTCTTAAGTTGTCTGAATTTCTTAGATGAAGCCTTGGCAATTATTATTCATTTTTCACTAGTATTTCTTTCATCTTATTTCTCTTGCTTTTCCACCAAGTAGTAATAGTCTTATGTTGTCTGAATTTCTTAGATGAAGCCTTGGCAATTATTATTCATTTTTCACTAGTATTTCTTTCATCTTATTTCTCTTGCTTTTCCACCAAGTAGTAATGGTCTTAAATTGTCTGAATCAACTCCCTTTAGTAAATGCATTGGAGGTAAGTATATACAACTCCTATGTAATTAAGATTGTAGTTTGTTTTTTGATCTTTGCTGCTTACATTAAAATTGTAAAATGAGAATCCACCAATTTAAATAAAAAGAAACCAAGTTTTTCGTGCTGCCCAGATTAGTTTCTTCCGGGTCTCACCTGACATTCTACACATTTCTCGAAATCTCTGCACCATGGGTAAAAAAAAAAAAAATAGAGAAATCTTTACAATTCTGTGTCAATAAGCTTTCCACTGAATATTTTGTTCAACATCCATATATATCTAACAAGATTGATTGATCAATTCATTTTCTATGGCTTATCAACTATTTGCAGGTTATTTAAAGCCTGAAAATATTCCTAGATTGTAAGTATTTTTTTTTTTAGATAACAAGGGTTCAGTGATACAAGTCTTACTAATTAACCCATAGCTGGAGGGAGAAGAGGTGGATTCATACCTAATCAGAATTTGATAAACAAAAATGAAATTATGTGCATATAAAGTGGGGAATCAATTTTATATAACAATTAATACATAAACTAATCCCTCATTTTATGTTCATGATAGTTTCTATATTTTTATATTCCAGAGAATGTAAAATAAATCTAAAAAGTATGCTTGAGTTGCTAATCAGTACTTCATTGATTGATTCATTCATTCATTTTCTATGGATTATCAACCCTTTGCAGGTTATTTAAAGCCAGAAAATATTTTTAGAGTGTAAAGAATGTTGGGAGGGTGGGGGTAGATAATAATGGTTTAGTGATACAAGTCTTACTAATTAACCTATATGTAGGGGGAAGATGTGAATTCCTACTCAATCAGAATTTGATAAACTAACAAGTAATGTTCATGTGGATATAAAGTGGGGGATCAATTCTACATTATAATCAATATATAAACTGATCCCTAACTTTGAGGCCATGGTTGTTTTTATATATTTATATTCCAGAGAATGTAAATAAATCTAAAAGATATTTCATTGATTGATTCATTCATTTTCTACGGCTTATCAACCCTTTGCAGGTTAAAGCCAAAGGTATTTTTAGATTGTAAGAATTTTTATTTTGAGATAATACTGGTTTAGTGATACAAGTCTTACTAATTAACCCATAATTGTGGGGAGAAGAGGCAAATTCATGCCTAATAAGAATTTGATAAACAAACAAGAATTTATAATGTGGATATAAAGTGGGGGATCAATTCTATATTACAATCAATATATAAATTGATCCCTCAATTTGTGGCCACAGTAGTTTCTTTACATTGATATTCCAGAGAATGTATATAAATCTAAAAAGACATGCCTGTGTAGCTAATCTGTATTTCCTTGATTGAGAGATTTGTTTTCTACGGCTTATCAACCCTTTGCAGGTTATCTGAAGACAAAAATTATAATGTGGATATAAAGTAGGGGATCCATCCTATATCACAATCAATAGATAAACTGATCCTTCACTTTGTGGCCACATTAGTTTCTTTACATTGATATTCCAGAGAATGTAAATAAATCTAACAGATATGTTTGTGTGGCTAATCAGTATTTAATAGATTGACAGATTTATTTCCTACAGCTTATCAACCCTTTTCAGGTTATTTAAATCCAGAAAATATTTTTAGATTGTAAGAATTTATTTTTATAGATGATAATGATTTAGTGATATAAGTCTTACTAATTAACCCATAGCTGGGGGCAGAAGAGGTGGATCCATACCTTTTCCAAAGTTATTTGCATATAAGTGAATCACACATTATGAAATGGACAAAGTCTGACAATTATTTAAAGACATTTTTATGTTTAACATTCTTTTTATAGATACAAGTATTTAAGTAAATGCTCTGTTTATATAAACCGAACGATCCTTTGTGGCTGAGTGGTAAGGCACGTCAGTCTATATGACGTTTCCGTATAGGATACAGGTTCGAATCCTGTCGGAGGACGAATATTTTCTATGAAAATTTCTCGGACATTCAGGCCGGTAAATGTTATTTAATACTGCTTATTATAAACAAAGCATTTGCTTAAATACTTGTATCTATAAAAAGAATGTATAAACATAAAAATGTCTTTAAATATAAGTGAATACAATGAATGTAACTGAATTGGAACTTAGCTCTCTGATTATTCAGGTCATTATCTATTACACCATCCACACATCCAACCTTACTAACATCTGGTATTCCCAAGTGGTCACTCATCTAGGTTTCTGACCAGGTTTGATGTTGCTTAATTTCAGTGATCATATGGGAAAAGGTGTTTAAACGTGATGTGACCATAAGTACGAACAATCAAACACATTCTTACAGCGTTTCACTGATCTTCTATTATCAAAATGTGGGATACTTAATAACAAATTGTCCTGGGCGTGACGATAAATTACATCCATGTCCCGGGTAAGATGATAAACTAAATCCGACAGCAAGGCCTCTGATCAGGAGCTTTTAAAGAGCGTGGAACCACCTCTTAATTGTTGTTGTTCCCATGTCCACCCTGATCCAGAGTGGTAGCACCTGTTAGGGTCCCATCTATGGGTAAATCGGTCACCTCTGCCCCCCACCAAACTGGGGTCACTATGAAAGTGTAAAAATAGGTTTTAATACCAGCAATACATTTTTGAAGAAAAAGTATTGCCTGTAATAAAAATCTTGTTGGCATTAAATAACCCATTGATTAACCCAAAATATGATTTACAAAGGGATTTTGTTACAAAGAATACTTTTTTTTATTCATATATATATATATATATATATATGTATGTATTTAAAAAAAAATTGTTGGAATAGATAACCCTTTGAGGTTGGTATACTATAAAACAAAACAAATGAAACTTGATTTACAAAACGATTTTGTTATAAAGAATTACATATATATATATATATATATATATATATATATATAATATTATATATATATATATATCTATCGCTGATATTATATATATCACTGATATTATATATATATATATATCACTGATATTATATATATATATATAATATCAGTGATATATATATATATATATATATAATATCAGTGATATATATATATATATATATATAATATCAGTGATATATATATATATATATATCAGTGATATATATATATATATATATATAATATCAGTGATATATATATATATATATATCAGTGATATATATATATATATATATCAGTGATATATATATATATATATATATCAGTGATATATATATATATATATATATCAGTGATATATATATATATATATATAGTGATATATATATATATATATATCAGTGATATATATATATATATCAGTGATATATATATATATATCAGTGATATATATATATATATCAGTGATATATATATATATATATATCAGTGATATATATATATATATATATATCAGTGATATATATATATATATATATCAGTGATATATATATATATATATATATCAGTGATATATATATATATATATATCAGTGATATATATATATATATAATATCAGTGATATATATATATATATATATATCAGTGATATATATATATATATATATATCAGTGATATATATATATATATATATATCAGTGATATATATATATATATATATAGTGATATATATATATATATATATCAGTGATATATATATATATATCAGTGATATATATATATATATCAGTGATATATATATATATATCAGTGATATATATATATATATATATCAGTGATATATATATATATATATATATCAGTGATATATATATATATATATATCAGTGATATATATATATATATATATATCAGTGATATATATATATATATATATCAGTGATATATATATATATATATATATCAGTGATATATATATATATATATATATCAGTGATATATATATATATATATATATCAGTGATATATATATATATATATATATATCAGTGATATATATATATATATATATCAGTGATATATATATATATATATCAGTGATTTATATATATATATATATATATCAGTGATATATATATATATATATATATATATCAGTGATTTATATATATATATATATATATATATCAGTGATTTATATATATATATATATATATATCAGTGATTTATATATATATATATATATATCAGTGATTTATATATATATATATATATCAGTGATTTATATATATATATATATATCAGTGATTTATATATATATATATATATATCAGTGATATATATATATATATATATATCAGTGATATATATATATATATATATATCAGTGATATATATATATATATATATATATATCAGTGATATATATATATATATATCAGTGATATATATATATATATATATCAGTGATATATATATATATATATATCAGTGATATATATATATATATATCACTGATATATATATATATATATCACTGATATATATATATATATATCACTGATATATATATATATATATATATCACTGATATATATATATATATATATATATATATCACTGATATATATATATATATATATATCACTGATATATATATATATATATATCACTGATATATATATATATATATCACTGATATATATATATATATATATATCACTGATATATATATATATATATATATCACTGATATATATATATATCACTGATATATATATATATATATCACTGATATATATATATATATATCACTGATATATATATATATATATCACTGATATAT
>OZ038509.1:20956416-20968916 GCA_964036315.1 Acanthosepion esculentum | reverse complement strand
AATTATAAAATCCATTAATTCTTTAGAATTTGATTTTTTTATTTTTATTTTTTATTCATATTGTCCCTTTACAGATAGAGTCTATCTGAAATTTTATATATCCTTCATATCAATAAGTTTACCATTCACTCATGCTTAGAATGTTGCTGCTATATATGGTCTAGTGCTCCAGTTATATAATTTGAAATTCTTGATAAAATCCAAAGAATCAGCAATATTATTTGTCTTGACCTGGCATCTTAGCTTCAGTCACTTTTCCACTGCTGTAACCCTGTTTTTTTTTTGAATACTTTCATAATAATTGTTCAAATGAGCTCTTCATTGACTAAAAGTGTTTGGTTTGAAATTCCAGCAAATATCACCTGAAGAAGGCTGGTGTGTACAATGGCCAAAACATTGTGAATATGACAATAGAGATGAAGATAACAGTCTGAACAATGTAGATAATGTAAAAAGAAATTACTAGCCTAGAACTTGTAGCTATAAGTAGCAATTTCAACAGTGAAATTATGGGACCTAACTGCCAGTCTAGTACTGCACTTATATTAAAAAAAACTCATCAAGAGTTGGCATTTCTTTTACTCATTTCCCTCCATGTGAGGCAATAAAGCCACTAAGATGCAAATGGTTACTGAGTGTGCGAGAAACAGAAAATACAATAAAAGAACATGATTCAAGCAGACAAAAGATGACAATTGCATTTAAATTTTTGAAGATAGTAGTTGACAGAAAAGCAGAAAGCTGGAAGAGAGTTTCACATGTCAAGAAATGCAGGAGAAGAAACTAATCTGTCTATATTTCTTGAACCAAAGAATTGTGAGTTCAATACCTGGCCAGGGCAGAGGGAACAAAAACTTGGAGAGTTGGGTTACTAAAGGGAAAGTAACTGAAACTGAGATATCCAATGGCATGGCATGTGGAATTAGAACAACATACTTACTGTTGATTAAATTAAGTGTTTGGTTTGAAATTTCAACAAATATCACCTGAAGAAAGCTGATGCATACAACGGTCGAAATGTTGTGAATATGACAATAGAGATGAAGTCTGAACAATCTAAATAATGTAAAAAATAGAATAGAACTTACGGTTACAACTAGCAACATCAACTGTGAAATTATGGGACCTAACTGCCAATCTAGTACTGCACACTAAAATAAAGCCAGAATGACACAAGGTGTTACTGAGAGTGAAATAAACTGAGAAGACTTTATCAAGAAGAAAGGACAATAAAGGAACAGGTTTTTGGAAGACAGAAAATAACAATTGGTGTTGCATGTAAATTTTTGAAAATCATAGTTGATAGGGAGGCAAGAAGCCAGAACAGAGTCTGACAAGTGAGAAATGTGAGAGAATCTATTAGCATAAAACTTAGAGTTATGTCTAGTAATTTCAATAATAAAATGATAAAACCTAACTTCCAATCTAGTAATAAACTTAAATTCATAAAGTCTAGGTACCAAAAAGGAAAGCTCATCAGAACAATTACCATGAAAATATTTATAGAAAAGGCAGAGGGAAGCTATATTATGGCTTAAATTCATAAAGTCTAGGTACCAAAGAGAAAAGCTCATCAGAACAATTAGCATGAAAATATTTCTAGAAAAGGCAGAGGGAAGCTATATTATGCTTTAAATTCATAAAATCTAGGTACCAAAGAGGAAAGCTCATCAGAACAATTAGCATGAAAATATTTATAGAAAAGGCACAAGGAAGCTAAATTATGACCGTGGGAAAGTGACTGAAACTGTGATGTCATGGCCTGTAATGTTCAAAAGCTTTAGCTGAGGTTTGTTTAACATAGTTGAACTATAAACTACAGGGTGGCTTCATAGGTATTAAAGAAACACAAATATGTCTTAATTGGCATCTGAAACAGATCTGCTCATTAACCCTATCAGATGAGTAAACTTCGAAAGATGTTGCCAGCTAGTACTTTACTATTAATTTTTTAAAAATATATTGTCTTTAAATACCTTAAGGAACATAGCGCCACAAGATATTGTTGTGGTTTCTGTAACAAGCCAGTTTTTATGGGATTAGGTTGTTAGCCCACTGCACAACTCCAAATCTGAAGGATCAGGTTTTGAATTCAGAGTTGTTCTTCTAGACCAGTTGCCAACCAAGGTTATATGTCAGTCCTGCTATTTACCCATAGCTGTGGGGAGAAGAAGAGGATTCATGCCTTTCCCAAAGGTATTAGCACATAAATGAATGTAATGGATTCAACTGGAATTTGAACTTGGTTCTCAGATTCCTCAATCAGAGCCGCTATCCATTACTCCACCATGTCTCCTCATCAGAACAATTACCATAAATATATTTCTAGAAAAGGCACAAGGAAGCTAAATTAAAACCGAAATTGAGATTTCATGGCCGATAATGTTCAAAAACTTTGACTGATGTGTGTTTAACATAGTTGCACCTTTAAACTACAGGTTGGCTTTGTAGATATTGCAGAAACACAAATGTGCCTTAACTGGTATCTGCAACGGAGATTAGCTCATTAACCCTATCAGATGGGTAAACTTGGAAAGGAGTTACCAGCTATTACCTTACTATTAAATTACATATATTTATTTAAGGGCGCTCATGAGAACAGATCCACTTCCAGTGCCTTCTCACTCCTTGGAAGAATCCAGTCCTTGCCTTCAGGGGTGTAACCATACTCACCACACTTGCCCCCAATTGTGGGTCGGTGAGGCTTCAGTCACTTTCTTCTATCTTTTCTATAAATACCTTTATGGTAATTGTTCGGATGATTACTTTCTTATGGTACCTAGACTTTACGAATTTAGGTGAGGTACTAGATTAGCAACAAGGTTCCATCAGTTTACAGTTGAATTGGAGAGATGTAACCGTAAGTTCTATGCTAGAAGTTTCTTTGCTTGCACTTCTTGTAGAACTCTTCCAGCTTCTTGCTTTCAATTGAAGTTTGATCTTCAAGAATTTAAATGCAATATCAATCGTTATTTACTATCTTCCCGATTACTCTTCTATTGTTCTTGCTCACTTCTCGCTTGTGGGACACTCTTCCAACTCCATGCTTTACAGCCAACTTTGATCTTCAATAATTTAAATGCAATGTCAAATGTTAGCTACTGTCTTCCCGATTACTCTTCTATTGTTCTCACTCCTCAATAATGCTTCTGTTTGTTCATTTTTTCACACTGAATAACCCGTTGTGTCTTAGTGGCTAATATTTTATTCTTTTTAATTGAATTCACCTCTTGTAAGGTAATAAAGCCACTAAGATAAAAGTGGTTTCCTGACTGACCATGTCTTCACTGGTGTAGTCATACTCACTATACTTGGACAATTGCGGGTTGGTGAGGCTATTTAACGCTTATTTGGAGATTTTGAATTCAGAGTTGTCTTTCTAGGCTGGTTACCACCCAAAGCTATAGGACCCAGTCTGCCCTGCTGTTTACCCATAGCTGGGGCAGGTGAAGAAGAGATAGATTTATACCATTCCCAAGGGTATTTGCATGTAAGTGAATGCAACAAATCTGACTGGAATTTGAACTCTGCTCTCCAGTTCCCTAATCTGACCGCTATCCATTACACAATGTGCCTCCATGAAGCTAATAAATAATTTATGAAGTATTTCTCATTGCTTCTTTTTATTACAGTTTTCTTTTATGACTTTTCTCTGGCCATTGAAGTAAAATGCATAAATTCTTTTTTCATAGACAGTGCCTTGACCAATTTGACCATGGAAACATCATTAAAATATTTACTTGTACTGCCATCTCTCTTCAAATCCTTATCAGAATCATTAATATTGTCAGTGTCATAGTGTTTTATTAGCTTCATCCTAGTATTTTTTAGGAATGCTACATTTCAGATTTATTTATCCGGGATCATAGACACATATTTAAATAAGAATTGCAAAAAAAAAAAAAAAAATACTTCTTGTATGATGCTAATAATAGCTACCAGGGATGAAAACTCGTCAGAAACAGATCCAGAGCCAAGACCGTCTCAGTCATTGGAGTAAGCCCTACCTGATTGACCATATCTTCAGGTGTGTAGCTGTACTCACCACACTTGGTCAACTGTGGATTGGTGAGGTTATTTAATGTATAGTTGCAGGTTTTGAATTCAAAGTTCTCCTTCTCCTAGACTGATTGCCACCCAAGGCTACTGGACCCAGTCTGTTGGTTGATTTTAATTAGTGGCATATCAACCTCAATGGAATATTTAATGACAAGATTTTTAGGATAGGTTTGTATGAATAGGATATATGTATTCTTTGGTTTAGATTGGTTTGGTTTATTTTGTTTTACCGCATATCAACCTCAATGGGTTATTTAATGCCGACAACATTTTTAGGATAGATTCGTATGAATAGAATATGTATTCTTTGGTTTAGATTGGTTTGGTTTATTTTGTTTTACGGCATATCAACCTCAATGGGTTATTTAATGCCGACAACATTTTTAGGATAGATTCGTATGAATAGAATATGTATTTTTTGGTTTAGATTGGTTTGTTTTATTTTGTTTTAAGGCATATCAACCTCAATGGGTTATTTAATGCCAACAACATTTTTAGGCTAGATTCGTATAAATAGTTTGGTTTAGATTGGTTTGGTTTATTTTGTTTTACAGCATATCAACGTCAATGGGTTATTTAATGCCGACAACATTTTTAGGATAGATTCGTATGAATAGAATATGTATTCTTTGGTTTAGATTGGTTTCGTCTATTTTGTTTTATGGCTTATCAACCTCAATGGGTTATTTAATGCCAACAAAATTTTTAGGATAGGTTTTTATGAATAGAATACATATTCTTTGTAAGAAATCAGTTTGTAGATCAGGTTTCATTGACTATTTTTGTTCTTTACAAAATACGTCAATGAAAAAAATATGTCAATGAAAAAAATACGTCTTTACAAAAATATGGGTTTTTATCAAGAGTCAAATGTATTGCAGGTAATATATATATATATATATATATATATATATATATATATATATATATATTTTCCAAAAATGCATTGCTGGTATTTTTACTTTAAAAATCTATTTTATACTTTCAGAGTGTTTTGACAGCAGTTTAGAGGTTAACAATTTTTTGGCCATAGCTGGGACCCTAACAAGTACTACCACCCAAAGTCAGGTTGGACCTGGGAACAACAGCAATTAAGAGGTGGCTATACACACCTCAAAACCTGAATAGAGACCTTGCTGTCAGATGCAATTTATCGTCATACCCAGGACACGGATGTAATTTATCGTCACACCTAGTCTATCCTGCTATTTACCATTGCAGGTAAGTAGATATACACACACACTCACTCTCTCTCATATATATATATATATATATATATATATATAAGTCTAACCTATATAAAAATAAATGTTGCTCATGAATTCTTATTTCCTTTGGAAAATTGTATCCAACACTAATAATCAACAAACCACATTAAATTCTTACATTGGCCACACATGCACCACACTATCTTGTAGGTTAACTTATCATTTGTCAACATTTAGTAAAATTTTCACTCATATAGATGAACATATGACAAACAAATTAATATATATCTGAAAAAGCAGTTACATACAGTTTAGATATTTCTGAACAGACCATATGAAAGTCCATCTGACAAGACTATTTTAAAAACATGACTAACTTTTAGGTTAATAATTTTGGTTTTGTAACAACTTGTAGCATTGGGTGAAACTACCCCAAGTACAGACAATTCTATGCTCAATTTCCTTATCTCCTACAATGAATTTTTTATAACTTATTTATACACCAAGGTATTTGAAGTATTTCTGTCTATATTTCTGAGATGAAGTATTATGTACACTATTTACATTATTTGGACTATTGTCCTCATCTTTGTCGCCATATTTATCTCAATGTTTCAGCCATTTCAGTTTGACATTCCAACCACCTGAAGAAGGCCGGACCGTACAATGGCCAAAACATTGTGATAAATGTGGCGACAAATTTGAATTTTTTACTAATCTCACATCCTGAATTTTTATGGTGGATTCAGGATTTGTGTCTTCAATACTTTCATTTCAATTCCAGATCATAGTTTCTGTTTTGGAAAGTTTTATCTTGAATCCTAATTCTTGGATCATTTGGAAGAGGATGTTAGTTTTTTTTTTTTTTTTAATCATTCTTACACTCAACTGAATACCTATGTCATTGGCATAGACCCCACCAAATTATCGGTAAATTGGCCTTGGAAGGGAAATATATAAGCAGATGGGTTTTTTTAAAAATATTTCTTTACAGCTTTATACAATGTCAGTACTGTCCTGGGTATGGTGATGAACTACATGCAGCATCAAGGCCTGTCTTTGGGAGATTGGCGGTTTTCAGGAATGTGGATACACCTCTTAACTGTTGTTCCCAGGTCCACTCTGGTCCTGGGTATGACAATAAACTACGTCCAACAGCAAGGCCTCTGATCAGGAGGTTTTGAGGAGCGTGGAACCACCTCTTAATTGCTGGTGTTCCCAGGTCCACCCTGACGCGGGGGTGGTAGCACCTGTTAGGGTCCCAGCTATGGGCAAATAGTTGACCCCCAAACTGGGGTCAAAGCATTATGAAAGTGTAAAAATAGGTTTTAATACCAGAAATACTTTGTAAAAAATTATTACCGGAAATAAATTTTTCAAGGAAAAAAACTATTACCATACCAGCAATATATATATTTTTAAAAAAATATTAACAGCAATACATTTAAAAAAATAATATTACCAGCAGTACATTTTTTTAAATAACTAGCTATACATTTTTGAGGAAAAAAAATATTACCAGAAATAGATTTTTGACAAAACAAAATATTACCAGGAAAAAAAGTTGTCGGCATTAAATAACCAATTGGAGTTGATATGCTGTAAAACAAAACAAACCAAACCAGGTTCAACCTGACCCAGGGTGGTAGCACCTGTTAGGGTTCCAGCTATGGGCAAATATTGAACCTCCAAACAAAAATCAACAGTACATTTTTATAAAATTATGAGTAATACATTTTTATAGCAAAATGTCAACCAATACGACACTAAAATGTATAAATATACATCTTTTATAAACATTTTATATACATTTTTATAAAATATTACCAATACATTTTTGTGAAATTACCAACAATAATTTAAAAAAAAAATTACCAACACTTTATCATCTACAAACTATATATCTAAAATATACGTTTACCCTGAAAGTATCAAATTATGTACAAAATATCTGTAGTTGAGTGCCTAAAATTGTGTTCAAAATACATGCAATTGAAGGCGTGACGTTCAAAATATCTCTAGTTGAAGGCGTGAAATTGTGCTCAAAACATACGTAGTTGAAGGCGGGGAATTGCGTCCAAGACATACGTAGTTGAAGGCGGGAAATTGCGTTCAAGACATACGTAGTTGAAGGCGGGAAATTGCGTTCAAGACATACGTAGTTGAAGGCGGGAAATTGCGTTCAAGACATACGTAGTTGAAGGCGGGAAATTGCGTTCAAGACATAGGTAGTTGAAGGCGGGAAGTTGCGTTCAAGACATACGTAGTTGAAGGCGGGAAATTGCGTTCAAGACATACGTAGTTGAAGGCGGGAAATTGCGTTCAAGACATACGTAGTTGAAGGCGGGAAGTTGCGTTCAAGACATACGTAGTTGAAGGCGGGAAATTGCGTTCAAGACATACGTAGTTGAAGGCGGGAAGTTGCGTTCAAGACATACGTAGCTGATGTCATGAAATTTATTCAAAACATATGTAGATGAAGGCATGAAATTGTGTTTAAAATATTTAGATTTCAGCATTAAATAATGTATAGAGGTTAAACAAAACCAACCAACAAATAACAGTAAATTTTAATGTATCTGCCCTTTTTTGTTTGCCTATTGAGCAGTGATTAGAGAAGCGTTTTTTACCAAGAGCTTTAATGTCTTCTTTAGTTACCAAACAAAAGAACAATGCTCTCTTGTTGACATTTATACAAACATCCTTGTCTACTAGTTAGTCATGTAGAAGTCTAAAGTACAGAACCTTCAGATAACTTTCATCTTCACTGTCATAGAGACATTACAATAGCTACAGTCCAATAATGGCTGGCCAGGTCATCATTCAAACATCTTTCTACTGCAAACAAATTCTCTCCTCACTAGGTGCCCTATCACATAACAGTGGACATTGTTTTTCTTTTTGTTTCTAAACCCTGTAACCCATTAGAGTCAGGGAGTAACACATGTACTGCAGTCACAGTAGAAGTGGTGTTTCCTGGGCAAGATAGCCTGATGGAGCCCAGCTCTGGTTTTGAAATCAAAGTTACCCACTCCTAGACTGGTTGTCACACAAGGCTATAAATCCCAGACTGTCCTGTTATTTTCTCATAGCTGTGGGTGGAGAAGAGATGGATTCTTGCCTTTCCCAATGGTATTAGCACGTAAGTGAATGTAATGAACTTGACTGGGATTTGAACTTGGCTCACTGATTCCTCAATCAGATCTGCTATCTATTACTCCACTGTGCCATAAATTCTACTAATGTTCCACAAGGACATTTTTACGTCCAGCAATTCTAAAGACCCGTTGTCAAATTTCCAGACAGACATTTAAAATTATATAATCTATATCTATAATTCTCAAAATGTGTGTGTGTGTCTGATCGGATGTTGTTTATATGTTTCCACAGTTTTCATCCGATTTTGATGAAATTTCTTTTTTTTTTATAGATAATTCTTCAGTGCTGGTTTTGAGTCCAAATTGTCAGCGACAATGGTTCTCCACTACTTCCTGTCCATTATAACTCTCAGCAACATTTTACTATTTACTATCTATTCTTGGATATATATCTTTCATAAAAACTTTAATAAAAATAGTTTAAATTATTACAATAATATTATCTATAATTCTCAAAATGTGTGTGTGTGTGTATTTATGTGTGCGTGTGTGTGTGATTGGATGTTGTTTATGTGTTGCCACAGTTTTCATCCAATTTCGCTAAATTTTTTTTTGTTTCATAGATGATTATTCTGTGCCGGTTTTGAGTCCAAATTGGCTGGAAAAAAATTACAACCTTGAAGGTGAAAAATCGAAAAAAGTGATTTTTTTTTTACACTTTGCGTAAAAACTAAAGGCCAAATTTAATTTCCTTTTTCATACTTGAAACTGCTGATCAAAAGACTCGACAGCTGAGGAGAAATGCCCCTCTTCAGCTGCTGCCGCGCGTGAGGCTGAAACAAGATTGAGAATGCAAAAACGGCCCTTTTCAGGGCCACCTCCCATTCAAAATGTTAACCCCCCCATTTGGGGATGTGCCTCAGTTGCAGCCAATTGTTGTTACTAATATTGATTTTCAGGTGGGCTGACTTTAAACTTAAACTGCTCCAATTGAACGGCAAAAATTCCCAGTAATGAAGGACCTGTTCGAAGAAGGTTTATACTTTTTTTTTTTAAGCATTTCACCCCAAGCAAGGCGAGAAGCCACTAGCACGCAAGAGAGTTGGAGCTAGGGCAAATAGGAGTGATAGAGGAAAAGATGAAGAGAAGGATAGGGAGGCGAGATGTGCAAGACATGAAGCTATTGGAGTAGAAGAGACGGCTACATTTAACAGTTTCAACAGTGAAAGGGTGAGAGCGAGATGCCAGCCTAGTTGAATGCTTAAATTCATGAAGCCTGGGAACCAGCGAAAGCAGCTCATTGGAGCAGTTACCGTGAAAGTATTTGTAAAAAAGACAGAGGGAGGCAACGCCACGTCTGTGAGAGAGCAGCTGCAGACGAGATGCCAGATCAGGGCCAATTACGTTGCATATCCGTCTCTGGATCTTATCAAGAACCTTGAGACAAACATAAGGGGCACCAGACCATTTATGGCAGCAATCCTCCATGAAGGGGCAAATGGTTGATTTGTAGATTTGAAGGATCGACTCCAGCAAGAAAAATTTCCTGGCTAGTTAAATGTATATCCAAGTGAATATAATTTTCAATAGAGACAAAATTTTTATTATTTTTATTTCACTGCATGGAACACAATAAATTTTCGAAGATACATGAGTGTAAAAGAAACAGTTTTGCACTGGGAGCACTTTTTAGAATTTTTTTTTTTTTACATTTCAGAATGTTCATTTATGTGCCATATGACTTCAGAATGTAGATGATCATGGCTCTCTTCTACTTCCTGTCCTTTATAGCTCTTAACCCATTCCACTCCCTGTTTTGCAATCCAGTTTACAAGATCACTAGTTAGGTTGTCTGGCTCACATACCTCCCCCAGTCTTTTGAACAGGAGTACTGGTTTATCCCTTGTTTCTTGTCTAGGATTGAGCTTCTGGTTCCTTCTAAAGTCTATTTCAACTCTATACTTTTTTCCACAACAGGAGTAGATAGGTTCACCAATTGTCCAGTTCACTCTCCTCTCTGGTCTTTTGAACAGGAGTAGAAGTTGCTTGTTTCTTGTTTAGGATTGGGTTTCCGATTCCTTCTAATGTCTTGATTCTCTTTCACACCCAGTAGCCTTTTACAACTTATTGACATTATAAAAAAACCCCCAAAAAACCCGAAAAAAAAAAAAACCCAAAGAAAAAAAAGTTTAATGTTTCTCCCTGCCTCTCTTGAAAAATGTTTAGTGAGTGTTAAATTCTCCATGCCCTCTTTCTTCGTAATGTATCCCAGAAATTTCTACTATCGCTGTCTGATTCTAACTAAGTTTCTTTGTTATTTTAATATTATTTAAAACTTCATTGTGGTTCAACTGCTCTATCAACAGTATTCTCAGCATCCTTCTGTAGAACCACATCTGTTACTTCAAGTTTCTTATTCTGTTAGGAGAATATCCACCATTCACTAGCATATAGGAGGATTGATGTCACATAACAGTTCAGCATTTTCTTCTTGGTTCCTAAGGAAATTTTCATGTTTCTTAGTACTCTGCTTAGCTTTTGGAAGGCACCTTTCACTATTTCAATTTATCTTTAGATTTCTTCTCATGCATTGCAGCACCAGTTTGATTGATCGATTCATTTTCTATAACTTATCAACCCTTTTGAAGGTTATTTAAAAGCCAGAAAATATTTTTACATGTAGGAGTTGACATCTGGACTTAATAATTAACCCATAGATGGGGAGAAGAGGTGCATTACTACCTTTCCCAAGCGTATTTGCATGTAAATGGATATAATGAACCCAATGGGGATTGGATCTCAGCTCTCTCCGATTAACAAATCCATGCCATTATTCATTACACCACCTGCACATCCAAGCTTACAGCACCTAGTATTCCCAAGCAGTCACCCATCTACATCCTTGTGTAGAAGTCAAATGACTTACCTGCTAACATGGCTGCCTTCTTGTATCTGCTTGTAAATGAAAGCCAGCTAAATCTACCTCATTTATAGGAGAGTACCTAATGCAGCAGATGGGTTAGTCCACTTTGCTGGAATGGACCTGCCCAACACATTTGCATGAGTGGACTCTATTCACCCATATATCTCTCCATTAAATGACTCAGGGCTACTTTTCAGCTTAATAAATTTCTGATATTGTTGTTTTTATTCCCCCCCCCCAGATGATAAATTGTACATATGGGGACTAGTTAGTATTTTCATGGAGACATTGAGGTATTATGGTGGATGTGGTGAGAAAGTTACGTAAGAATGTGTTGTTTTGGTGTAAGGAATATTGTTAGTATGATTGGGTCGACGTTTGTGGCTAGCTAAGTTTAAAGTTAAGACAGAAGACCGACCTCTTCCCCTTCCACATTTCAGCCTTGTGCCACATTTTCTGTATTTTACAGAAATAAATATTCTTTCCAGCTTGAAGCAACTACACCAGTCTACTTGACCACTTGCAAGTTAACCAATATTCTACACCTTGTGCAAATTAATTGAAACAAAACGAATAATTACATTATTATTTACTCTTTTTTTGTATTTTTCCACTGAAACATGACCCAGTGCACATGTTAGTACATCGTATGTCCATTCCACAAAATTATTCCTTGCAATGTGACCACAGATTCTCAATTGGATTTAAATCAGGAGAATTTCCAGGCCAGTCTATAGTACTTTGATTTGCTCACTGGTAAGGCATGCCAGTATGTTCGCACAGCACTACAATTTTCATACGCTTCCTTGGACTAACGTCCATTGCAGACAATGGCAGTAGGACAACTAATCAACAGTTGAGACAGTAGTGACTGGGCATAATAAAAATCTGATACAATCACAGATGACAATATTTTTCATGGTCAAAAAAATTTCATAATACATACTGAAAATAGATTCATATTACTGCACACCGCTGCAAATGACCTAATCTGAGGGAAAAAATAAATTGATTACACCCGGTCACACTAGTGGATCTAAAACTGACTATATGGGGACAGAAAGGAAACTAAAGTGGTTGTTTCAATTAATTTGCACAAGGGTGTAGGTCCGGACCAGGTTCGACATTGTTCAACTTTAGCGATCGTACAGGAACCTGTGTTTCAGTGAAATGGGGCTGTGAGCCTTTTTTTTTTATTATTGTTAGAGATTA
>OZ038509.1:20943916-20951416 GCA_964036315.1 Acanthosepion esculentum | reverse complement strand
GTTACTTTTGGAGCAACTCCTTTAAATACAGATCACATGATTAAATGCCATAGAATTATACTTTTAAAATATCTGCTTAGAAGCACAACAAGGAAGGAATTCAAGTGTGAACTCGTCATTCTGTCTGGATTAAAAGGTGAGCATTCGACCATCAGTTTTTAGGTTGAGGGTAATTAGATGTTAACCCGTATTTACGTTACCATCAATTCAGAACAATTAGTGAACATGATATGAAGGCCATCAGTAGGTCAGATGGTGGTTTTTTTAGCGGTCACATTGTAGATCTGGCCACCACGAATCCCATGGAATCTGAAAATCTCATCAGGTGGCTAATCCACCTAAATAGCTAATCTGACCCGGTTTTGAAGCTATGAAGATCAATGGATTTTTATAGGAGATCGAGAACTTCATTTTGTTCATTCTTGTCATGCAGCTGAATTAAGGAAATTGAAGAAACTGATCCAATCTACAGGTTGATTTAATTTAATCCCTTGAAATCAGTGGGATGATGAAATAAATACACACACATACATATATAAAATATATATATATATATATATATATATATATTAAATAAAAACAGACCCCTTTAAGGTTCCATATAATAAATTATTTCACCACAGCCCTTTTAAAGGACAGTGGATCATCAGATTTTATTTCCAATAAATAGAAATAAAATCTGATGATCCGCGGTCCTTTAAAGGGGCTGTGGTGAAATAATTTATTATATGGAACCTTAAAGGGGTCTGTTTTTATTTAAACTATTAGCTCTGATTTACATTGAGCTCTCTGGATTTTATCTTCCTTGGATCTACCCATACGGATTACCTAGTTTTTCGTAAACTAAATATATATATATATATATATATATATATATATATATAAAATGTTATATATATATTAGGTCATCCCATAAGTTCTGTCCAAATTTTAACTTTTTGTTAAAATGAACAAAATTTAAAGAGTATTTTATAATGTCTAATGGAGCCGAACATTATTTTTATGTTTAGATGCATTTAAACTGATCGAATTTTATTTCAGAGAACAATAAAATTAAATTTTTTTTTATTAAAACCCTGCTAACATGGAAGTACCCAAGAATCATTTGAGGCACATAATGCTTTATGAGTTCAAGAAAGGAAACTCAGCAGCCGAAGCGGCTAGAAACATTCACTCAGTTTATGGAGAGGAATGTGTGAATGAAAGAACTTGCAGAAGATGGTTTGCAAAATTCAGAGGTGGAGATTTCAGTCTTGAAGATGAATATCGAACCGGACATCCAGTTGAGTTTGATGAAAAGCTTCTTGAAGCAGCCCTTGAAGAAAATCCTGCTTTATCAGTTGAGGAATTGGCAGTGGTTCTCAGTTCAAACCATACAACTGTTCATCGTCATCTTCAACAACTTATAAAGTTCCTAAACTTGGAAAATAGGTACCTCATGAATTGTCTGAAAACAACCTCAAATCCCGAGTTGACATCTGCTCTTCCCTCCATTCTCGCCAACTTGTTTCACCTTTTTTGGATAGACTTATGACTGGCGATGAAAAATGGATCTTTTATCGAAATGTTAAGCGTCGTAAACAGTGGCTTGGTAAAGGGGAAGGGCCCCAGCCACAGCTGAGAAGGAAACTTCATGAGCAAAAGGTTCTTCTTTCAATCTGGCGGGATTGCCAAGGAATAATCCACTTTGAATTCTTACCACCTAATGCAACAATTAATGCTCAAATATAGTGTCAGCAATTAGAGCATTTGAACCAAGCTTTGAGGAAAAAAAGACCTGCTCTAGTGAATCGAAAACGGGTGATGTTTCATCAGGCAATGCGCGACCACACACAGCAAGAATCACGTCACAAAAGATTGAAGAACTTGGTTGGGAGAAAATTCCTCATCCACCTTATTCTCCTGACCTTGCTCCTTCAGACTACCATTTGTTTCATAGCTTACAGAATCATTTGGAAGAAACAGCTTTTGTAACACAGGAAGAGGTTAAAACTGACATTTTTGAGTTCTTCGAATCAAAGACAAAAGAATTTTACAGTAATGGAATTAGTAAGCTTGTTAATAGATGGAAGGAAGTCATAGATAATCAAGGAAAATACATTGTTAATTGAATCTGTAATTAAATATAACATTTGGTCACTTGTTTCAAAATTCGGACAGAACTTATGGGATAACCTTATATATATATATTTAAATATATATATATATATATATATATATATATATATATATATACTAGCTTAAAATTCACCCTATTGAGTGGCATTTAAGGCAGCACCTGCGGAAGGCTCTGGATTGGACCTTCGTCACAATAGATAGGGAGGAGTAGATGTGATAGGCAACAATAAACTACAGAAGAACTCAAAATTGATTGCTGCATTTAAGTACTGCATTAATATTTAAGCTTACCTTTTAAAAGTTCAACAATAATTCTTCTGCCACCATTTAACTTAACGACAATGTGGTGTATGTAGGTCCTTACTATCCGTACAAACTATTACTTTTTATTTCATAGGTGACTTTTGTTGGATTCCACAATTAATTCCTATTATTCTAAAATGTATTTACAAATTATAAAAATTGTTTTCGTACGAAAAAATTTGGCCCTCCAAAAAATCACATAAAATTGCAGAAACAATCACAATAATGAAAACTTGGGAATCCAAAATTTCAGGATCGCTGGTCCGAATCCAACCCGGAATGTTTTTAATTTGATCACAGAGGTGGCCTGATTTCAAAATGGTATAATATGTTGGGTTATAGCCTCTAAGAGTAAAGTTGAAAAGTCTGATAATGACACACTTATTTATTATATAGATATATAACCTGTCTGAAGTTATTTTGCAAATCAAATAAGCCTCAATATCTCAAAAGGTTCTGAACCAATATTTGTCAAATTTAAACTCGTTTATTTCCACCCATAGTAAAATATTTAATCTAATTTTCTGCCATGGTTAGTTTTTGAGATATTTGTAATTTACGGAAATGGACTGACTGAAGTTATTATGCCGATTTAACTAATATCAGCTCAAGACACCTGAAATATAATAAAAACTATTTGTTCTTTTTGTTGATAATATATGTTGAAACATGGGTAATGGGAAGGATCTAACAACTGCTGAAAAACCCCCACAAGAAAAAGTCAACAGTACTTTTTTATATAATAAAATGACCAACAAAACATTTTAAAGCAAAATGGCAATGCAACACTGCAACACTATGACAATGGCATTGCAACATTATGACAATGGCATTGCAACACTATGACAATGGCATTGCAACACTATGACAATGGCATTGCAACACTGCAACATTATGACAATGGCAATGCAACACTATGACAATGGCAATGCAACACTGCAACATTATGACAATGGCAATGCAACACTATGACAATGGCAATGCAACATTATGACAATGGCAATGCAACACTATGACAATGGCAATGCAACATTGCAACACTATGACAATGGCAATGCAACATTGCAAAATTATGACAATGGCAATGCAACATTATGACAATGGCAATGCAACACTGCAACATTATGACAATGGCGATGCAACACTATGACAATGGCAATGCAACATTGCAACACTATGACAATGGCAATGCAACATTGCAACATTATGACAATGGCAATGCAACATTATGACAATGGCAATGCAACATTGCAACATTATGACAATGGCAATGCAACATTATGACAATGGCAATGCAACATTATGACAATGGCAATGCAACACTATGACAATGGCAATGCAACACTGCAACATTATGACAATGGCAATGCAACACTATGACAATGGCAATGCAACACTGCAACATTATGACAATGGCAATGCAACACTATGACAATGGCAATGCAACATTATGACAATGGCAATGCAACACTGCAACATTATGACAATGGCAATGCAACACTATGACAATGGCAATGCAACACTGCAACATTATGACAATGGCAATGCAACACTATGACAATGGCAATGCAACACTGCAACATTATGACAATGGCAATGCAACACTATGACAATGGCAATGCAACATTGCAACATTATGACAATGGCAATGCAACACTATGACAATGGCAATGCAACACTATGACAATGGCAATGCAACACTGCAACATTATGACAATGGCAATGCAACACTATGACAATGGCAATGCAACATTGCAACATTATGACAATGGCAACGCAACATTATGACAATGCCAATGCAACACTGCAACATTATGACAATGGCAATGCAACACTATGACAATGGCAATGCAACACTATGACAATGGCAATGCAACATTGCAACACTATGACAATGTCAATGCAACACTCAAAATATAGAAATACAATTTCACAGTAAAATTACCAACGATACATTTCATGATCTAAAAACTACCGCCTGTTTGAAGTTATCATGCCAATCAATTAAACCTCAATAACTCAAAAAGTTCTGAACTAATATTTGCCAAATTTAAACTCAGCCATTTCCACATTTAGTAAAATATTTAACTAAATTTTCTGCCATTTTTAATTGTTAGTTTTTGAGATATTTAGAATTTATGAAAATGGACTGATTGGAGTTATTATTCAGATTAAACTAATATTAGCTTAAGTCGTCTGAAATATAATAAAAACTATTTTTCTTTTTGTCCTTAATATATATTGAAACATGAGTAATGGGAAGGATCTAAAAACTACTGAAAAACAAAATAACAAAGATATTCAGTGAGGGAATGTCCAGATTGGAGATATCAAAAGAGCTTTGCAGGGATCATCGAACGATAAAGAAAGGTTGTTGAGAACTTGAAGCAAAGGAAAATGCTTTAAAAACTTCCTTCATCAAGATTAACGTAAATTAAAGCGAGTTATAGTGAAACAACCACTTTTGACTGGCACTCAGATCTTTGAAAAGCCTGCAATTGAGAGAGTCAAGAAGGACAAAAGGTGTAGAATAGTTTGTGAACTGGGATCTGTATATGATCTCCTTTCAATGAAGCAAATATTTTAGAGCGTCAAAATGGGGCCAAGAAATATATGAAAATTGACATTTCTAAAGTAATTTTCATGGACGAATCTCGAGTGACATTTGATGCACGTACATTTAGACGTACCTGGGGCTAAAAAAAAAGCCAGCAAGGAGATGGCAGTGTCATGATATGGCCTGGAATTGAAGGAGTCAAGGACAAAGGGTGTGGAATACTTTGTGAATTGGGATCTGTCAAAAATCTCCTAGGTAAGCTCCTCTGACTAAAGCAAATATTTTAAAGCATCAAAATTAGGCCAAGAAATAAGTAAAAAAAGTGACTTTTCTAAATTAATTTTCATGGACGAATCTCCAGTGTCATTTGCTGGATCTGATGGATGGGCCAAAGGATAGATTTTATCCAATTCAGGCGTGTCTGTGATTAAAAGAATACAACAAAGAGGTAGAAAGGGTTATGATATGGGCTGGAATTGTCGGCCAAACCATTATTGTCAAACAATATAACAACAAACATACCTATGGGAAGCAGTTAAAACTACGATGCCGGAAATTGAACCTACTGAAGTAAAAAATTAACAAAATCAATGGATAATAGATTACAGACTGTTACTGATAAGAAGGGTGACTATATTAAAATGTAAAGAATTCAAAGACTTATCATATGTGTTTGTTCTAAGTGCTAATCAATTTTTGATGATTTTATGACCTTTTTATTGAGGTAAAATGTTATTATTTGGTTTCGCCTAATAATTTCAGACGACATTTTTTTTTAGAATACATCAAATAACTTCAATAAAACAAATTGATACTACCTAACATTTTAACTCAGGCTATGTTTTGATATCTAAATTGATTGTTTAAAATTTGACAATTTTTTTCAAACCGAATTTGAATTATTGAAGTTTAGATGATGTGCTTAATAACTTCAGATACGGTGTATATATCTAAAAGAAAAACATAATTTTGCCCTAAAAGTATAAAATTATGTACAAAATATATAGATTTCGGCATTAAAATGATCCATTGAGGTGTTGATATGCCACTAAAAAATCAAAAAACAACATTACATATTTATAGTAAAATTACCCACAAGACACATTTATAATAGAACTAGCAGCATGGCCCGGCGTTGCCCGTGCTTGATTCAAAAATCGTACGACTCATACAGCAATCGCTATCACTTGACTTAAAATATTTTTGCCCTTCCTTGCCTTTAAATGAGTGTCCTTTGCTGTGCTAATGTTGCTACATGCCTTAATTCTTGCCTATCTCACACTGCGTTCATATTTAAATTGATTGTTTAAAATTTGGCAATTTTTTTCAAACCGAATTTCAATTATTGAAGTTTATATGATTTGCTTAATAACTTCAGATGGTTTATATATACCTCATGAAGTTTTAGTGTTTGTGCCTTTTATAATTTTATATATATATATATATAGATAGAGAGAGAGAGAGAGAGCCGGTGCAAGGGTCTTGTGTCTCCACCTGAATATGATATCAGGGCCTCCCACTCTACTACATTTCAATTTTCATAAGGTAGTATTCATATAAAATATGGATTTTATTGTAACCTAATTATATACAATAATGGATCATATGCAATACAGGTGAACAATTCAACTAGGAAAATTGGAAATAAATACAATGTATTTAAATACAAATTAGACTAGACATGTCATAATAGATCATTCCATCTTAAATAAATCAACAAAGTTTGGGGGCCATTTTTAACATCAACTTGAGAATTTTTTTTGTTACAAAGTTGAATAATTTTAGCACATTCAATATTATGGATTTAAAAAAATAATGAATTTTATCGTGTTTTTTGGGAGGGATTTAGCAAAACAAATTCGTTGATTATGGTGTAAAAAAGCCGAGAATGACGTCAAAATCCGCAAAGATTTTTCATCCTTCAGTCATAGTCATTTTGCTTAGTTTAATTTGTAATGTATATAAATATAGGTAGAAAGAAAACAAATGTTGACAAAATAGCGAGGGTCATAAAGCAATGCTTTCTGATATATATATATATATATATATATATATATATATATATATATATATATATATATATATATATATATATGTTTTTATTGATTATAAATATTGATAAATTTATATTTTTATACAAACAAAAACAATTAATAACAATGTAAACTCACACAAAAATATATCATATTCAGATAAAAGCCGAAAAAGAAAAATATTTATTTAGAAAATTTCTAAAATGTAAACATTAAGTGTTTTTCAAGAACAAAAGCAGTTTCAAAACAAACACATTCTTTTAGAATATTCACCTCCCCACAAAGCATTTTCAAAGATGAACTTTGAGTAATCCCCACACTTGGGTTCGGACAGACACAATGAAGATCAAAGTCTATACAGAAGTAATGACGAGCTTTATAACTATTGCTCCATGATAGTTTAGTAGTCTGGTACAAGGCTACAAAAGAGGAGCACAAATGAGGTGCAAGCTTATGTCTTACTCTATCAACAGTTTGAAAGATTGGCTG
>OZ038509.1:20918916-20938916 GCA_964036315.1 Acanthosepion esculentum | reverse complement strand
GAGAGAGAGCAAGGAGTACTTTTGATTGCAGAGAGACAAAGAGAGCAAGGAGTACTTTTGATTGCAGAGAGAGAAAGAGAGCAAGGAGTACTTTTGATCGCAGAGAGAGAAAGAGAGCAAGGAGTACTTTTGATCGCAGAGAGAGAAAGAGAGCAAGGAGTACTTTTGATCGCAGAGAGAGAAAGAGAGCAAGGAGTACTTTTGATCGCAGAGAGAGAAAGAGAGCAAGGAGTACTTTTGATCGCAGAGAGAGAAAGAGAGCAAGGAGTACTTTTGATCGCAGAGAGAGAAAGAGAGCAAGGAGTACTTTTGATCGCAGAGAGAGAAAGAGAGCAAGGAGTACTTTTGATCGCAGAGAGAGAAAGAGAGCAAGGAGTACTTTTGATTGCAGAGAGAGAAAGAGAGCAAGGAGTACTTTTGATTGCAGAGAGAGAAAGAGAGCAAGGAGTACTTTTGATTGCAGAGAGAGAAAGAGAGCAAGGAGTACTTTCGGTCACAGAGAGAGAAAGGAAAGAACGAAGGCAGGAGTACTTTTGGTTGCAGAGAGAGAAACAAAGGAAGAAAGGAAGGAAGTACTTTCAGTCACAGAGAGTGATGGGAATACTTTTGATTGTAGAGAGTGTAAGGTATACATCTTGATTATGCCATTATTTTCTCTTCAACTGACATTTAATAACCATTTTAACTGTTACCTTCGAAGAAGGATTGTCATCACCCAGATTCACAAGTTTCACTCACTAAAAGACATTTTTAACCATTGATCTTAGAAAGTTGTTGTATACAGCTGACACTTTAGTTTTTTTTTTTTAAGCTTTTCATCGCAGGCAAGGCTGGAAGCCACTAGCATGCAAGGGGTTACAGAGGATTTGGAGCAAGAGCAGATAGGAGTGATAGAGGAAAGGATGTGGAGAAGGATAGTGAATAGATCAAGGCAAGGGGTTACAGAAGATTTGGAGCGAGAGCAGATAGGAGTGAAAGAGGAAAGGATGTGGAGAAGGATAGTGAATAGATCAAGGCAAGGGGTTACAGAAGATTTGGAGCGAGAGCAGATAGGAGTGAAAGAGGAAAGGATGTGGAGAAGGATAGTGGATAGATCAAGGCAAGGGGTTACAGAAGATTTGGTGAGAGAGCAGATAGGAGTGAAAGAGGAAAGGATGTGGAGAAGGATAGTGGACAGATCAATGCAACTGGAGATGTCGATTGACGTTACATTTGAATAGTGGGAGATTATAGTTGTCAGGGAAACAGGAATAAGGAAGTTTTTTTCACAGGCGTGAGGTGTGAGATATGAAGCTATTGGAGTAGAAGAGACGTCTACATTTAACAGTTTCAACAGTGAAAGGGTGGGCACGGGATGCCAGCCTTGTACGACGCTTGAATTCATGGAGCCTGGGAAGCAGCGATAGCAGCTCATCGGAGCAATTACCATGGAATATTTTCTGAATAGGTTTGATGGCATGCATGACATCCATATGAAAGTCTCAATCTTTTGAGGCTATTTAAGTACTTCACTTGAGTTTTCAGGTTAATGTTTTGGTTTTGTAGTAACTTGTGGTATTGGGTGAAACTACCTCTAGTTCAATTTGTGACAAAAAGCTGCACACAATGACAAAAGTGGCCATACTAAAATAGAAAGAACAGGTGTAAATGTGGACAGAGTATGACTAGACCTAGATCCAAAATTAAGTGTGGAACTGATAGTTTTACTTTAAAATAAAGCATATACATTTACTATTTCTATAGGATAATTCGTAAACTTTTTTTCTTTTTTTCATTGACCAGTTATGCCCCCCACCAAAAAAAGAGTAAAAGTTGTCCATGGGTAAAAAAAATGGTTGAGAATCTCTGATCTGACTGATGTCTTATTATGAGGAAGAGATTTTTGCTGCACCCTGTATATAAAAAGCAGGTTTTTCTGAAAAAAACAATGTTAAAAACAAATATCAATCACTACTAGAATTCTTGAAAGAACATTTAACAGTATGCCTGTCCAAAATTCAACCTTGCAAAGAAGATATTCCAAAAAAATAACTCAAGCTCAGACATCTTAAATGTTAAATTATGATAAACAGGAAAATAACTGACATGTTTGATGATGTTAAAATGGCAGCCGATGTCCAAAATGATTAAACACGGTTTTGTCAAAAGAAGAAAGAACTGACTTGTTTTTGCTGGGCTATGCTACAAGAGAAGGTGTACTCAATGAAAATCACAGATGCAACACACTTGATTGAACACAAAGAGTGAATGTACTAAAATTGACGGCAATGTGGAGTTATTGCATTGAGTTCACGTGAATCTTGCAAAATGCATCAGCCTTTGCATCACAAATGATGGAAATGATATTGAAGATGTTATTTGCTAATATTCCAATTCAATAAAATTTAGTTTCTTGAAAATATGAATTTTTGCCTATGTCTCCAGACTTTAGGGACACCCTGTAGGTGTTCCATGAAAATCTTTAACGGTCATTATTTTCGAAAGAAGTCCAAAGCCCAATAAGTGTGAATATCAAAATTAAAACCCCTCTAAATTGATTATACAAGTATATCATTTTTATAATAAATAAACGTTTACATTGCATATAAAATAATATAAAAGGCAAGCTTTTCTGCAATAAACTATTAAAAACAGAAATCAGTCATGGCTAGAATCTTTGGAAGAAGATTTAAGAGTATGCCTGTCCAAAATTCAACCTGAATATTTCTTGAAATATGCATAGGGTGTCCAGACTTTAGGGACACACCCTGTAAGCTAAGATGTGGAGATGATTTTGTCGAAAGAAAGAATTGACTTCTTTTTCTGGGGTATGCTAAAGGAGAAGGTGTGCTCAATGAAAATCACAGATGCAACACACTTCATTGAATGCATAAAGAGTGAATGTACTAAAATTGACGGCAATGTGGAGTTATTACATTGAGTTCATGTGAATCTTGCAAAGTGCGTCAATCTTTGCATTACAAATGATGGAAATGATATTGAAGATGTTATTTGCTAATATTCCAATTCAATAAAATTTAGTTTCTTGAAAATATGAATTTTTGCCTATGTCTCCAGATTTTAGGGACACCCTGTAGGTGTGCCATGAAAATTTTTAACGGTCATTATTTTCGAAAGAAGTCCAAAGCCCAATAAGTGTGAATATCAAAATTAAAACCCCTCTAAATTGATTATACAAGTATATCATTTTTATAATAAATAAACATTTACATTGCATATAAAATAATATAAAAGGCAAGCTTTTCTGCAATAAACTATTAAAAACAAAAATCAGTCATGGCTAGAATCTTTGGAAGAAGATTTAAGAGTATGCCTGTCCAAAATTCAACCTGGTAAAAGAGATATTCTAAAAAGACGTCAAGCTCAGACATCTCATTAAATGTTAAATTATAATAAACAGGAAAATAACTGACATGTTCGATGATGTTAAAATGGCAGCCGATGTCCAAAATGACCTTCAGTGTGTTGTTAAGTGGTACAAAAGATTGCTTGTTAATTTTAATGTCTCCAAAACTAAATTTCTCACCCAAAGACAGATATGCCATGTAACTGGCCCTGATCTGGCATCTCGTCTGCAGCTGCTCTATCACAAACGTGCTGTCACCTCCCTCTGTCTTTTTTACAAATACTTTCACGGTAACTGCTCTGATGAACTGTTTTCGCTGGATCCCAGACTTCATGAATTTAAGTGTTCAACTAGGCTGGCATCTCACTCTCACACTTTCACTGTCGAAAGAAACTGTTAAATATAGCCGTCTCTTCTACTCCAATAGCTTCATGTCACATACTTCTCGCCTGTGGAACTCCCTCCCCATTTCTTGTTTTCCTGATAGCTATAATCTCCAACAATTCAAATGTAATGTCAATCGACATCTCCAGATGCCCTGATCTATCCCCTAACCGTCTCTTCATTCTTTCCTCTATCACTCCTCTTTGTTCTCGCTCCTACTCTGTAACCCTTTGCGTGCTAGTGGCTTCCCGCCTTGCTTGGGGTGGAATGCTTAAAAAAAATAAAAAATAAAAAAAATATTAATCATTTGTGAGAGCCTTCTCTGTCTTCAGTCAGCATGGCTGATGCTAACCTCCAGAAAAGTCACTTGTTGCACATTCTCAGCTGAGATAAAGTGAAAAGACTATATTGAATCCATTGCTAGGTCAGCTTCTAAGAAAGTTAGTTCAGTTAGCTTTCTCAGATCGATTATTAAAAAAGAATTTGAACGAATGAAACCTGTATGTTTAGCGAGGACAGACGTTCATTGAACCTTATGGACTGGCGCTACAGAATCACAAAGAAATGAAAGCCGCAGTATATTTAATCTTTTCCTAGACTATACCCTGCGCATTTACAATCACAGATGTAAGGTGATGGGCACTGATCATTTAAGCATTCTATACCCAATCCCAAACGAGTCGACCAATAAAAGACAACGATCCTACTTACCCTCCCAAGGCCATTGTACTGGTGATAAGAACAGGGGTGGGGGAAGGCTATGCTGATGGCATAGATATTCATAGTTGGGATAAGAATGATCTTGAACAAAAAATCTATATCCTCTACCAGATATTTCCAGAAATAGTACTGAAAATAAACATTTCCAAAACAGAAATTACGATCTGGAATTGGACTGAAGGCAGTGATGGCAGATAATCTGATTCCATCATAAACATTCAGAATGTGGATTTAGTAAATACTAAACACTTAAAATACCTCGGTATATGGATCAGTTATAACAAATTCAGAATAGGAGATCCATTAATCATCTGAGAGACACCTCTCTGCCTTCCATCAGTATGGCTGATGCTAACCTCCAGAAAAGTCACTCGTTGCACCTTCTCGGGCTTACATTCTCAGATGACAAAGTGAAAAGACTATATTGAATCCATTGCTAGGTCACCTTCTAAGAAAGTTAGTTCAGTGTGTCGTCCGAGACAATTTTTCTCTTTAGAATCTATCTTATATATCTATAAGCCTACCATTCGTCCATTCTTAGAATGTTGCTGCTACATATGGTTCGGTGCCCTTGCTATTTCGAATGAGCTCTTTGCTATGGTACTTAGAGTTTTTAGTTTTAAGCGCAGAATGAGACTAAATACAGCAAATATAGTTAAAACAATCATTAAGTCAGTTTAATAAAGGGAGACTATGCTGATGACATAGGTACTCATAGTTGGGATAAGAATGATTTTGAACAAAAAAAAAAAAAAAAAAAAATCAGCATTCTCTTCCAAGTGTACCAAGAAATAAGACTCAAGATAAACCTTTCCAAAACAGAAACTGAGGCACCTATATTAGAAAATAATACCATAATCTATTTGTTGGTGTGCCACACAACTTCAAAGAAAAGGTTAGGAAGGAAACGCCCATCAATATTAGAAAGCGTGATAACAGTTACTGGACTGACTTTAGAAACCTATTTTCCTGAAAAAAAAAAAAAAAAACTCTTTTAATAGGAAGATTTTACAAAGTCAGCTGCTAAGAAAGTTCGTTTTATTTGTCATGCGAGACAATTTTTCTCTCCAGAATCTATCTTGCATAATTATAAGTCTACCTACCATTCATTCTTGCTTAGAATATTACTGCCATATATGGTTACGTGCTCCTGCTATTTATCTAGATATCCTTGATAAAATTCAAAAAAGAATCTGCAATATTATTGGTCTTGACCTGCCATATCGTCTTCAGTCACTTTCCCACTACCATAATGTAGATTCCCTGTGCCTTTTCTATAAATACTTTCATGGCAATTATTTAGATGAACTCTTCACTTTGGTAGCAAGACTTTTTGAATTTAAGGGGAGTACTAGATTGGCATAAAGATCTCATCAATTTACAATTGAGTTAGCTAGATGCAACCATAAATTTCTTTTCTCTTGTAGAACTCCCTTTTAGCTCCATTATTTCCAGCCAACTTTAATCTGTAAAAATTTAAATGCTATGTCAATCGTTATCTTCTGTCTTATTCTTTTATTGTCCTCTCTTATTAAAAGTAGTTTTTCTTCTATTCTCTAACATTCAGTAACCCCTTGCGTCCTAGTGGCTTTATTGCCTTTGATCTTCAAAAATTTAAATGCAATGTCTTAATTATCTTCTGTCTTCTTAATTCTTGTTCTTTTATTGTCCTCTCTCCATAATAGTAGTTTTTCTCACATTCTCTAACACACAGTAACCTCTTGCATCTTAGTGGCTTTATTGCCTTTGATCTTCAAAAATTGAAATGCAATGTCAATCCTTATCTTCTGTCTTCTTAATACTTGTTCTTTTATTGTCCTCTCTCCATAATAGTAGTTTTTCTCACATTCTCTAACACACAGTAACCTCTTGCATCCTAGTGGCTTTATTGCCTTTGATCTTCAAAAATTGAAATGCAATGTCAATCCTTATCTTCTGTCTTCTTAATACTTGTTCTTTTATTGTCCTCTCTCCTTAATAGTAGTTTTTCTCATATTCTCTAACACTCAGTAACCCGTGCATCTTAGTGACTTTATTGCCTTGCTTGGAGTGACATGATTAAAACAAAAATGATATGTCATGCACCATCTTCTACCTTCCTATTTACAGCTCTCCTGAGTACTCTTCTTTTGTTATTGCTCCTTAGAAATGTTCCCGTTTTTTTAAGTCTTCTACACCCAATAACCCCATTGTGTTTTAGTGGCTTTATTGCCTTGCATGGGATGATCTCAATTTAAAAAAAAAGAAAAAGAAAAGTAGCTTAACTATAGGCTCAGGTATGCCACGAGAGAAGAAAGGTTGAAAGACATTGCTTTAAAAGAACGTCAGGTGAGGGGAAATATTTTACAAATCTCTATTTTTACATCTTGCCTTTAAATATTTCTTGAAAAGATCAAATTCCACAATCTCAAGTTACAGCTCAAATATGACACTGATCGCTGTGTTTGAGAGCAATCGAGACATGAAATATCTATACAGTTACTCATCACTTCACAAACAGGTTCTGTCCCAATAACCTAGTCAGTAAGTGAGGTGGTCGCTAAGTGAGAAGTTGTACCTGACCTATGTGTGTAATGGTAATAATAGCCATTTCCCTACAAGGAAACATTTGATATTCATTCACCAGTACTGCTTTTGGTTGAAATTTATAAAATCTTACCGTGCTGGGTATGCTGATAAACTACATCCACGTCCTGGGTAAGACAATAAACTATGTCCAACAGCAAGGCCTTTGATCAGGAGGTTTTGAGGAGCATGGAACCACCTCTTAATTGCTGGTGGTCCCAGGTCCACCCTGACCTGGGGTGGTAGCACCAGTCAGGATTCCAGCTATGAGCAAATAGTTAACCACCCCAAAAGGGGTCAAAACACTATGGAAGTATAAAAATAGGTTTTAATACCAGCAATACTTCTTTGGAAAGAATTTTTACCAGCAATACATTTTTGGCAAAAAATATAACCAACAATAAAAATCTTGTTGGCATTAAATAACTCATTAAGGTTGATATGCGGTAAACCAAACTATAAAATCTTGAATTTTTTCTGGAAAATAGGTTTCTCAAGTACAGTAGCTGTTATAACTCTTTCCAGTATTGATGTGTTTCCTTCCTAACCTTTTGTTTGAAGTTGTGTTGAATATCAATATTTTTATTACTGTATATGCTTGAGCATAGTGAAAGTTTTTAAGTTTTTATGATCATTCTGTGTTTAAAAAAAATATAGTGGTATGCATTATACACAGATAATATTTTTGAACAGGTTAAAAAATCCTCATTTATATAAGGTATTTGTTGATTTTAAGTGGCATACATAGTGGATGAGGTTTTAGTCTTCATGTAACAACAAAAGGGAAGAAACTTAGGCTATGTAGAAGGCAGGCCCCGGGTAAAAGAGCTACCTTAGTCTGGCTTAAATGAAAACAAATGTATTTTATGTAAATCTTTGTTTCAGATATCTTACAGTGTTTTTCCTCACCATTTTGGAGCAGCTTTGTATTAAAAAAAAAAAATGGAGACCATTTATTTGCTATAAAAAGAAGGTAGAATGGTGATAATACTATCAAGATGCAAGGGGTCACTGAATGTGAAAGAGATGGAAAAGACTTTAGAAGGAACTGGATATCCAATCTTAAACAGGAAACAGGGGATAAAAATCCTCTTCTGTTCAAAGGAAGGCAAATTTATTATATCAAGACAAAGAGGAATGACTATATATTTAGACAGACCAAACTCGCAGGATGAAAAGACAGAGAGTATGAATGCAAGGCGCTCGTACGTTCACTGACTGGCCATTGCAGCATCAATTTCTTTTTAGCAACAATAACACCAGCATAATAAATATCTTACTGATTGACAGTTGCTTATATATATATATATATATATATATAATATAAAAGTGAACATTGAGGTCAACACTTAGAGGTGACAGGCTAGATAACAAACCAAAATGACCAAAATATTAGTTAGACTATAAAAATCAAACCAAAAATCGGACGAAAAACATAGCTATAACTGTTATATAACGATAAAAAAAAATACTGTTACTTAAAAATCGAAAACTGAAAAGAGTAAATAAAAATATACAGTATAATAAATAAATAATAAAAAACAAGTAAAATAAATTAATCTAAATTAATCCAAATAAATAAACTAACAAATCGATCCTGATAAATTAACCGTTAGAAAAAAACAAGATAATCAATCCAAATAAATAAAGTAATAAACAAATTAAAAACTGCTCCCACCAAAATAATAGTTAGAATAAACTACAACAATCAACCCCAAAATTGAATAAATAGCTTTATCTTCCCAAAACAAAACAAAACTATTAAATAAGCAATATAAACAAATTTTTACTACGTTAATAAAACACCAATTAAAATTAAAATAAATAAATATATAAGATAAGAAATAAAAAATAAAAATAAATAAAAACAAGCAAAATAATTTAACCCAAATAAATAAATAAATAAAAACAAGCAAAATAATTTAACCCAAATAAATAAATAAATAAACAAACAAATAAACGACTTCTGGCAAAATAACAGCCAAAATAGACTACCCACAATGCACCACTGACCCATACATATAAATAGCCGAGAAAAAAAACAACACTCATGGCCTGATGATTGCGTCTAGCATGAAACAGCCTGTCACCTCTAAGTGTTGACATCAATGTTCACTTTTATATTCACACATGCTCTATCTCTGATATTGACCACTTTATCCCATAAATATAGCACACCTTATGAGTATATTTCTTCATGCATATAACAGGCATAGCCACCATTCCTTGTAGATGCTTTGTTGGACTCAAACATAACCTGCCTGCCTGCCAAGGAGTGATGCTACTGTTTGTCATGTTTGTGTAAAAGGAAAGCGCTATGGGAGAATGAGTTATTATCCCATTTCATTTCCCCCATTATGGGCATTATTATATCCATGAATTAATAACACTGTAGTTCAAGGACAGAACAAAATGTCTAAAAGGAGTAACAAACATGCTTTGTTCTCAGAGAGACTTTTATACTACTAAGATATACAAAAAACTATAACAAGCATCCTTCAATTAATGTGCTTTTGATTAGTGCACTAATTTATATACCAAAATCTGATTAGTGCATACATAACACTCGATTAGTGCGGTAAAACATTCTTCAGTTTAACCATAGTAATTAAAAATTATTTTTTTATAGTTACCGATGGACATATTAGCCACACTAAAGCCTGTGTATACATATACATATGTAACCCATGCAGAGAATAATATATCACATATATCTACATAGCAAAGCAGGAATGTGTAGGAAGAAACAAGTAGGAAGGGTCTGACATAACATGGAGATACTCTTGTGTCTGGAGAATCCATGTTTAGGACTCCAGATTCAAATGGTCCAGATTCATCTATATCCCAGGCAAGGACATATCCCACAAACAGGAAATAGTGAATCTTGGATTTTTTCCCAATTTGAGGACTGTGAGCTGCAGTTTTATTCTATATCTGGGAAAGATATATTCCCAAAGGGAAATGCCACCATGGACTTGTAAGCTGCTGGGGGAGGCAGATTTAGCCTCGGCCTGAGCCATGGGGGCCCAGAGCTATAGAAAGCAACCTTACGGTTTAGCTGCTGAAAACAAACAGAAATTGACTGCCACTTTTGTCAATGTATTTTTTCACTGGCCATTACATGACCTATGTGACTATCTCAATGAAAGCGAGACAAGCACTGTTTGTATCACTACACTTGATGGCACCCAATGATGCTTCTGATGTGGGAGCTGCTAAGAAAAAAAGACAAATGACAGCAAGTCTTCAACAACAGCAGCTGTAACAAAAGGGAACACAGTCAAGCCTAGCAAAAAGCTGCACTCATCAGCAGGCAAGTTAGGTTTAAAGCTCCACATTCTCCACAGAGAATTGTCACAGGGTCATAGCCTAGTGGGTTAAAGAATTGGTACACAAATTTGGTGATATAGAAATTCTACTCAGTAGAAACAGTGCAAGCAATAACTGAGCAGTACTAAAAATAAGAAGTAGATGAGATATCCCTAGTAATTGTGAGTTCAATCTCTGAGGCAGGCAATGTGCATATGGATTCAGTAGAAACAAGGTGAGCAATAACTGAGCAGTTCTAAAAAAAATAAAACTGAACAAAATATCGATAGACATGAGCAGTGGAATGAGAATAGCCTCTACCCCATAGGTTAAATAAAGTGTTCAGTACAGAATTTCCTGTAAGTTACCCAGATTGATATATACCTGAGGAAGAACATAATGATGGAAAACGTGATAACACAATCACAAAGAAAGAACTGTACCAAGTAACAGAAACCACATAACTTGAGGACTATCAACAGCAGTAACAACTAAAGTGGATAGCACATACAACTTGAAGAGAGAATGATGACTTAATGAAAAGTGTGGAAATGGGTGACCTAAATAAAATAACTAGAGGATACCCTGAGACATGAAACAGTGGAACACGAACAGTCCACCCCTGTAGGGTTCAGTTCAGAATTCCCTGTAGGCTACTCAGATCGATATACTGGGTGTAACAGCAAAATTGTCCATTTGTTAGATTAAGATTTGAACCGTTGTATCTTAAAAATGATTAAAAGATATCTTACTGGAATTCTCCAAGGTTTTATAACACTATTGGTCTCTACTTTGAACAATAAGAATGTATATAATTACTCTCTAAGCTTAACAGAAGAATCGTGATGAAATCGATCATAAATGAAAATGACATGTTCATCATTAATTAATCATAGATAAGGATCGGAAGCTCATGAAGGATTGAAATAAAGTTACCAGCATTTAAGTTTTTATGAAAATTATAGAAATTAAAATTTCAGGATGATCTTATTTATATTAATTGAATTGCTTAAAGAACGTAAATCATCAATTTGTTTTGTCAAACAGAAACACTATTTACCAAAAATTGGCTCTGAATAATAAAATAAAAAATGCAATAAAACTGACATTATTTAATTAGAAACACTTTTGCTTTATAAATAATATATATTAAGGACACTATAGTCTTAAAACATTTTTTTGATGAATAATGAATTTTTACAGAAATTGTTTACATTTTTTAAATTAGAAAAATTTATTAAGTTTTAAATCTTTTAAAATTCTGTATTAGTTTTTGGTTTTGGTGGTGATATTAAGTGAAAACTATATTTACTAATCATAAATGAAAAAGCTTAATACAATTCAACAATTCCCAATATTTTAAAAATAATTTTGAATTCTTTTTGTTAGTGTATAAATGTGCCATTTTCTGTAAGTATGGGCGACCATACACAAAATTATCAGAAAATAAGAGTGATGACTACATAACCCACTCCAACTGCAACTACTGTCCAACTTTTTAACTGTTCAAAATGCCCCGAGCATCTTTTATGGACACAAGCTCCACGCTAGAGTAAGGTGGGATTTTCGGTGCTTTCCCCAAATTTCCTAATTAATTAAGCCAATTCTAACAAGTTTTCTACGTTTAGAATTTTCTTGTGAGGTATTATGATTTCCAAATTTGGATATTACCTCATCCTGCAGGGAGGGGGCACAGGATTTGCTCCCACTTCCTAAGAGCCATATCTCTCACCAATACTTTGGTCAGGTGGAGACAACTCTATCTTTCACCTGTGACCATTCCTTCAGGCCTCCTTATATCTGCCACTTCCATTGAACTGTTGCTTACACCACCACCTGACTGGGTGGAGTTAACTCTTTCTCCACTTAACCTTCCAAGACTTGTTTCGACAGTAATCCGTCATTTTATTTTTTTTTTTTTTTTGACTGTCAACAATTTCACATTTGTGATTTTTGTTTGGAGAATTTTCAAAATATTCGTCTTTCCAACAAAAGCGAAAATTTATTTACGCATACTTTCCAACTTTTATGACTGACAACAATCTCACATCTGTTATATTTATCGGTCGGGGAAATCTTTAAAATTTGTCTTTATTTCCATAGCGCAACCTCTTTCACAATGGGCAGATGAATAATTTATTTTTTCTTTAACCACTTTCAGACCTTGCTGTCCTTAAAATAGCTGAAGTATATTTCCCAGGGCCTATCCAAAATATCATCGTCCATTGGCATCTCTCCCAGTCTGATCATTATTTAAATCCTTAAGTTATCTTCAGGCTTTTATCTTAAAATAATTCTGTATACTTTTCAACTCTGGCCAATTGGAAATTATCCAGGTGGCCATCGGTAAAAGAAATATCATCATTCACTTTTTTTTTTATCGGCTGTCTTTGCTTCCAGGAAGAAAGGCTTTTTCTTTGAGAATAAAATAGAAACATTTTCACTACTTTTCTCGGTATATCTATCGTTCTATCCTTTAACTCTTTTAGGCTGTTTTCAGATTAACCTTTTTCAAATAGGCCACTTTGTCACAGCTGTAGTAAATTTAAAGCCAGAAGTTTTAAAATTTAATAAAACATCAGATCACAGAGAATATTTTACTAAATTTTTTAAGATTACTGAGTACTTAAAAATTAAATAAAAAAGGTGCTCACATCATTTTCTTCAATTATGTTTTTACAGATAAACTCTCCAAAGGATTTTTTTTTTTTAAGCTTATCACCACAAGCAAGGCTGGAAGCCACTAGCATGCAAGGGGTTACAGAAGGTTTGGAGCAAGAGCAGATAGAAGTGGTAAAGGAGAGGATGTGGAGAAAAATAGTAGATCGATCAAGGCAAGGGGGTTACAGAAGATTTGGAGCGAGAGCAGATAGGAATGAAAGGGGAAAGGATGTGGAGAAGGGAAGTGGATAGATCAAGGCAACTGGAGATGTCGATTGATGTTACACTTAAATAGTTGGACATTAAACCTGTGATCACCTTGTCAAATATGTCAACATAGCAACTGTTGGTTAAAAAACACAGCTACTGTTGGGTAAAAAAATGCATTTCTGCAATATTTTAAACTTAATGTAAATAATATTTGATTCAAATCAGATTTAATTATACTTTAAATCAGCTAATATTCCTCAAATAAAATTTCAGAAAATTACATTTTAGTTTTGGAAGATTGTTTTTCAGTAAAGAGAATTACATTGCGATTATGAAAGATGACTAAAAAAAGGGTTCTAATCAGCTATTTAGAAAAAGAAAAAAATCCTTTCAGTCCATTTAAATTAGTTTTAAATTTGAAATACAGCAAAATAAAATCTATTAGCTTGAAATTAAAACTAAAACAAAAGCTTTAAGAAAGACTTAATTTTTAAAAATTCATTTTAAACCTTATGTATCTAATTTTTTTTTTTTTTTCTGGAAGGTACCTACATTAATATAATTCAATAATTGAGCTGAAAATCATTCAAGGTTTTGAAAAACCACAGATTTCTATTAGGCTCAAGTGTGCAAAGCCACTATTATCCCGAAATAACCCACAAATGTAAATGAACACAAAGTAGTTAAATGTATCAGTCACCAGTCAGCGACACATTTAGGTTGATCAAAAGACCAATCCTATTCCATCACCAGCCAGCACAGTGCCTTTTTGTCAACTGGAGTCCAAGGCTTCATTTTGTTCATGCAACATTCATACTCAACCACAAGTCTGAACTGACTGAAACATAACCCATCAAACCATGCCACACTTAGTCAGTCCTCTAGGATGAGATCAAGTGTCTACGTGTGGTTCTGTGTTCAGTATCGTGGTGTTTGCAGGAGCAATCTGGTGAGTCCTCTGCTCTCATATTCCTTGAAAGCTAAAGACTGCTGGACTGACTCACAGGATATTCCTCTTGTACCTCAGGCATTGAATGAGGATCTTTCACTTGTCTGTTACTGCAGATAGTTCTAAGCAGCTGCCTCTAGTCACAAGCATTAAGGACTGGTGATCAACCACCGTACCATCTATGGTGGAGAGTGATGCTTTCCATTAGGCATTCTTTTTGTATACATGATATCATAGGTGAAGGGACATCAAATGACCCCAACAGTTTGGGATATTCAGTCCATGAGACATTGACTATTATATCCTGTTAATCATTTCACCCCAAGCAAGGCAATAAAGCCACTAGGATGCAAGAGGTTAGAGAATATGAGAAAAACTACTATTAAGGAGAGAGCACAATAAAAAAAACAAGAATTAAGAAGACAGAAGATAATGATTGACATTGCACTTAAATTTTTGAAGATCAAAGGCAATAAAGCCTCTAGGATGCAAGAGGTTACCGAGTGTCAGAGAATATGAGAAAAACTACTACAAGGTAACCAAAAAAGTTCTGTCCATTTTTAAAGGAAAAAAAGAAAATGCTTCACACTATGTGTAACTTATATTTAGTCTTCAAAGTAATCGCCATCGGCATCCAGCACCTTCTGCCAATGTGTCTCCAGCTGTTCAATGCCCTTGCAGTAGAACTCAGGGGGTTTTGATGCAAAGAAGTCCGTGAGGGCTTTGCACAAATCTGCTTCATTGGTGAAGGTTTTCTCACGAAGATGATTATCCAGGGAGTGGAAGAGGTGGTAATCGGATGGCACAAGGTAAGGTGAATAAGGTGGATGGCACAAAGTCTCCCACCCAAGTTGCTGTATGGTATCTCTGCGGCCTGGCATTGTCATGGAGGAAAAGCACACCTTTGTGATTCACCAGTGCTGGCTCCTTCTGGCGCAATGCCTGTTGCACATGTTTCAATTATTGCTAGTATAGGTCTCCAGTGACCGTTGGTAGCAGTTCATAATGAACCACTTGACGACCTGTCCACCAGACACAAAGCATAATCTTGCGTGGGTGCATAGGCGGTCTTGCAGTGTGAGGGACAGCATCCTGAGGAGACAACCAATGTCTGGAACGCTTGGGAGTTTCGTACAGAACCCACTTTTCATCACTGGTAAGCACTCGATTGAATAAGGATGCGGTACGGTGGCGAGAAAGCAGCGATACGCAGGCTGCCACTCGTTGTCCCTTGTGGACCTCCAACAGCGTTTGCAGAACCCACTTGCTCAGTTTGTACGTCTTACCTAGGCGGTGCAGGTGAAGTCTAACTGTTTCATCGGAAACATTGAACTGTCTTGCAAGTTCACCACATGTTAGACTACTGTCCTCTTCAATGGCCACCTTCAGGACTCCGTCATTCAAGACCTGTGGTCATCCACTGCGAGGCTGATCATGGAGAGACAAATCTCCCGACTTGAATTTTCGAAACCAACGCCTTGCAGTACGTTCATCCACAGCACTATCCCCAAACGCTTGACACATGCGGCGACTTGATGCAGCTGCTGATAAGCCCACTTTGAAGTCGTAAAGCAAACAGCCCCGAACGAGATCTCTAGACACTTCCATCCTTCTCACAGCTTATAACTGATGGCCGGGCATGGTGCACATGTTTTTTATAACGTCTGATGTTCCTACTTCTGGCTGTCCAAATTTGAAAACAATTGCTACACGCATTTTGTATATATTTGAACTTCATTCAATGACTAATCAAAAAACGGACAGAACTTTTTTGGTTACCTTGTATTAAGGACCCATGCAAGGCAATAAAGCCACTAAAACACAATGGGGTTATTGGGTGTAGAAGACTTTAAAAAACGGGAACATTTCTAAGGAGCAAGAACAAAAGAAGAGTACTCAGGAGAGCTGTAAATAGGAAGGCAGAAGATGGTGCATGACATATCATTTTTGTTTTCATCATGTCACTCCAAGCAAGGCAATAAAGCCACTCAGACACAAGAGATTACTGAGTGTTAGAGAATATGAGAAAAACTACTATTAAGGAGAGAGGGCAATAAAAGAACAAGAATTAAGAAGACAGAAGATAATAACTGACATTGCATTTCAAGTTTTGAAGATCAAAGGCAATAAAGCCACTAGGATGCAAGGGGTTACTGAGTGTTAGAGAATATGAGAAAAACTACTATTAAGGAGAGAAGACAATAAAAGAACAAGAATTAAGACAGAAGATAACAGTTGACATTGCATTTAAATTTTTCAAGATCAAAGTTGACTGGGAAGCAAGAAGCTGGAAGTGTTCCACAAGCGAGAAGTGCAATAGAAGAAACTGTTAGCATAGAACTTACGCTTACATCTAACCATTTCAATTGTAAAATGACGAGACCTTACCACCAATCTCGCACTGCACTTAAATTCATAAAGTCTAGGTACCATAGAGGAAAGTTCATCAGAACTATTTGTAATAAGCCAGTTGTTAACATTGACACACCAGACATCAGATCACAACTTATAACATCTGATAGGATGGCATCTCTAAGATGTTTTTCTAAATAACTGCTGACACATTTTGTGTGTAAAATAATTTCACTCTCAAGCAAGGTGATAATGCCAGTAAGATGCAAGGAGTTAGTGAGAGTAAAAGGGAATGAGAAGACTTTAGTGAGGAGGAAGGACAATAGAAGAACAATGTAGGAATACAAAAGGCGATTATCTCCCTTTCATTGAGATAAAGTCACGAAGGTCATGTGATGGCTGGTGAATGATGATATCAGGGGAATAAAGGATAGTTGAAATGTAAAGCCTCGAGTAGAAGGACAACCCTAGGTCACTGCGTTAGGTCTTACAGGAATAACCACTAAATCATATATGCGTGTATTTGTCCAAAACAGAGAAATAACATGGAGGAGACAACAAATGGTGAATACAAAAAAAAAAAAAAAAAGGGGGGGGGGCAGTTACTTGTAATTTTTTTTTGACAAAAATTTAAGAAAAAAAATAAACTGATGGACTATCAAAAAATAATTAATTATTCTTATAATTTTATTTATTCATTTTTTACTTTTTCATTACTTATTTTATTTTTGATTTACTGTTATTTTATTAATTAAAAAAAAATTATTTTATACTTTATTTTTTATTTCATTTATTTTATATTTTGTTATTTACTTTATTAGCTTTTATTTATTTTTATTAGATTTATTATTATTATTAATTTAATCTTTTTAATCAATTCACTCCAAGTAAGGCGATAAAGCCACTAAGATGCAAGGGGCTACTGGGAGTGAAAGAGAATGAAAAGACTTTAGAAAGAACTGGAAACCCATTTCTAAACAAGAAACAATAGATAAACCTCTACCCCTGTTCAAAAGAACACAGAGGATTTATTTACTTTTATATATTTTATTTATATTTATTTAAAAATTATAACATAAGCATGTTGTAACATCACGACAGAAAGCCATTTTGTTTCAACACTTCTGTTGTCTTGTCAAGTGTTGGTATTGATTGCAAAAACAAAAAAAACAAATGATTTTATTTATATTTTATTTATTTAAAAAAAAAAAAACAAACAAAAATAAACAAACCTGACTTCTGCCTCTAGAATATTATCAGAGTTAGTTATATACAACCAACATTCTACTGCTTGCTTGTAAAATCCAGGCTACGTTAATAAAAGTGGTTAAGTGACGACCTCCACCAGATCACAAATTGTGTCACTGTTTTTCTATCTATTTTTGACCTTGGCTGGTCCAACAAAATCTTTGACCTGACACGTTTTAAAAAAAAAAAAAAAAAAAAAAAAAAAAAAAAAAAATCACCTGATAAACTCTTCTATCTACCATTTAATGGCACTTGGGGGAAGGAGCTAGAAAGTATTTCCTCTAAAAGAACAGACAAGAATACAGTATTGGCTAGCAACTGTGCAGAATACATTATTAAATGACCGATTGTTATTGTCACCTGAGCTTTCACGGTCGATTCCTTAGAGTTGATCAACGATCTAGATTAAGTGAAACATGACCTGATATCCTGGACTGAATTGATAAAACCTGAATCTTCTTTCGTTAAATAATGTACACAAGAGATTTGACCTGGATTGAACAAAAGGATAGAATAAAAAAAACGATTATTCTATAATGTTGCCATAGAAACACCTAATAAATGTAAAAGATTAAATCTCTTATATCTAGAATTATTGTTCATTCACTTCTCGGCTTGGTCAATGTCAGCATGAAGGTGTGTGGTTTTGGCAACTTTCCTCTGAAAATCCGTGTTGAAAAAAAAACCCCCAAACAGGCCAAAAACAAAAAAAAAAAATTATTGTCAAAAGATTTGTGTTATGATGAAAGATCAAAGAATTTTTCACATAAAAATTTTTATATTCTTATCTTTGATAGAATGCAAAGAAAAATAAGCAGTGTTATCAATCATGATCTAACGGCTCAGCTTCAGTTACATTCCAACCACTGTAAGGTTGCCTCCCTGTGCCTTTTCTATAAATACTTTCATGGTAATTACTTGGCTGAGCTCTTTGCTATGGCACCTAGACTTTTTTTAAATTTAAGCACAGTAATAGACTGGTATCAGGATCTCATCAATTTACAGTTGAGCTGGCTAGATGTAGCCATAAATTCTATGCTAATAGCTTCTTTTCTTGCACCTCTTGCTTGTGGAACTCCCTTCTGGCTCCATGCTTTCCAACCAACATTAATCTCTAAAAATTTAAATGCAATGTCAATCGCTATCTACTGTCCTCCTGATTACTCTTTCCTCTTCCCACTCATTATAAATGTATCTGTTCCTAATTCATCCACACCCAGTGACCCCTTGTGTCTTAGTGGCTTTACTGCCTTGCTTGTGGAGCACCCTTCTCACTCCATATTTTCCAGCCAACTTTAATCTTCAAAAATTTAAATACAGTGTCAATTACTATCTACTGTTGTTCTGATTACTCTTTTCTCTTACCCCTTAGTATTAATATTTCTGTTCCTAATTCATCCACACCCACTGACCTTTTGTGTTTTAGTGGCTTTATTGCCTTGCTTTCCAGCCAACTTTAATCTTCAAATATTTAAATGCAATGTCAATCGCTATCTACTGTCCTCCTGATTACTCTTTCCTCCTCCCGCTCATTATTAATGTTTCTGTTCCTAATTCTTCCACACCCAGTAACCCCTTGTGTCTTAGTGGCTTTACTACCTTGCTGGGAGATAATCTGGTTAAAAAGAAAGAAAAGAACCTCGGAAATTTTAGTTAAAATCTTGTTTTTTTTGCTGTCATTAATTTGTATGGGAAGTTTGAGCACACTGATTTGGAAATTCTTGCAAAAATCCGATAATTGTCAGATTTTAATGAAACTTTCAGGATTTATTCAGAAATGAATTAAATTTTTTTTTTTAATTTTTTTTTTTTTTTTCAGAAAATCTTTGGAAAAATATTTTTTTTTTTTTGCATCTATTATACTCCACTCATTTAATTTAATGAAAACCTTCTTATGTAGATAACTGATCATAAAAACGTGAATTATACACGTGTATAGATGGCATCTAACGAGTTTCTGTAATCGGTGGGCAGAAAAGGGATTAGGAAAGATAGCAAAAAACGTATTTTAATAATAAACAAAAGAAAGCCAGTATTGTATATATAAAAAGAAAAAGACTGCATACAACTGTCATAACAGAATGAAAACTGACCTTTTAAAATACAGTTGAAACACAACATTACTAATATGCTTCAAAGATAATACCACAACAAATGTCTTCACCAAACTAATCATTTGAAAGTCTAACTAAATATAGTTTTCTATATTACAGTATGTGGACGTTGTAAAGAAAATAGAATAAAGTTTAACAAACA
>OZ038509.1:20856416-20916416 GCA_964036315.1 Acanthosepion esculentum | reverse complement strand
ATTAAAACTTTATATATATATATATATATATTAAAACTTTATATATATATATATATATATTAAAACTTTATATATATATATATATATATATATATTAAAACTTTATATATATATATATATATATATATATATTAAAACTTTATATATATATATATATATATATATATATATTAAAACTTTATATATATATATATATATATATATATATTAAAACTTTATATATATATATATATATATATATTAAAACTTTATATATATATATTAAAACTTTATATATATATATATATATATATATATATATTAAAACTTTATATATATATATATATATATATATATATTAAAACTTTATATATATATATATATATATATATATTAAAACTTTATATATATATATATATATATATATATATATTAAAACTTTATATATATATATATATATATATATATATATTAAAACTTTATATATATATATATATATATATATATATATATTAAAACTTTATATATATATATATATATATATATATATATATTAAAACTTTATATATATATATATATATATATATATATATTAAAACTTTATATATATATATATATATATATATATATATATATTAAAACTTTATATATATATATATATATATATATATTAAAACTTTTTATATATATATATATATATATATTAAAACTTTATATATATATATATATATATATATATATATTAAAACTTTATATATATATATTAAAACTTTTCACCCCAAGCAAGACATGAGTGCCACTAGCACACAATGGGTTACAGAGAGTTGGAGCAAGAGTAAAGAAGTGTGAAAGAGGAAAGGATGGGTGATAGATCAAGGCATCTGGAGATGTCGATTGACATTGCATTTGAATAGCTGGAGATTATAGCTATCAGGGAAGCAAGTAAGAGGAAGGGAGTTCCACAGACGGGAAGCGCGAGACATGAAGCTATTGGAGTAGAAGAGACGGCTACAGCAATACTCCATGCAAGGGCAAATGGTTGATTTGTAGATTTGAAGGATCGACTCTGGTGAGAAAAATTTCCTGGCACGGCACAGGGAGCAAACTTTCCTTGTGCTGGCCGAAGCTATTGACTCAATGTATTTGTTCCATCTCAGGTCAGCAGTTAATGTGAGACCGAGTAATCGCAAAGAGGAGCTCTTGAGTTGAGCGTCAGACATTCTAATGGGGGGGCAGGGATGGTTCTCTGTGATGAGTAATAGAGAGCAGTTTTGTTTTTGAGGCATTAAAGTTAACCAGCCAATTCCTGCCCAAGTTCACACCTGATTGGAGGTCCTTTTCGAGACGAACAGCCAGGTTAATTTTGTCAACAACACTATATTTGTTTTTGAGGCAGGAGTAAATTGTGGTGTCATCTGCGTAGATGCCAATTTGGGAATCTATGATGTCAGGAAGATCGTTGATGAAGATGACGAACAGAGTAGGGCCTAGGATGGAGCCTTGGGGAACACCTGTGTTCGTGGGATAGGAGATGGAGGAGAATCCATTGAGAATGACCTTCAATACATGGTTTGACAGGAATGATTGTATTAAGTCAAACAATCGACCTGAAATTCCATAACCCTGAAGTTTGTGAAGAAGGCCGGCATGACAAACCCTGTCAAACACTTTGGAGATATCTAGAGCCACGGCACGAGCTTCTTCGTTATTATGAAGGGCTTGGTAAACAATTTCAGTGATGGCCGTAAGCACATCAGCTGTAGAATGGGCAAAACAGAAACCATATTGCTTGTCGGAGCGAAGATCATGGGATGTAAGGTGCTTAACCACTTCGGCGTTGATTAAAGCTTCGAAGACTTTGCTGAAGAGGGGTAGGAGATTGATAGGATGGTAATTAGAAGGGTCAGAAGGGTCACCAGAGTTCTTCAAGACAGGAACAATGGATGAGGACTTCCAACAGTCTAGAAAACAAGATTCATTGAGTAAGTAGTTATATAATTTGGAGAGGGTAGGGGCCAGTTCAGGTGCACATTTCTTCAGTACAATGGCTGGTATCCCATCTCCACCATTAGCCTTGTGGGGGTCTAAATTAGAAATAATGCCCAATACTGATGACGGAGTAATGTGCAGCTCACTCAGTAGAGCCTCAGTTCTAAGGGTGAAATCGGGTGTGGATACACCAGAAGAGTCGAGCGTTGAATTGAATGAGAATTTCCAAGCAAAGCATTCAGCCTTGTTGGCAGAAGAGGTCAGAACCTCGAACTGGTTAGACAAAGGAAGTATAGAGGGTTTGCTGTTGTTAAGTACACTCTTGCAGAGACGCCAATAATCCTTGGAGCTGAATTTGCGAGATGCAATACGTTCTTTCATTCGAGCAGCAAATAGTGACTTTGCATCATTGAGGACACGCTTACACTCATTACAGGCAGGGACAAAGAGACGTCTATTGTAGTCAGACATGTTGCTACTATATAGGTGGAAGAAGTGGTTCCTGTGTGCAAAGGCAGCTGAGCAAGCAGCGGAGAACCAAGGGGAGGAGCACGATTTGACCATATATTTCCTTGAGGGGATGAAAGCCTCAATTCCAGCTTTAACTCAGGAGGAGACCTCGGAAGCACATTCTTGTATGGGGAGTGCAAAGACAACATCCCAGGGGACATCGCGAACAAAATCCTGGAACGAGTCCTAGTCTGCTTGTTGATAGCAGAACAAGGTTTTAGTGGTAGGAGGTTCTTTGCAGGGGGTGGAATTGTAGGAGAGGTTGAGAGGTTGATAGACACTACAGCATGATCAGAATTGCCAAGAGGGCAGATCTGTGTGGAGCTACAGGACTCTGGGATGGAGGTAAAACATAGATCGAGAAAAGAAGTCTTACACTCCTGGTTGTAGGGAAAACGTGTGGGGAAGTCGACTATCTGTGTGAGGGATTGAGAAATTGGAAATTTAAAGGTTTGAATGCCTGTAAGGTCAGTAGTTGCGTTTTTATTTATGAAGAAAAAAATTTTCATGGTTATTTCTTTATAACATGGCAAATAATAAATACTACATTGTAGTTGGTTCCCATATATTCCCAATATTTTTTGTAATGCCCAAGGATACGTGTCACTTTCGTAATGCTCATTGTAGTAAAGACTTTGTAATTGCAGATACAACTATAGTAACGTTGTTGAACAATGCTAGTGTCAGACGCTTTCGAATATCACTTGCACTAATAGTTCTTGCTCGATAATACTTGCTTGAAAGTAACCCATATAGTAATCCAAATAGAGAAATAGTATAGTGAATAGAGTAGAAAATAGCGGCCCATACAGTAATAGAGGATAGACTGGAAATAGCGGTCCATACAGTATAGAGGATAGACTAGAAATAACGAGCCATACAGTATAGAGGATAGAATAGAAATGCAATCGTTAGCCATCAGCTAATTCCTACATGTATGCATTTCCTCCATGGTCACATGATCCACTTAATTCAATAATGGGATTGCCTGTGTTTGCTCACTGGTGATCCATGTTCAAACTCAAGTGTCGACAGTGACACTTTATTGTAAATATAAAATTATTATTGTAAATAAACAATCAAATAGTGTTTTTGTTATGGGACCTACCTTTATGGACTAAATGGACTCATCCTATTCCTATATATACGGGGAGGTTATGCCTCTCAGGAGAGCTGTCTACAGTTGACAGCCTTGCTGCGACTTGTTCCAGCAAGTCAGTCGAACTCTCTGCCTCTGAGCAGAGAGGAACCCGGACGAGGCTCCGCCGAAGAGCAGAGTCTCGTTCGGTGAGGTTGACCAACCCGATTCTGTTTTTTCAGTTTCTACGGGCATTTTTTGGCCGAGCCTACGGGATCGGGAGTGCCCATGTTGTGCCACATCTATCCCTCGTGGGGGGGGACAGTAAATATTGCTGTCTACAGTTGACGAGTTGACTATTGTACTTTGCCGTCAGTCAGATGTGCAACACTTTTGTATTCGTTGTTTTGTTTAATAATATGTTTTCACTAAATTGCTGAGTTCGATTTTTCTTTCAGACCTATTCTGGGTCCACAACAGTTTTATATGTGGTTTCATATATTTGGGTCTTATTAAAATTCTAAAAATAGCATATGATCTGTTACTCCTGCTATATATTTAGAGATTCTTGATAGAATCCAAAAAAAGAATCTGCAATGTTATTGGTCCTGACTTGGCATCTCAGCGTCAGTCACTTTCCTATTACTGTAACATAGCTTCCATGTACCTTTTCTATAAGTAATTTCATGGTAATTGTTCTGATGAACTTTGCCCTCTGGTACCTAGATTACTGAGAGAGTATACATTAATCGCAGGGTCAAGAGCAAAACACCCTTTTGACACCCTATTCTTTTTGTTGGTATTTTTGTTAAACTATGGGGGAAAAACAATAGTATAAACATAAAATTCAGCCCCACCCAATATATCTCTCCCCCAACTCACATTGCATCCCAATTCTCAATCTTGTTGGAGTGCACCGAGAGCTAAGAAAGGATCTGCTCACAAGATAACAAGATGAAAGAAAGGCCTTGTCGAGAAATGAAAACAAACCCTATTTTGCATATCAGTTTGGTTAATGGCACATCAACTCCTTATGGGTCATTTGATGCCAAAATTTTATTTTCTTGTGACCTTCTTTAGTTTTTTAATTCCCCAAAATATATTGCTGGTAATTTTTAAATTTTTTTTTTTTTTACTATGAAAACATCGCAAGTAATTTTTTTTATATTTTAATATTTAATCTTAATATTTACATTTCCATGTTTTGAAACCAGTTTGGGTGTGCCCCATTTTCCCATAGCTGGAACCCTAACAGGTGCTACCACCCTGGGTCAGGGTGGACCTGGAAACAATAGCAATTAAGAGGTGGTTCCATACTCTCCAAACACTTCTGATTAGAGACCCTGCTGCCAGATGTAGTTTATTGTCATACCCAGGATAAGCTTCCCCGTATCATATGTGGATGTTTTATTCAGGGATTCACCTGCTTGTCCAGGTGGGTAGGTAGGTGATGCTTCAGGCAACTGCTCTTCTCCTTTAACAACTCTGCATCTATCTACTCATCCCAACATGGTGGATGGCATTATGAATGGCAGTTTTAGGACCACATGACAAATATGTCCATCTTTTGCGAAGGATAGACCTTCTGCTCCAATCTGAAACATCACTGTTAATATAGACCAGTACCTGGATATAGGGAGGCACATTAGAGTAATGGATAGTGGCTCGAATTGAGGAGTCAGAGAGCCAAGTTTGAATTTCAGTCGAATCCATAACATTCACTTACATGCTAATACCCTTCTCCCCCCAGCTATGGGTAAATAGCTGGACAGACTGGGTTCTATAGCTTTGGATGGCAACTGGTCTACTGCAGAAAGAAATGGCAAGATACTGCAGAAAAAAAATCTGACTCTTCTTCTCTCTCCCCCAGATATGGGTAAATAGCAGGACAGACTGGGTTCTGTAGACTTGGATAGCAACTGGTCTACCGCAGAAAGAAATGGAAACTTACTGCGGGAAAAAAAATCTGCCTATTCAGTCATGTATAGAAAGATACATGATCGCCTATGCATGTATCACACATGGTACATAACTGACTGACCTGTACATAACACGTTTTCAGATTTGCTGCCACTTGATCCCCAAAAATTCCTCATCTACCTTTTTATTTCCAATTCTGCCTCAGTTAAATTCTACAGCATCAAGAAGTGACAAATCAACCATGTTGAGATTCTATGCCATATCTCATTTTTATACACATAACATACCTAGTCCGTGCGAGTGTAGAAGAAGCTAGATACTGTAAAATGGTTGGTCTAAGTCAGCAGGGAGCCTGGATGAAATAGGAGAACATTGAACAGAAAAGAATTACCTGGTTGGAGTGCTTGTGGTTGGATTTTAGCGAGGTTTGATTTCTTATCAAATTGGTATATGATGTCCTACTGAGTCCACCTAATCTCCATATGTGGGGGAAGAGTGAGACCCCCAACTGCCAACTGTACAAAGAAAGGATCCTTAGTAGTTGTCCAAAAGCTTTGGGTGATTGTCCGTACCGTTGGCGCCACGACCAAGCCCTTAAAGCAATTGTTGACGAGGTGACTAAAGCTATAAGGGCTAATAAGCATCAACCAGGAAAGAAGTTGAATCAAATTAACTTCATCAAAGATGGAGTAAAGATACAGAAACAGAGGAGAGAGTGAGAGGGGGAATGAGCCTGTTATCTTCTCCAGATGACTGGCGGTTGATAGTGGACTTAGAGACCCAGTTGAAGTTCCCCAGACATACAGCTGTAACATCACTCAGACCAGATTTGAAATTGCATTCTGACAATAGGAAGCAGTACATTATATGGGAACTGTTTGTGTCACGCGAGGGGGGGGGGTCTTTCACACTGGCAAATGAGAGAAAGAGGCCCAAATACCAAGAACTTCTTGAAAAATGTCAGCGGAAGCCATGGAAAATATATTATGACGTGGTTTCTTATGCACGTTCTAAATGTGACCCACACATTGGGATTGCCTCCCCAGACAGATGACATCAAGAACAAATCGACCGTGGTGAGATTCCCAACCCCATGCTCAGAAAGGGTTCTAACCAATCAGCCATGGCTTATTTTTATACACTTAACATACGTAAATATAAAAACATTTCTGGCAATTTACTCACCCAACTAACACTGAATGTTCTGGCAACATTGCAGATATGTACTGTTTTGGTTGGGGGGGGCATGTGGTGGCGACATTGGTTGGGGGGGGCATGTGGTGGCGACATTGGTGGGGGGGCATGTGGTGGCGACATTGGTTTGGGGGGGCATGTGGTGGCGACATTGGCTGGGGGAGCATGTTGTGGCGATATTGGTTGGGGGAGCATGCTGTGGTGACATTGGTTGGTTGGTTGGGGGGGCACGTTGTGGCGACATTGGTTGGGGGGTGCTGTGGCGACATTGGTTGGGGGGTGCTGTGGCGACGTTGGTTTGGGGTCGGCATGTGTTGGCGACATGGGGGTGCATGTTGTGGCGACATTGGTTGGGGGCATGTTGTAGTGACATTGGTTGGGGGGGCATGCTGTGACGACATTGGTTGTGGGGACATGTTGTGGTGAGATTTGTGGTAGTATATGTAGCAACATTACTGTAGTGTTAAAATTGACTATTATCCTGATTCAAAAGTGACTGCTCATTCCTAATGTTACATTGTAGTAATGTTGTGAGGTACCGTAGTTAAAGAACAAAAAAACAAAAAAACATTCCACACTGGTCAAATAATATCAACACTTTTTCTTCACTTAATAATATGTATGGAAGGTATGACATTTTTTTATTTTACTTCTTTTAATTAAGAATCATTAATTTAGGTAATCAATGCATGTTCTAATATCTTCCTTACAATATAATATGGTGCATTGCTGAGTAATTAAAACATTTAATTTCCAACCACAAGACCAGCAATACAAATGAACGGTTTCAGGGTCACATGACAAATATGTCTGTCTCCTGCCAAGGATAGACCTGAACTCACCCCAATCCTAAGCATCCCTGTTAATATAGACCAGTACCTGTATATACCTTGTTTTCAGTTTTGCTGCCACTTGATCTCCAAAAATTCCCCATCTACATCTTTACTTCCAATTCTGCTTCAGTTAAAGTGGATGCTGCTGGGAAGACAGGAGGAACCATTTTCTGGTCTATCAAGCAAAACCACATGAGATTGAGATAAAACCACCTCTTCTCTTTTTACGTGGGTGTCCATAGCATCCCAATGGTAATTAGAAGGACACTTAAAAACCAAAAGAGACAGTTGAAATGTCATGGACGCATCATCATGCAAGGGGACTTGGTAAGTTTAACACTGACAATATATATTAAAAGGAGGAGGATCAGAGAGAAATAACCTAACAAATGAGATTTGGGAAATGGGTGACAGGGTAGGGGTAAAAAGAGAGGGAAAAATGATCAAAAATATGCCTCAAGCAACAACGGAAAAAGATGTTGTGGAGAGCCATGATTGTATTTATTAAATGGTTTATTTATAAAACAGATACAGGACGGAAATTAATAGACAATGTCATTTTATCAAATCAGAGAACTGGACTCTTTTGTTCAGAAGACAAAGCCCAGTATTGATCTCAAATGCAACCCAGATTTGTAGCAAACACGATCACATAACACTACCATATTAATAATAATAATAATATGAATGAAGTGAAAGGAGACATGTTCCATTGAGAAGCAGAGAACTACAGTGTGGACCCAGCCCTGCAGCAGAGAACACAAGAGACCAACAAAGAAATAATAATAATAATGATATGGATGAAGTGAAAGGAGACATGTCCTCTAGAGAAGCATAAAACTATGGTGTGGACCCAGCTATGCAGCAGAGAACACAGGAGACCAAAAAATAATAATAATAATAATAATAATAATGATGATAATAATGATGATAATAATAATATGGATGAAGTGAAAGGAGACATGTCCCCTAGAGAAGGATAGAACTGACTGTGGACCCAGCCCTGCAGCAGAGAAAACAAGAGACCAACAAAGAAATAATAATAATAATAATAATGATGATAATAATAATATGGATGAAGTGAAAGGAGACACGTCTCCTTGAGAAGCAGAGAACTGACTGTGGACCCAGTTATGCAGCAGAGAACACAAGAGACCAACAAAGAAATAATAATAATATGGATGAAGCGAAAGGAGACATGTCTCCTTGAGAAGCATAGAACTACAGTGTGGACCCAGCTATGCAGCAGAGAACACAAGAGACCAACAAAGAAATAATAATAATATGGATGAAGTGAAAGGAGACATGTCCCCTAGAGAAGCATAGAACTGACTGTAGACCCAGCCCTGCAGCAGCGAACACAAGAGTCTAACAAAATAATAATAATAATAATGATGATCTGTCTATATTTCTGAGATGAGGTATTATGTACAGTATTTACATTATTCGGACTATTGTCCTCATCTTTGTCGCCATATTTGTCACAACGTTTCGGCCGTTGTACGCTCCGGCCTTCTTCAGGTGGTTGGAATTTCGAACAGAACCCTTTATTTCGATCACTGGGGTAGACTGTTCTAGTTCCACGAGCCATGTTTGATGGATGTCAGTTATCAGTTATCTCCTGGTAATTTTCCCTCTGAAAGTTCTCCACCGTACCATGTGTCCTCAAGGACACATGGTACGGTGGATAAAGGCGTTGGTTAGATCCAGTAACAGACCCAAAAGAGTGTGAGTTCAATACCCGGTTCAGGCAGTGGAGAACTTTCAGAGGGAAAATTACCAGGAGATAACTGATAACTGACATCCATCAAACATGGCTCGTGGAACTAGAACAGTCTACCCCAGTGATCGAAATAAAGGGTTCTGTTTGAAATTCCAACCACCTGAAGAAGGCCGGAGCGTACAACGGCCGAAACGTTGTGACAAATATGGCGACAAAGATGAGGACAATAGTCCGAATAATGTAAATACTGTAAATAATAATGATATTATGGTTTTCAATAAATAAATGTTTGAGAATCTATTTTATTTTTTATAATTTCAGTCCATAAAGACATTTTCAAAGGCTGTATAGTCTGGCACATGGTCGCACTACTTGAGACCTTTGTGAGACCAGAACTTGCTGCACAAGTAAACTAGCTTGTTAACCACTACTCAATGGCAGACACCCTCTAGAAGAAGAATCCTACCTGTTTAACTAGGTTGTGTCACTTTTTAGCAGAAACAGGTACAATAAAATGAAAAGAAAGAAAAAGTAAACAATTAATTAGGATAGGGCAGGCGAATGGCTTCGGGCTTTTTTTCCAACCGATACCTCCCCATTTCCCAAAATAAATATTTTCTGGCACCAAATCTAGACTGGTTATTTTTTTTCTCTTTCTTTTCTTTTTTTTTTTATCCCTTTTTCTTTGTAAAATACATATTTCAATCTCTTATGTAAAGGCGCAGCAGTTACAAATGATATTTCTTTTCCACTCTTCTTTTGCAACAAAGAAACCGTTTGACGGTAAGTGGTTGCTCGTCTTGATGAGTCAAACCGAGGCAGTTGTTTGTTTTTTGGTTTATTGACCGATTCATTTTCTACAACTTATCAACCCTTTGCAGGTTACTTAAAGCCAAAAACTATTTTTAGATTGTAATAATATCTTTTGAGATAATAATGGTCTAGTCATACATCTTACTAATCAATCCATAGTTGAGGGGAGAAGAGCATAATTCATGCCTAATAAGAATTTGATAAACAAAAAAATTATAATGTGGATATAAAGTGGGGGATCAATTCTATATTACAATCAATATATAAACTGATCCCTCACTTTTTGGACACGATAGTTTCCATACGTTTATATTCCAGAGAATGTAAATAAATCTAAAAGACATGCCTGCGTAGCCGATCAGTATTTCATTGATTGATCGATTCGTTTTCTATGGCTTATCAACAAACCAGAAATGTGGATATAAAGTGGGGGATCAATTCTATATTACAATCAATATATAAACTGATCCCTCACTTTTTGGACACGATAGTTTCCATACGTTTATATTCCAGAGAATGTAAATAAATCTAAAAGACATGCCTGCGTAGCCGATCAGTATTTCATTGATTGATCGATTCGTTTTCTATGGCTTATCAACAAACCAGAAATGTGGATATAAAGTGGGAGATCAATTCTATATTACAATCAATATATAAACTGATCCCTCACTTTTTGGACACGATAGTTTCCATACGTTTCTATTCCAGAGAATGTAAATAAATCTAAAAGACATGCCTGCGTAGCCGATCAGTATTTCATTGATTGATCGATTCGTTTTCTATGGCTTATCAACAAACCAGAAATGTGGATATAAAGTGGGAGATCAATTCTATATTACAATCAATATATAAACTGATCCCTCACTTTTTGGACACGATAGTTTCCATACGTTTCTATTCCAGAGAATGTAAATAAATCTAAAAGACATGCCTGCGTAGCCGATCAGTATTTCATTGATTGATCGATTCGTTTTCTATGGCTTATCAACAAACCAGAAATGTGGATATAAAGTGGGGGATCAATTCTATATTACAATCAATATATAAACTGATCCCTCACTTTTTGGACACGATAGTTTCCATACGTTTCTATTCCAGAGAATGTAAATAAATCTAAAAGACATGCCTGCGTAGCCGATCAGTATTTCATTGATTGATCGATTCGTTTTCTATGGCTTATTGCCCCTTATCAATATCTGGTGGGGAGTAGCGGTGGATTCATACCTAATCAGAATTTGATAAATAAAAACAAGAAATTATAATGTGGATATAAAGTGGGGGATCAATTCTATATTACAATCAGTATTCCCCTTTTCTTTACGCTGAATTATAATCGATATATAAACATATGTTTTATAGACATATAATTTGTGGATTGATTTGGGTTTTTTTTAAGTTTACCCTTTACAAGGCCCGAGAGCCACTCGAGGTAGAGGCTTACAGAGTAAGAAGCACAGTTTATGCGGATATGTGGGGAAGATACCGATTTATTCTAGACTTGAGCAGGCCAACATGGTAGTGATTGGGAAAGCATCCTCTTGGGAGTCGATTTCACAGAGCAATGGTTTGCAGGAAGAAGCCACTCGAGTGGAACTTACATCTCACAATCTCAGGTGGTTTGCTACAATGTGAGTACCATGGTAGGTCTTAGCCATGAGGGTTAGAACTGCTGGAACTAAGGAATATATCTCATCTGAACACTTTCCATGGAATTAGCGATAGAGCAGTGAGAGGTGTGTGATCTTTTGTCTGTGGGAAAGGGGTTGTAGGGTGGGAAATAATTCGTCACCCACAACAAAGATGAGGACAGTAGTCTGAAGATCCGTAGAGTAAATAATGCTGCCTCCTCATCCTATAAATTCAGAGAGAGATAATCGTTTGATAGCTTCTTTTAATTTCTTTATTTTTTTTTTTTAAATGACGTTCACCCTGTACAAGGCCCAAGAGCCACTTGAGGTAGAGGGATACAAAGTTTATGCGGATATGTGGGCGAGAGGTTAAGATTGCAGTGAATGGGAAGGCCTTTTTTTTGCAGAATCAGCTCCACGAAGTAGCGGTTTGTGGGAAGATGATACTCGATTGGAACTTACGTCTCTCCAATGGCATACGAAGGGAATGAAGCTGGTTCACTACAATGTTTGTGGCATGGTGGGTGTCAGCCGTGAAGGTTAGATCTGGTAGAACTAAGGAATGTAGTTCGTCTGAACACTTTCCATGGAAATAGTAATAGAGCAGTGAGAGGCTTGTGGTGTTTTGTCTGTGGGGAAAGGGGTTGTAGGGTGGAAAACAATTCATCACCCACAGGAATGTAGAGACACTATTGGACTATCAAGACATGAAGAGGATTGTGCAGCTCCAATTGATTTATTTTTTTATGGCTTATCAACCTTTAGCAGGTTATTTAATGCCAGAATTTTTTTTTTTATTATAATAAGAATTTTCCTTCTTTTGGTGATAATGATTTAGTGATACAAGTGTTACTAATTAACCCATAGCTGGGGGAGAAGAGGTAGAGTCATACATTTCCCAAGGATAGATTTTATTCAGCTTTTGCAATGAAGAAATGATTTGATGGTACCTGCTTGTTCATCTCAATGAGTCAAACAGAAGGAATTGTTTTTTTATATTGATTAACTTGTTTTTTACGGTTTATCAAACCTTTGCAGGTTAATTAAAGCCTGAAATTTGTTTTTTTTATACAGCATCTGGTATTCCCAAGCAGCTACCCCTCTAGGTACTGACCAGGCACAGTGTTACTTAACTTTGCTGATTGTATGGAAATCAGCCTTTTAACAGGATGTGGCTGTAAGCCCAGTAACCCTCGGGGAAAAGTATGACACCCGCTTCCCCCCAGCTATAGGTTAATTAGTAAATCTTGTATGACTAAACGATTATTATATAAAAAAAAATGTATACAAAATATTTAGATTTTGGTATTAAATAACCCATACAGATGTCGATATGCTGCTAAACAAAACCAATCAACCAAACAAACAGTTTTCCATCTAAGTACTAACCAGGCTCGACATTGCTTAACTTTGGTTATCGTACAAGAACTGGTATTTCAATGTGATATGGCCATAAGCCCATTACATTAATTGCACACCCAAGCTTACAGCATCTTGTATTCCCAAGCAGTTACCCATCTAGGTACTGACCAAACTAGACGTCGCTTAACTTCAGTGATTGTATGGGAACCAGTGTTTCTATGTGATATGGCTATAAGCCAATTATAACAATTGCCTACCCAAGCTTACGGCACCTGGTATTCCCAAGCATTTACTCATTGAGGTACTGACCTGTCTTGACGTTGCTTAACTTTGGTGATCAATATAAAGCTGTAAGGCGATATTTGTCTGTAACATTCTATACATACATACATACTTTTTGGTACCAAATAAAAGTGCTGCATGGAATTGTCATGTTGGTGGACTTTTTTCAGTTTAAAAAAAAATAGCCAGGGAATTTTATTCATTTCTGGAACAAAATAACAATGCTGCAGATAACATTAAAAAAAACCCAAATCAAAAAAGTACACTGCACCAAATAAGCAGTGACACGAGAGGAGGGGGGTGTTGTTGTATTCATATGCAAATCTTCTCCAGTTGGAGGCTAAACTAATCCTAACCTTGAAGATGGAACTACTAGAGAAATAGTGAATATATATATATATATATATATATATATATATATATATATTATGCTTTTAAATTCCTTGAGGAACATAAGCTGCAAGATATTGTTGCGGTTTCTATAACAAGCCGATGTTTTTAAGTGAATAGGTTGTTAGCTGACTGCACAACCCCCCCAAACTGGAGGATCAGGTTTTGAATTCAGAGTTGTCCTTCTCCTAGACCAGTTGCCAACCAAGGCTATAGAACCGGTCTGTCCTGCTATTTACCTTGGGAGAAGAGGATTCATACCTTTTCGCAAGGGTAAGTGAATTTAATGGATGCGACTGGAATTCAAACTCGGCTATCCATTACTCTACCATGCATCATATATATATATATACATATATATATATATATATATGTATGTATATAAAATTTACATTTACCTTCTATATTCCATTATGTTTCTAAAGTATGCTTCTCTATCCAAAATGCTTTAATTGTTTCGGCCCTTCAGGCTATAGAACCCTGTCTGTGCTTCTATTTATCCTGGAAGAAGAGGACTCATACCTTTTCCCAAGAGTAAGTGAATATAATGGATGCGACTGGAATTTGAACTCGCCTATCCATTACTCCACCATGACTCATATATATATATATATATATATATATATATATATATATATATATATATATATATATATATATATATATATATATATATGTGTATGTATGTATGTATGTATGTATGTATGTATATATTATGCTTTTAAATTCCTTGAGGAACATAAGCTGCAAGATATCGTTGCGGTTTCTATAACAAGTCGATGTTTTTAAGTGAGTAGGTTGTTAGCCTACTGCATAACCCCCCGCCCCCCAACCTGGAGGATCAGGTTTTGAATTCAGAGTTATCCTTCTCCTAGACCAATTGCTATTTATCCATAGCTGGGGGGAGAAGAGTATTCATACCTTTCTCAAAGGTATTACCACTTAAGTGAATGTAATGAATTTGACTGAAATTCGAACTTGGCTCTTCGATTCCTCAAACCGAGCAGCTATCCATTATTACCTTTTCCCGCAGTAGGTTGCCATTTCTTTTGGCAGTAGACCAGTTGCCATCCAAGGCTACAGAATCAGGTCTATCCTGCTATTTATTCATAGCTCAGGGGAAGAAGAAGAGGATTCATATCTATCCCAAGTGTATTAGCATGTAAGTGAATGTAATAGATTTGAACACGGCTTTCTGATTCCTCAGTCCAAGCCACTTACCATTACTCCACCGTGCCTCCTTGAAATAGTGAGTACTTTTAACTAATTATAGCTTACAAGAGCAGGAATTAAAGGAAATAATTTAGTTGGACTGGTACTTGTATTTGGTATAAAAGACTGCCTGAAGTGCAACACGTAAACCAGTTTAGCCATTATCAAAAGACACTAAGTGGGAATGATGAAAATAGTCCATTCTAGACGTCATGTAAATACTAAAATTATATGTTGACAATGCAATGTAACAAAGAGCTTCTGAAATGACAGAAACATACCAAAAAGAAATAAAAGAAATTATTGTGATCGTCACAAGATGGGTTTCCAGGGGTGGTTTTTCAAGATTTATTTTCTTACATTAAGTAAAGCTGTAAGCGAACAATATTATTTTGCTTCTGTAATTAAAATTTAAATATCTGAATGCAGAAAGGATTAAACCTCAATTGCAAGAGGACAGAATGTATGGTTGTTAGCAAAAGGGACAGCCCAACATGCAAATTACAAATTGGGGATACCAAAATCAGACAAGTACAACAATTTAAATATATGGATAGAAAGGTCAAAAAAATATCTGAATGCAGAAAGGATTAAACCTCAATTGCAAGAGGACAGAATGTATGGTTGTTAGCAAAAGGGACAGCCCAACATGCAAATTACAAATTGGGGATACCAAAATCAGACAAGTACAACAATTTAAATATATGGATAGAAAGGTCAAAAAAATATCTGAATGCAGAAAGGATTAAACCTCAATTGCAAGAGGACAGAATGTATGGTTGTTAGCAAAAGGGACAGCCCAACATGCAAATTACAAATTGGGGATACCAAAATCAGACAAGTACAACAATTTAAATATATGGATAGAAAGGTCAAAAAAATATCTGAATGCAGAAAGGATTAAACCTCAATTGCAAGAGGACAGAATGTATGGTTGTTAGCAAAAGGGACAGCCCAACATGCAAATTACAAATTGGGGATACCAAAATCAGACAAGTACAACAATTTAAATATATGGATAGAAAGGTCAAAAAAATATCTGAATGCAGAAAGGATTAAACCTCAATTGCAAGAGGACAGAATGTATGGTTGTTAGCAAAAGGGACAGCCCAACATGCAAATTACAAATTGGGGATACCAAAATCAGACAAGTACAACAATTTAAATATATGGATAGAAAGGTCAAAAATATATCTGAATGCAGAAAGGATTAAACCTCAATTGCAAGAGGACAGAATGTATGGTTGTTAGCAAAAGAGACAGGCCAACATGCAAATTACAAATTGGGGATACCAAAATCAGACAAATACAACAATTTAAATCTATGGATAGAGAAGGTGAAAAATTTGACAGTAAAATCTGATGACATAGTGAGATCACGAATTGTAAATCAGAGTTTCCAAAATCAAACACGGGCAACAATTTAAATTCTTGGGAAATGTTTTAACAGATGTTGGAAAGGGAGACACTGGAATCTGAAGGTGCATTGGGATAGTGAAAGATAACTTTCAAAAGCTAAGCAAAAAAGAAACCAGAAATTTTACGAGAAACAAAGAAAGGAATACTAAACTGTTACATAATATCAGTCCTCCTATATGACAGTGAATGCTGGACAATCTCCTCACAGATGAAGAAGAGACTTGAAGCAACAGAAACAAAGAAAAGAGTACTGAACTGTTACGTAATGTCAGTCATCCTATATGACAGTGAATGCTGGACAATCTCACAGATGAAGAGACTTGAAGCAATAAAGATGGTTCTACAGAAGGATGCTGAGAATGCCACAAATGTGCAGGTCCTTGAAACCCAAGGGGCTTGAAGAAAATACCTTTAGGTGTTGGGGGGGTCTGCTTTACAAGAAGTAGAGTGTAAAATTACGAATCAGCATTTTGTTGAAAAAAATAAAAAGACTAAAACCAATTCCAACGCAGCTAAAAGCACATTTTTTGAACTTTCATTGAAGCAAAATGCGTGTTCCTCAAAGTCTAATTCTTGTGCCAAATCACATTCGATCACAAGCGTTGCCAAGTAAGACACTCTTTAAAAAATCTTGCAAGACACGATCGAGTTTGTTTGTCCCAGCATCTCCTTTTCTGAACACAGGTGGGTGGGCCTCAAAATAATCTGAGTGCCAGACTTCGGAAATTCTCTCCCTGGTACTGATGGGCAGTAGAACATAAACAGTTTACCCCAGCAAATTAAAGAAAATGTTCAGTTTGAAATTTCCTGCAGGTTACCCTGATTGACTTACTCCTAATGAAAGCTTGAGGGTACCAAAGCCGAAATGTGATAACAAGAAAAATGAAGAGAATAGTCCGCTTATAAACAGTTTGATTAATGACAATACACTTGTATAAAAAGAATACAGACAAAAGAAATGTGTAAAAATGTCTAGAATTTATTCACACCCTTTTCTGTTAAGTTGTGGCAGAATTCCACAGGTTAGATATCATGGCAGGATCTTTTAAGGTTTAGTAAAAAAAATATATACCAAAAACAGTAACTCACCAACTTCAGAAATTCAGAAACTCACCTGTAAATAAAAAGAAAATAGAAAAAAAAGATTGATATGAAATGACAAAACTGCATATTTCAAGCAAATTGATACAAAAGGGCAAAACCAGATGTTTCATGCAAATTGATACAAAGGAGAAAAACTGCATGTTTCAAGCAAATTGATACAAAAGGGCAAAATTGCATGTTTCATGCAAATTGATACAAAGGAGGAAAAACTGCATGTTTCATGCAAATTGAGACAAAAGTGCAAAACCAGATATTTTATGCAAATTTTTTTTATCTTTCATTCTAAAAGTTCAAACAGTGCTGATCTGAAAATGATCTTTCTCAGAGATGACATATTTGTCGTTATTTCCATGGAAAATGCCCAGGCAAATTACATTCATTGGTTCTACCAGTTCTAACTTCCAAAGTTAAAACCTGACCCGCCATGCCACACACATTGTAGTGGACAACCCTCATTCCTTTCATATTCCATTGATGATATACAAGTTCCACTTAAGTAGCTTCTTCCCACAAATCACTGCTCTGTAAGACTGACTCCCAAGAGAATGTTTTCTCTAATCACTGCAATCCTAACCTGTTCAAGTCTAAACTTGAAACAACAGAATCAAAGAAAATAGTACTGAACTGTTACATAATATCAGTCCTCTTATATGGCAGTGAATGCTGGACAATTTCCTCACAGATGAAGAAGAGACTTGATGAAAATGAAACAAAGAAAATAGTACTGAACTGTTACATAATATCAGTCCTCCTATATGTCAGTGAATGCTGGACAATCTCCTCACAGATGAAGAAGAGACTTGAAACAAGAGAAACAAAGAAAAGAGTACTGAACTGTTACGTAATATCAGTCCTCCTATATGGCAGTGAATGCTGGACAATCTCCTCACAGATGAAGAAGAAACTTAAAGCAACAGAAATGTGGTTCTATGCTGAGAATGCCATGGACCAAACATGTGAGCAATGACCAAGTTTTAAAGAAAATGGAAACAAAAGAAAACATACTTAACACCACGGTGAGATAGTTGACATTTCTATGGTACATAATGAGGAAAGAGGGCTTGGAAAATCTGATACTCATAGGATAGATTGAAGGCAAGAGTGATAGAGGAAAACAACGCATAACCTACCTAGCAAGATTGAGTAAACAGATTACAGAGCAAGGTTGAGGAGAGCCAACAAAATTTATTAAGAACTACAACGGACACGAAATTGTGGAGAGCCATGACTGCCTACACTCTGAAGGGACATGGTACATAGAAGTTGAAGTGTTCATGTAAAGTCACCAGCCATTCTAATAATAATATCTAAGACCTTATTTCAACTGAAAGTGTAGATACTGTCACCTATCATTGAGTTTACACACCTTCCTTGTCTTTTCAACAGGAGTAGAGGTTTCTTCCCTTGTTTCCGGTTTAGGATTGGGTTTCCAGTTCCTTCTAAAGTCTTCTCATTCTCTTTCACTCCCAATATCTCTTGTGTTTTAGTGGCATTATCACCTTGCTTGGGGTGAATTGATTCCCTCCTCCCCCCCAAAATAAAACACACACACAAAAAAAAAAAAAAATTATTTTTATAAATCTTAAATTCTATTAAATATTTTTATGTATCAGATGTAAGCCAAGCAGTGTGAAGAGGAATTTCTCAATCAAAATGGAATGGTTTATTATTTATCAGAAGTAATGGAAAGGCATAACTCAGAGTGTGTTTCACATCTTATTATCTTTTGTGTTTTTGGTTTATGCTTTTTATAACTATTTTTAGGGTGGGGGATATTTTTTGAAAGCCTTCTCAAGAAGTAACGTTGCTTGTGTTGACATCCCGAACGAGAAAGACAGAAAGGAAGAAAGACAGAAAGGAACGAAGATGGAAAAGAAACGAAGATGGAAAAGAAAACAGGAAGAAAGGTAGAAGAAAAAAGAAGAAAGAGAGAAAAAGAAGAAAGAGAGAAAAAGAAAGAAAAAAAGAAAGAGAAAGAAAAAAAGAAAGAGAAAGAAAAAAGAAAGAGAAAGAAAAAAAGAAAGAGAAAGAAGAAAGAAAAAAAGAAAGAAAACAAGAAAGAGAAAAAAGAAAGAGAAAAAAGAAAGAAAAAAGAGAAAAAAAGAGAAAGAGAAAAAAAGAAAGAGAAAAAAAGAAAGAGAAAAAAAGAAAGAGAAAAAAAGAAAGAGAAAAAAAGAAAGAGAAAAAAAGAAAGAGAAAAAAAGAAAGAGAAAAAAAGAAAGAGAAAAAAAGAAAGAGAAAAAAAGAAAGAGAAAAAAAGAAAGAGAAAAAAAGAAAGAGAAAAAAAGAAAGAGAAAAAAAGAAAGAGAAAAAAAGAAAGAGAAAAAAAGAAAGAGAAAAAAAGAAAGAGAAAAAAAGAAAGAGAAAAAAAGAAAGAGAAAAAAAGAAAGAGAAAAAAAGAAAGAGAAAAAAAGAAAGAGAAAAAAAGAAAGAGAAAAAAAGAAAGAGAAAAAAAGAGAAAAAAGAAAGAGAAAAAAGAAAGAGAAAAAAGAAAGAGAAAAAAGAAAGAGAAAAAAGAAAGAGAAAAAAGAAAGAGAAAAAAGAAAGAGAAAAAAGAAAGAGAAAAAAGAAAGAGAAAAAAGAAAGAGAAAAAAGAAAGAGAAAAAAGAAAGAGAAAAAAGAAAGAGAAAAAAGAAAGAGAAAAAAGAAAGAGAAAAAAGAAAGAGAAAAAAAGAAAAAAAAAGAGAACAAAAAAAAGAAAGAGAAAAAAGAAAGAGAAAAAAGAGAAAAAAAGAAAAAAGAAAAGAAAGAAAGAGAGAAACGACAAAGAAAAAGAGAGAAAAAAGAAAGAAAAAGAGAGAAAAAAGAGAAAAAAGAAAAAGAAGAAAGTAAATTAGTAAGACTTTTATCACTAAACCATTATTATCTAAAAAAGAAATTCTTACAATCTAAGAATATTTGGGGGTGGGGGTAAATAATCTGAAAAGAATTGATAAGCCTTAAAAAAGATCAATTGATGACTCAATCAATCTTCTTGGTGCATCTACTGCTTGATCTAGGCCAGTTGGTATTAATTTCACTGTTTAAGAAAAAAACCCCATAAAACAGGTATACCAACTCAAACATGTGTGCACACTAAAAATAATGTTTATAGCCATCATAAATCTATGTAGAATTACCCAACCCTATGTCATCAATTGGGTTCCGAAAGCTGTGTCACAATCTGGTTTTTGACATAAACCAGAAATAAGGCCTTAAAATGATATAAAACTTGCGTAACTCAAAAAAAATATGGCTATTGCTCAGTGTTAAAAGATCCCTAAAATGACAGTCATATTTCTTAAAGAATAAAAGGCACAATTAAAATGAGGTTATTTGCTCTTAGAAATGGCTCAAGTATGATGACAAACCCCTTACAGTTAACATAAACCACACTTCTTTATGTGCTGTGCCCCCTCAGGACATATGCGATCATGGCCCTCCACATCTTCCTGTCACTTGTAGTTCTTGATAGGTTTTGTATTTTTGCTATTTCTCTCAAACCCTGTACTACCGTACATTTACTCAACCTCATCAAATATGTTATGTGTTGCTTTCCTCTGTCCCTCAATCTGTCCTGTGAGTATCAGATTTTCCAAGCCTTCTTTCCTCATTATGTTCCCAAGAAATTTCAACTGCCTCTTCCTGATGTTAAGTATAAGTTTCCTTTTTGTTTCCGTTTCCTCTAAAGTTTCGTAGTTGCTCACATGTTCGGTTCATAGTATCCTCAGCATCTTTCTGTAGAACCAGATTTCTGTTGCTTCAAGTCTCTTCATCTGTGAGGAGTCCAGCAGTCACTACTATGTAGGAGGACTGATATTACGTAACAGTTCAGTACTCTTTTCTCAGTTTCTGTTGTTCTCAAGTCTCTTCTTCATCTGTGAGGAGATTGTCCAGTATTCACTGCCATATAGGAGGACTGATATTACGTAACAGTTCAGTACTCATTTCTTTGTTTCAAGTCTTTTCTTCATTTGTGAGGAGATTGTCCAGCATTCACTGCCATAAAGGACGACATATTGCATAACAGTTCAGTACTCTTTTCTTTGTTTCTAGTGATGTTTTTCTGTCTCTTGATACTCTGCTTAGCTTTTGGAATGCATCTTTGACTATACCAATGTGCCTTCGGTTTTCAATGTTGCACTTTCCAGCCTCTGTTAGAACACTTCCCAGATATTTAAATTTTTGTGCTTGTTTGATTTTTGTATCCCCCGATTTGTAATTTGCATTTTTGGCCTCGCCCTTTTGCTGACGACCATGCATTCTGTCTTCTCATCGCTTATACTTAGTCCTTTCTTCTCACTTTCCTTCGCTGTTTTCTAAAGTTTCCTTTCCATATCTGCTATCCCATATCTGCTATCAACATTGTGTCACCTGCAGAGCTTATATTGTTAAGATTGTGGCCGCCAATAACAAATCCTGGCAGGACATGTAATTCTTTCAGAATTGCCACACTGCATAGATTGAACAAGTCCACTGAGAAGAAACATGCTAAGAATATAATTCTTGTAAAGGCATTAGAGAATTTACAGAATAGCGCTTCTTTTATCTTTTATTGTTAATTTTGATGTTGTGGTTTGCTCAGAAAAAATTTGCATGAATAATTTTGAGACTTTTCTTGACCCACTTACAACAATATCACTGAAATTTAGCAATTTTGAGCTTGGTCAGTTCCTAGATGGCTGACCGCTTGGGAATAACAGGTGCTCTATGCTTGAATGTGCAGGTGGTGTAATTGATAATAGCTCAAAATTGTTTTTTTTGTTTTTGTTTTTTTAGTTTTTTTTGTTTTTGTTTTTTTTTATAAAGCTCATCAACCCTTTTGCAGGTTATTTAAAGCCAGAAAATATTTTTTGGATTGTAAGAATTTCTTTTCAGGAGATAATGATTCACTGATACACGTCCTACTATTTAACCCATAACTGGGGGGAAAGATGTAGATGCATACATTTCCCAAGGGTATTTATGTACAAGTGTAAAAGTTTTCTTATTTCAATATTTGTTTGTTAAAATTAGTATTTTTTTTAAGTGTATTTGGGTAAAAAGTAGGACCTAATTATTTAAATTCATATTTAACAGTAAGATAAAAGCTAGTTCATCCCTTTAAGATAATGATCATTAAAAGTGAAATTAAAAGATCTTTCATATCGTAAAAGCTGTAATAAAATGTGCTTTTCTCAAAATACTTATCATCTTACAGTAATATTTAAAGTAAAATATAATATATCCAGAATAGATTTTTTAAAAAGATTTTTAAAAATATAATATATCCAGAATAGATTTTTATAAAAACAAAAAATTATAAATTAATACAGAAAATAAATATACGTAGCACATTACGATATAGAGTGTGACATACATGTAAGTATGCCACTACATTTTCAGCTAAATGTCCATTTGGTTTCCATTTCCTCTCAAATTTAGTTGCTCACATGTTTGGTTCATAGTATCCTCAGCATCTTTCTGTAGAACCATATTTATGTTGCTTCAAGTCTCTTCATCTGTGAGGAGTCCAGCATTCACTGCCATATAGGAGGACTGATATTACATAACAGTTCAGTACTCTTTTCTTTGTTTCTGTTGTGTCACTTCCATATAGGAGGACTGATATTATGTAACAGTTCAGTACTCTTTTCTTTGTTTCTCTTGTTTCAAGTCTCTTCATCTGTGAGGAGATTGTCCAGCATTCACTGCCATATAGGAGGACTGATATTACGTAACAGTTCAGTACTCTTTTCTTTGTTTCTCTTGTTTCAAGTCTCTTCTTCATCTGTGAGGAGATTGTCCAACATTCACTGCCACATAGGAGGACTGATATTACGTAACAGTTCAGTACACTTTTCTTTGTTTCTAGTGTTTCAAGTCTCTTCTTCATCTCAAGTACCGACTGGAATTGGAGCTTGACTTTCCGATTTCCAATCTTCTTGATATATATATATTTCTTAATTTAGGCCAGTTGATATTAATTTCATTGTTTAAAAAGAAGAAAGAAAATGGAGTCTCAACTCAAACACTGGGTGCTCCATACTTTTGGCCTTGTGCCACATCTAAGCTATGTTTAGAAAATCATTTGGGAACCTTGTAATGTAATGGTTAGCAAGTTTGTCTCACTAGAACAATTACCACTGAGTAGTGTGTTTGATCCTCACTGGGTGCTCCATACTTTTAGCCTTGTGCCACATCTAAGCTATGTTTAGAAAATCACTTGGGAACTTTGTAATGTAATGGTTAGCAAGTTTGTCTCACTAGAACAATTACCACTGAGTAGTGAGTTTGATACTCACTGGATGCTCCATACTTTTGGCCTAGTGTCACATCTAAGCCATGCTTAGAAAATCACTATACTGTGTATACTGTGAGTTTTTATGATCAGCCACCCCTCCCCCCTGTGAAACTTAACTTTATTGCCGACATGGAAAACAAACTTTTAGTAAAAAGGAAGTTACCATTATCCAGAATGAGGCTTACACAGTAGTGTCTTTTGGAAATTTTGGATTTGATGTAACTATGGCTACGAAACATTTCGCTTTCATTGCTTACCTTGATAAAGGCAAAAGACAAAACACGTCGGCAAGAACTAAGAATTTTTTTTCCAGTTGTCATTTTTAAACCAAATACTTTATTATAAATGAAGAATTAACAAATGTATTCATCTTTGTTCACTGCTGTTTACATCAACAAAGAGGAAGAAACTTAGGTTACGTGGGAGGCAGGACCAGGGTAAAAAGAGCTACGGCCTGAATGAAAACAAAAGTATGGTATCTAAATGTCTGTAACAGATATTTTATCGTAAGTGGTTTTTCTCACGATTTTAGAGAGTAACTTTGTACAAAGAAAAATGAAAAGAATTTATTATGGAAATTAATCCAAGATCATTTGTTCAGATTTTGGGAGGTGGATTGATCTGAGAACTTTCCATCACTTCCACCCTATATGTGGATCATCTTGAATTTCATTATCATGAAGAAGTTGTGGAGAGCTGTAATCATCTATGATCTGAAGGGATGTGGCAAATAGAAGTAGTAATAGTCTTAAGTAGTCTGAATTTCTTAGATGAAGCCTTGGCAATTATTATTCATTTTTCACTAGTATTTCTTTCATCTTATTTCTCTTGCTTTTCCACCAAGTAGTAATAGTCTTAAATTGTCTGAATTTCTTAGATGAAGCCTTGGCAATTATTATTCATTTTTGACTAGTATTTCTTTCATCTTATTTCTCTTGCTTTTCCACCAAGTAATTAGTTTCCTGTTGCCTCAAGTCACTTCTTTGTATGTGAGGAGATTTTCCAGCATTCACTGCCATATAGGACTGATACTACATAACTGTTTAGTATTCGATTCTTTGTTTTTAATGAAAATTTCCGGTTTAAGTTATAAAACATTAAAAACAAACATGACCTTCTACAATGATAACTAGACATTTTTTTTTAAAAAGTGTGTTTTTATATATGTTCATGGACTTATGATTGTCAAAAGAAATTGCCCTCCCCATCTACAACCAGCTCAAATCTTTTGTGAATAATACGCCCATGCTTAATGAGATTATTTTGATGTTAAATAGTGCAAGTTATTTTGGCAAAGAGTCTGGGATATAGCAAATCCTGTCTAGTTAAAAAAAACCAGTTTTTATACAAACACTTGTGTCTATTAAGATGAGAAATGATTTCGTTTTATGCAAGGTTTTTTTCTTTTTTTTTACTCTAAAATTTGCTGGATGTCTCTTCTGCTAGGACAATACTTCGAGGTTAGTGGTGGAGGAGCTGATTTCAAAATGAGAGGCAGGGACACCTTCATGCCAAGGTGAAGGCCAAGAGGAAGCAAAATGCTGCTTTGTTAGTAAAAAAAATAATTACATTCATCTAAAGCAGTGATTCTCAACGTGGCCCAGATGGACCACATTGCATTTCTAGTGGTCCACAAAAGTTTGTAGCCATAAAAAATTTGTAGCCATTTCACAAAAATGTATCTAAAAAAGTAGGAGTGGTCCATTTGAATTTTTTTAAAGGAAAAAATGGTCCATGGGCTGAAAAAGGCTCAGAAGCACCTGCTCTAAACGAAACATTCTTTTAATTTTGTTTTATTAAAATTCTAAAAATAACTTTTTAAAACGATAAAAAATACAGCAATAGCAGAAAAAAAATCCTTTTGACATAGCATCATTCCCTGAAAATGTAAAGAGCATTGATTCCTCTAAACCAATAATTCTCAACATGGCCCTGGTGGACCACCGGTGGTCCACATTGCATTTCTAGTGGTCCACAAAAGTTTGTAGCCATAAAAAATTTGTAGCCATTTCACAAAAATGTATCAAAATTATTTATACTTTGATGAATTAAAAAATATAATAATGTGAAGAAGAGTTGACAAAGAAGGCGTCTTTGTCTATATATCGATAAAGGACTCATACCTCAATATTTTTCAACATGTAGAAGTAAGCATCATTTTTTCCCTACCACATGGCTTGGTTTGGTTTATTTTGTTTTACTGTATATCAACCTCAATGGGTTATTTAATGCCAACAACATTTTTAGGATAGATTCGTATGAATAGAATATGTATTCTTTGGTTTAGATTGGTTTGATTTATTTTGTTTTATGTCATATCAACCTCAATGGGTTATTTAATGCCGACAACATTTTTATTGCTGGTAATGTTTTGTTTTGTTAAAAATCTATTTCTGGTAATATTTTTTTTCAAAAATGTATTGCTGGTAATAGGTTTTTTTCTTGAAAAATTTATTGCTGGTAATAATTTTTACAAACTATTTCTAGTATTAAAACCTCTTTTTACACTTTCATAGTGTTTTTTACTCCAGTTTTGTGGTTAACTATTTGCCCATAGCTGAGACTCTAACATGTGCTACCACCCTGGGTCAGGGTGGACCTGGGAACACCAGCAATTAAGAGGGGGTTCCATGCTCCTCAAAACCTCCTGATCAGAGTCCTTGCTACTGGACATAGTTTATCGTCTTACCCAGGATGTGGATGTAGTTTATCGTCATACCCAGGACGGCCCTACCACATGGATGGTGGAATCTGGATTTTCGGCTGTTGCGGATTTTTTTAGTTGAAAAGGAAATAAATTAGATAAAATTGATTATGATATCGTGTGTGAGAAACACCACGATCAAGGAATAATGAATGGACAGACTGAATGACGCCATCAAAATTGATTTTGATATTGTGTTTATCTTAGTTTACTAAAATAAAATTTAAAGCATAAATAGACTCAATCTGTCAGTTATGTGCCATGTGTGATTCATACTTAGGTTTGATACATGACTGATGAGGCAGATTTTTTTCCCCGCAGTAGGTTGCCATTTCTTTCTGTGGTAGAATATTCAAGGCTATAGAACCCGGTCTGTTTTGCTATTTACCCACAGCTGGTTGGGGGGGGGGTAGAAGAAGAGGATTCATCCCATTCCCAAGGGTATTAGCATATAAATGAATGTAATGGATTTGACTGGAATTTGAACTCGTCTTTCTGATTCCTCAATCGGAGTCGATATCCATTACTCCATTGTGTGAAAATTGAACAGCCTAAAAGTAGGAGTGGTCTATTGGATTTAAAAAAAAAAAAAAAAAAAAAAAAAAAAAGAAGAAAAAAAGAAAAAAAAAAAAGAAAAAAAAATGGTCCATGGGCTGAAAAAAAATTGAGAAGTACAGATCTAGAGGACAGTTGTGCAAGTATATGTCCCCGCTCTCCCCAGCCACTTGAAGCCAACTATGTCACAACTGAGGGTGGGAAGTGTGCCATAAAATGGGAAGCAAAGCAATCATTTAGCAGACAATCGTTAAATAATTATTTTTAAGAGTCTTAAAAATGTGGTTCTACAGAAAGATGCTGAGCATACCATGGTTTGAACATGTGAGCAATAAAAACATTTTAGAGAAAATGGAAACGAAAAGGAAACTTATACTCAACATGAAGAAGAGGCAGTTGGGGTTTCTACGGCACATGAGGAAAGAGGGCTTGGAGATTCTGATACTCATGAGACAGATTGAAGACAAGAGAGACAGAAGAAAACAATGCATACCATATTTGGTGAGCTTGAGTAAATGAATGTCGAAACAGGGTTTAGAAGAAATAACAGAATGACAAAATTTATGAAGAGCTACAAGGGACAGGAAGTTGTGGAGAGCCATGATCGCCTATGCCCTGAGGAGATTGGGCACATGAAGAAGAATAATATTTAAATAAACTTATGGTGCATTATATCTAGTAAATACATCAATCCTTAACCATTTTATTTTGGTTTTCTATGTGCTGTGGTGTTCACCCTTTACAAGGCCCGGGAGCCACTTAAGGTAGAGGGTGACAGAGTAAGAGGCACAGTTTAGGCGGATAGATGGGGAAGATAATGGTTAATCCTAGACTTGAACAGGTTAACCTGTTCAAGTCTAGGGTTAACCGTTATCTTCTATCTATCTAGCTATTGTAGTGATTGGGGAAGCATCCACTGGGGAGTCAATTCCACAGAGCAGTGGTTCATGGGAAGAATCTGCTCAAGTGGAAATTACGTCTCACAAATGGAATACGAAAGTGGTTCGCTACAATGTGCATAGCATGGTGGGTCTTAGTCATGAATGTTAGAACTGGTAGAAATAAGGAAGATAGTTCATCTGAACACATTCCATGGAAATAGTATGACTGTTTTTTGTCGTTTTTTCATTTTCATCATATGTTTGGATTTTATTACAATTTTAATCATCACTTTTTAAAACAATAAACATTGATGAGGCGTGATGGTAGTTAAAATAATAGCGGCGTCAAGGAAAAAACATTCTTTCGACACTACGCTTTCTTGTGGGTATGAAGGTCTAAGTTTTCCAAGTATTGGTCATCTTAAATATTCATACCATTGCTAAAATCTGTTCCAAGAATAGTTGGTTCCCTCTAGAAGTACCCAACTCCTGCCAGGTTCAATTTTTACAAGAGTCAGATCAGACTAAATATGGAGTATTGCATTTTTGCCATAACTGGGTCATGTTTCTTGTTTCATGTTGTAGGCATGAATGGGCTGGAGCTGCTTAATCCGCCCTTTACAACCCAACAGAATTCAAAAGCATTTACGTGGACTTTTGGGCAAGTCATTATTTTCCACTCAGCAATCCCTTTCCCCCACACATGAAACACTGTCAGTCTCTCACTGTCCTGTTGCAGATCAGATGAGCTCCATCATTTAGTTCCACCAGTTCAGACCTTTACAACTAGGACAGTCTTATAAGGGAAGACTTATTCTCCAATCTGCAGCCTCTTTCCCAAAGAAGCAACATTGCAAGCCTATCACTACTCTATTTCGATAACAAATGTTCAGATGAGCTCCATTCTTTAGTTCCACCAGTTCAGACCTTTACAGCCAGGACATTTACACAGTCTTTTGGTAAGAAGGCTTATTCTCCAATCTGCAGCCTCTTTCCCAAAGAAGCAACACTGCAAGCCTATCACTACTCTATTTCCATGGCAAATGTTCAGATGAGCTCCATTCTTTAGTTCCACCAGTTCAGACCTTTACAGCCAGGAGATTTACACAGTCTTTTGGTAAGAAGGCTTATTCTCCAATCTGCAGCCTCTTTCCCAAAGAAGCAACATTGCAAGCCTATCACTACTCTATTTCCATGGCAAATGTTCAGATGAGCTCCATTCTTTAGTTCCACCAGTTCAGACCTTTACAGCCAGGAGATTTACACAGTCTTTTGGTAAGAAGGCTTATTCTCCAATCTGCAGCCTCTTTCCCAAAGAAGCAACATTGCAAGCCTATCACTACTCTATTTCCATGGCAAATGTTCAGATGAGCTCCATTCTTTAGTTCCACCAGTTCAGACCTTTACAGCCAGGAGATTTACACAGTCTTTTGGTAAGAAGGCTTATTCTCCAATCTGCAGCCTCTTTCCCAAAGAAGCAACATTGCAAGCCTATCACTACTCTATTTCCATGGCAAATGTTCAGATGAGCTCCATTCTTTAGTTCCACCAGTTCAGACCTTTACAGCCAGGACATTTACACAGTCTTTTGGTATGAAGACTTATTCTCCAATCTGCAGCCTCTTTCCCAAAGAAGCAACATTGCAAGCCTATCACTACTCTATTTCCATGGCAAATGTTCAGATGAGCTCCATTCTTTAGTTCCACCAGTTCAGACCTTTACAGCCAGGACATTTACACTGTCTTTTGGTAAGAAGGCTTATTCTCCAATCTGCAGCCTCTTTCCCAAAGAAGCAACATTGCAAGCCTATCACTACTCTATTTCGATAACAAATGTTCAGATGAGCTCCATTCTTTAGTTCCACCAGTTCAGACCTTTACAGCCAGGACATTTACACAGTCTTTTGGTAAGAAGGCTTATTCTCCAATCTGCAGCCTCTTTCCCAAAGAAGCAACACTGCAAGCCTATCACTACTCTATTTCCATGGCAAATGTTCAGATGAGCTCCATTCTTTAGTTCCACCAGTTCAGACCTTTACAGCCAGGACATTTACACAGTCTTTTGGTAAGAAGGCTTATTCTCCAATCTGCAGCCTCTTTCCCAAAGAAGCAACACTGCAAGCCTATCACTACTCTATTTCCATGGCAAATGTTCAGATGAGCTCCATTCTTTAGTTCCACCAGTTCAGACCTTTACAGCCAGGACATTTACACTGTCTTTTGGTAAGAAGGCTTATTCTCCAATCTGCAGCCTCTTTCCCAAAGAAGCAACATTGCAAGCCTATCACTACTCTATTTCGATAACAAATGTTCAGATGAGCTCCATTCTTTAGTTCCACCAGTTCAGACCTTTACAGCCAGGACATTTACACAGTCTTTTGGTAAGAAGGCTTATTCTCCAATCTGCAGCCTCTTTCCCAAAGAAGCAACACTGCAAGCCTATCACTACTCTATTTCCATGGCAAATGTTCAGATGAGCTCCATTCTTTAGTTCCACCAGTTCAGACCTTTACAGCCAGGACATTTACACAGTCTTTTGGTAAGAAGGCTTATTCTCCAATCTGCAGCCTCTTTCCCAAAGAAGCAACACTGCAAGCCTATCACTACTCTATTTCCATGGCAAATGTTCAGATGAGCTCCATTCTTTAGTTCCACCAGTTCAGACCTTTACAGCCAGGACATTTACACAGTCTTTTGGTAAGAAGACTTATTCTCCAATCTGCAGCCTCTTTCCCAAAGAAGCAACATTGCAAGCCTATCACTACTCTATTTCCATGGCAAATGTTCAGATGAGCTCCATTCTTTAGTTCCACCAGTTCAGACCTTTACAGCCAGGACATTTACACAGTCTTTTGGTAAGAAGACTTATTCTCCAATCTGCAGCCTCTTTCCCAAAGAAGCAACATTGCAAGCCTATCACTACTCTATTTCCATGGCAAATGTTCAGATGAGCTCCATTCTTTAGTTCCACCAGTTCCGACCTTTACAGCCAGGACATTTACACAGTCTTTTGGTAAGAAGACTTATTCTCCAATCTGCAGCCTCTTTCCCAAAGAAGCAACATTGCAAGCCTATCACTACTCTATTTCCATGGCAAATGTTCAGATGAGCTCCATTCTTTAGTTCCACCAGTTCCGACCTTTACAGCCAGGACATTTACACAGTCTTTTGGTAAGAAGACTTATTCTCCAATCTGCAGCCTCTTTCCCAAAGAAGCAACACTGCAAGCCTATCACTACTCTATTTCCATGGCAAATGTTCAGATGAGCTCCATTCTTTAGTTCCACCAGTTCAGACCTTTACAGCCAGGACATTTACACAGTCTTTTGGTAAGAAGACTTATTCTCCAATCTGCAGCCTCTTTCCCAAAGAAGCAACATTGCAAGCCTATCACTACTCTATTTCCATGGCAAATGTTCAGATGAGCTCCATTCTTTAGTTCCACCAGTTCAGACCTTTACAGCCAGGACATTTACACAGTCTTTTGGTAAGAAGACTTATTCTCCAATCTGCAGCCTCTTTCCCAAAGAAGCAACATTGCAAGCCTATCACTACTCTATTTCCATGGCAAATGTTCAGATGAGCTCCATTCTTTAGTTCCACCAGTTCCGACCTTTACAGCCAGGACATTTACACAGTCTTTTGGTAAGAAGACTTATTCTCCAATCTGCAGCCTCTTTCCCAAAGAAGCAACACTGCAAGCCTATCACTACTCTATTTCCATGGCAAATGTTCAGATGAGCTCCATTCTTTAGTTCCACCAGTTCAGACCTTTACAGCCAGGACATTTACACAGTCTTTTGGTAAGAAGACTTATTCTCCAATCTGCAGCCTCTTTCCCAAAGAAGCAACATTGCAAGCCTATCACTACTCTATTTCCATGGCAAATGTTCAGATGAGCTCCATTCTTTAGTTCCACCAGTTCCGACCTTTACAGCCAGGACATTTACACAGTCTTTTGGTAAGAAGACTTATTCTCCAATCTGCAGCCTCTTTCCCAAAGAAGCAACATTGCAAGCCTATCACTACTCTATTTCCATGGCAAATGTTCAGATGAGCTCCATTCTTTAGTTCCACCAGTTCAGACCTTTACAGCCAGGACATTTACACAGTCTTTTGGTAAGAAGACTTATTCTCCAATCTGCAGCCTCTTTCCCAAAGAAGCAACATTGCAAGCCTATCACTACTCTATTTCCATGGCAAATGTTCAGATGAGCTCCATTCTTTAGTTCCACCAGTTCCGACCTTTACAGCCAGGACATTTACACAGTCTTTTGGTAAGAAGACTTATTCTCCAATCTGCAGCCTCTTTCCCAAAGAAGCAACATTGCAAGCCTATCACTACTCTATTTCCATGGCAAATGTTCAGATGAGCTCCATTCTTTAGTTCCACCAGTTCAGACCTTTACAGCCAGGACATTTACACAGTCTTTTGGTAAGAAGACTTATTCTCCAATCTGCAGCCTCTTTCCCAAAGAAGCAACATTGCAAGCCTATCACTACTCTATTTCCATGGCAAATGTTCAGATGAGCTCCATTCTTTAGTTCCACCAGTTCAGACCTTTACAGCCAGGACATTTACACAGTCTTTTGGTAAGAAGACTTATTCTCCAATCTGCAGCCTCTTTCCCAAAGAAGCAACATTGCAAGCCTATCACTACTCTATTTCCATGGCAAATGTTCAGATGAGCTCCATTCTTTAGTTCCACCAGTTCAGACCTTTACAGCCAGGACATTTACACAGTCTTTTGGTAAGAAGACTTATTCTCCAATCTGCAGCCTCTTTCCCAAAGAAGCAACATTGCAAGCCTATCACTACTCTATTTCCATGGCAAATGTTCAGATGAGCTCCATTCTTTAGTTCCACCAGTTCAGACCTTTACAGCCAGGACATTTACACAGTCTTTTGGTAAGAAGACTTATTCTCCAATCTGCAGCCTCTTTCCCAAAGAAGCAACATTGCAAGCCTATCACTACTCTATTTCCATGGCAAATGTTCAGATGAGCTCCATTCTTTAGTTCCACCAGTTCAGACCTTTACAGCCAGGACATTTACACAGTCTTTTGGTAAGAAGACTTATTCTCCAATCTGCAGCCTCTTTCCCAAAGAAGCAACATTGCAAGCCTATCACTACTCTATTTCCATGGCAAATGTTCAGATGAGCTCCATTCTTTAGTTCCACCAGTTCAGACCTTTACAGCCAGGACATTTACACAGTCTTTTGGTAAGAAGACTTATTCTCCAATCTGCAGCCTCTTTCCCAAAGAAGCAACATTGCAAGCCTATCACTACTCTATTTCCATGGCAAATGTTCAGATGAGCTCCATTCTTTAGTTCCACCAGTTCAGACCTTTACAGCCAGGACATTTACACAGTCTTTTGGTAAGAAGACTTATTCTCCAATCTGCAGCCTCTTTCCCAAAGAAGCAACATTGCAAGCCTATCACTACTCTATTTCCATGGCAAATGTTCAGATGAGCTCCATTCTTTAGTTCCACCAGTTCAGACCTTTACAGCCAGGACATTTACACAGTCTTTTGGTAAGAAGACTTATTCTCCAATCTGCAGCCTCTTTCCCAAAGAAGCAACATTGCAAGCCTATCACTACTCTATTTCCATGGCAAATGTTCAGATGAGCTCCATTCTTTAGTTCCACCAGTTCAGACCTTTACAGCCAGGACATTTACACAGTCTTTTGGTAAGAAGACTTATTCTCCAATCTGCAGCCTCTTTCCCAAAGAAGCAACATTGCAAGCCTATCACTACTCTATTTCCATGGCAAATGTTCAGATGAGCTCCATTCTTTAGTTCCACCAGTTCAGACCTTTACAGCCAGGACATTTACACAGTCTTTTGGTAAGAAGACTTATTCTCCAATCTGCAGCCTCTTTCCCAAAGAAGCAACATTGCAAGCCTATCACTACTCTATTTCCATGGCAAATGTTCAGATGAGCTCCATTCTTTAGTTCCACCAGTTCAGACCTTTACAGCCAGGACATTTACACAGTCTTTTGGTAAGAAGACTTATTCTCCAATCTGCAGCCTCTTTCCCAAAGAAGCAACATTGCAAGCCTATCACTACTCTATTTCCATGGCAAATGTTCAGATGAGCTCCATTCTTTAGTTCCACCAGTTCAGACCTTTACAGCCAGGACATTTACACAGTCTTTTGGTAAGAAGACTTATTCTCCAATCTGCAGCCTCTTTCCCAAAGAAGCAACATTGCAAGCCTATCACTACTCTATTTCCATGGCAAATGTTCAGATGAGCTCCATTCTTTAGTTCCACCAGTTCAGACCTTTACAGCCAGGACATTTACACAGTCTTTTGGTAAGAAGACTTATTCTCCAATCTGCAGCCTCTTTCCCAAAGAAGCAACACTGCAAGCCTATCACTACTCTATTTCCATGGCAAATGTTCAGATGAGCTCCATTCTTTAGTTCCACCAGTTCAGACCTTTACAGCCAGGACATTTACACAGTCTTTTGGTAAGAAGACTTATTCTCCAATCTGCAGCCTCTTTCCCAAAGAAGCAACACTGCAAGCCTATCACTACTCTATTTCCATGGCAAATGTTCAGATGAGCTCCATTCTTTAGTTCCACCAGTTCAGACCTTTACAGCCAGGACATTTACACAGTCTTTTGGTAAGAAGACTTATTCTCCAATCTGCAGCCTCTTTCCCAAAGAAGCAACACTGCAAGCCTATCACTACTCTATTTCCATGGCAAATGTTCAGATGAGCTCCATTCTTTAGTTCCACCAGTTCAGACCTTTACAGCCAGGACATTTACACAGTCTTTTGGTAAGAAGACTTATTCTCCAATCTGCAGCCTCTTTCCCAAAGAAGCAACACTGCAAGCCTATCACTACTCTATTTCCATGGCAAATGTTCAGATGAGCTCCATTCTTTAGTTCCACCAGTTCAGACCTTTACAGCCAGGACATTTACACAGTCTTTTGGTAAGAAGACTTATTCTCCAATCTGCAGCCTCTTTCCCAAAGAAGCAACACTGCAAGCCTATCACTACTCTATTTCCATGGCAAATGTTCAGATGAGCTCCATTCTTTAGTTCCACCAGTTCAGACCTTTACAGCCAGGACATTTACACAGTCTTTTGGTAAGAAGACTTATTCTCCAATCTGCAGCCTCTTTCCCAAAGAAGCAACACTGCAAGCCTATCACTACTCTATTTCCATGGCAAATGTTCAGATGAGCTCCATTCTTTAGTTCCACCAGTTCAGACCTTTACAGCCAGGACATTTACACAGTCTTTTGGTAAGAAGACTTATTCTCCAATCTGCAGCCTCTTTCCCAAAGAAGCAACACTGCAAGCCTATCACTACTCTATTTCCATGGCAAATGTTCAGATGAGCTCCATTCTTTAGTTCCACCAGTTCAGACCTTTACAGCCAGGACATTTACACAGTCTTTTGGTAAGAAGACTTATTCTCCAATCTGCAGCCTCTTTCCCAAAGAAGCAACACTGCAAGCCTATCACTACTCTATTTCCATGGCAAATGTTCAGATGAGCTCCATTCTTTAGTTCCACCAGTTCAGACCTTTACAGCCAGGACATTTACACAGTCTTTTGGTAAGAAGACTTATTCTCCAATCTGCAGCCTCTTTCCCAAAGAAGCAACACTGCAAGCCTATCACTACTCTATTTCCATGGCAAATGTTCAGATGAGCTCCATTCTTTAGTTCCACCAGTTCAGACCTTTACAGCCAGGACATTTACACAGTCTTTTGGTAAGAAGACTTATTCTCCAATCTGCAGCCTCTTTCCCAAAGAAGCAACACTGCAAGCCTATCACTACTCTATTTCCATGGCAAATGTTCAGATGAGCTCCATTCTTTAGTTCCACCAGTTCAGACCTTTACAGCCAGGACATTTACACAGTCTTTTGGTAAGAAGACTTATTCTCCAATCTGCAGCCTCTTTCCCAAAGAAGCAACACTGCAAGCCTATCACTACTCTATTTCCATGGCAAATGTTCAGATGAGCTCCATTCTTTAGTTCCACCAGTTCAGACCTTTACAGCCAGGACATTTACACAGTCTTTTGGTAAGAAGACTTATTCTCCAATCTGCAGCCTCTTTCCCAAAGAAGCAACACTGCAAGCCTATCACTACTCTATTTCCATGGCAAATGTTCAGATGAGCTCCATTCTTTAGTTCCACCAGTTCAGACCTTTACAGCCAGGACATTTACACAGTCTTTTGGTAAGAAGACTTATTCTCCAATCTGCAGCCTCTTTCCCAAAGAAGCAACACTGCAAGCCTATCACTACTCTATTTCCATGGCAAATGTTCAGATGAGCTCCATTCTTTAGTTCCACCAGTTCAGACCTTTACAGCCAGGACATTTACACAGTCTTTTGGTAAGAAGACTTATTCTCCAATCTGCAGCCTCTTTCCCAAAGAAGCAACACTGCAAGCCTATCACTACTCTATTTCCATGGCAAATGTTCAGATGAGCTCCATTCTTTAGTTCCACCAGTTCAGACCTTTACAGCCAGGACATTTACACAGTCTTTTGGTAAGAAGACTTATTCTCCAATCTGCAGCCTCTTTCCCAAAGAAGCAACACTGCAAGCCTATCACTACTCTATTTCCATGGCAAATGTTCAGATGAGCTCCATTCTTTAGTTCCACCAGTTCAGACCTTTACAGCCAGGACATTTACACAGTCTTTTGGTAAGAAGACTTATTCTCCAATCTGCAGCCTCTTTCCCAAAGAAGCAACACTGCAAGCCTATCACTACTCTATTTCCATGGCAAATGTTCAGATGAGCTCCATTCTTTAGTTCCACCAGTTCAGACCTTTACAGCCAGGACATTTACACAGTCTTTTGGTAAGAAGACTTATTCTCCAATCTGCAGCCTCTTTCCCAAAGAAGCAACACTGCAAGCCTATCACTACTCTATTTCCATGGCAAATGTTCAGATGAGCTCCATTCTTTAGTTCCACCAGTTCAGACCTTTACAGCCAGGACATTTACACAGTCTTTTGGTAAGAAGACTTATTCTCCAATCTGCAGCCTCTTTCCCAAAGAAGCAACACTGCAAGCCTATCACTACTCTATTTCCATGGCAAATGTTCAGATGAGCTCCATTCTTTAGTTCCACCAGTTCAGACCTTTACAGCCAGGACATTTACACAGTCTTTTGGTAAGAAGACTTATTCTCCAATCTGCAGCCTCTTTCCCAAAGAAGCAACACTGCAAGCCTATCACTACTCTATTTCCATGGCAAATGTTCAGATGAGCTCCATTCTTTAGTTCCACCAGTTCAGACCTTTACAGCCAGGACATTTACACAGTCTTTTGGTAAGAAGACTTATTCTCCAATCTGCAGCCTCTTTCCCAAAGAAGCAACACTGCAAGCCTATCACTACTCTATTTCCATGGCAAATGTTCAGATGAGCTCCATTCTTTAGTTCCACCAGTTCAGACCTTTACAGCCAGGACATTTACACAGTCTTTTGGTAAGAAGACTTATTCTCCAATCTGCAGCCTCTTTCCCAAAGAAGCAACATTGCAAGCCTATCACTACTCTATTTCCATGGCAAATGTTCAGATGAGCTCCATTCTTTAGTTCCACCAGTTCAGACCTTTACAGCCAGGACATTTACACAGTCTTTTGGTAAGAAGACTTATTCTCCAATCTGCAGCCTCTTTCCCAAAGAAGCAACACTGCAAGCCTATCACTACTCTATTTCCATGGCAAATGTTCAGATGAGCTCCATTCTTTAGTTCCACCAGTTCAGACCTTTACAGCCAGGACATTTACACAGTCTTTTGGTAAGAAGACTTATTCTCCAATCTGCAGCCTCTTTCCCAAAGAAGCAACACTGCAAGCCTATCACTACTCTATTTCCATGGCAAATGTTCAGATGAGCTCCATTCTTTAGTTCCACCAGTTCAGACCTTTACAGCCAGGACATTTACACAGTCTTTTGGTAAGAAGACTTATTCTCCAATCTGCAGCCTCTTTCCCAAAGAAGCAACATTGCAAGCCTATCACTACTCTATTTCCATGGCAAATGTTCAGATGAGCTCCATTCTTTAGTTCCACCAGTTCAGACCTTTACAGCCAGGACATTTACACAGTCTTTTGGTAAGAAGACTTATTCTCCAATCTGCAGCCTCTTTCCCAAAGAAGCAACATTGCAAGCCTATCACTACTCTATTTCCATGGCAAATGTTCAGATGAGCTCCATTCTTTAGTTCCACCAGTTCAGACCTTTACAGCCAGGACATTTACACAGTCTTTTGGTAAGAAGACTTATTCTCCAATCTGCAGCCTCTTTCCCAAAGAAGCAACATTGCAAGCCTATCACTACTCTATTTCCATGGCAAATGTTCAGATGAGCTCCATTCTTTAGTTCCACCAGTTCAGACCTTTACAGCCAGGACATTTACACAGTCTTTTGGTAAGAAGACTTATTCTCCAATCTGCAGCCTCTTTCCCAAAGAAGCAACATTGCAAGCCTATCACTACTCTATTTCCATGGCAAATGTTCAGATGAGCTCCATTCTTTAGTTCCACCAGTTCAGACCTTTACAGCCAGGACATTTACACAGTCTTTTGGTAAGAAGACTTATTCTCCAATCTGCAGCCTCTTTCCCAAAGAAGCAACATTGCAAGCCTATCACTACTCTATTTCCATGGCAAATGTTCAGATGAGCTCCATTCTTTAGTTCCACCAGTTCAGACCTTTACAGCCAGGACATTTACACAGTCTTTTGGTAAGAAGACTTATTCTCCAATCTGCAGCCTCTTTCCCAAAGAAGCAACATTGCAAGCCTATCACTACTCTATTTCCATGGCAAATGTTCAGATGAGCTCCATTCTTTAGTTCCACCAGTTCAGACCTTTACAGCCAGGACATTTACACAGTCTTTTGGTAAGAAGACTTATTCTCCAATCTGCAGCCTCTTTCCCAAAGAAGCAACATTGCAAGCCTATCACTACTCTATTTCCATGGCAAATGTTCAGATGAGCTCCATTCTTTAGTTCCACCAGTTCAGACCTTTACAGCCAGGACATTTACACAGTCTTTTGGTAAGAAGACTTATTCTCCAATCTGCAGCCTCTTTCCCAAAGAAGCAACATTGCAAGCCTATCACTACTCTATTTCCATGGCAAATGTTCAGATGAGCTCCATTCTTTAGTTCCACCAGTTCAGACCTTTACAGCCAGGACATTTACACAGTCTTTTGGTAAGAAGACTTATTCTCCAATCTGCAGCCTCTTTCCCAAAGAAGCAACATTGCAAGCCTATCACTACTCTATTTCCATGGCAAATGTTCAGATGAGCTCCATTCTTTAGTTCCACCAGTTCAGACCTTTACAGCCAGGACATTTACACAGTCTTTTGGTAAGAAGGCTTATTCTCCAATCTGCAGCCTCTTTCCCAAAGAAGCAACATTGCAAGCCTATCACTACTCTATTTCCATGGCAAATGTTCAGATGAGCTCCATTCTTTAGTTCCACCAGTTCAGACCTTTACAGCCAGGACATTTACACAGTCTTTTGGTAAGAAGACTTATTCTCCAATCTGCAGCCTCTTTCCCAAAGAAGCAACATTGCAAGCCTATCACTACTCTATTTCCATGGCAAATGTTCAGATGAGCTCCATTCTTTAGTTCCACCAGTTCAGACCTTTACAGCCAGGACATTTACACAGTCTTTTGGTAAGAAGGCTTATTCTCCAATCTGCAGCCTCTTTCCCAAAGAAGCAACATTGCAAGCCTATCACTACTCTATTTCCATGGCAAATGTTCAGATGAGCTCCATTCTTTAGTTCCACCAGTTCAGACCTTTACAGCCAGGACATTTACACAGTCTTTTGGTAAGAAGACTTATTCTCCAATCTGCAGCCTCTTTCCCAAAGAAGCAACATTGCAAGCCTATCACTACTCTATTTCCATGGCAAATGTTCAGATGAGCTCCATTCTTTAGTTCCACCAGTTCAGACCTTTACAGCCAGGACATTTACACAGTCTTTTGGTAAGAAGGCTTATTCTCCAATCTGCAGCCTCTTTCCCAAAGAAGCAACATTGCAAGCCTATCACTACTCTATTTCCATGGCAAATGTTCAGATGAGCTCCATTCTTTAGTTCCACCAGTTCAGACCTTTACAGCCAGGACATTTACACAGTCTTTTGGTAAGAAGGCTTATTCTCCAATCTGCAGCCTCTTTCCCAAAGAAGCAACATTGCAAGCCTATCACTACTCTATTTCCATGGCAAATGTTCAGATGAGCTCCATTCTTTAGTTCCACCAGTTCAGACCTTTACAGCCAGGACATTTACACAGTCTTTTGGTAAGAAGACTTATTCTCCAATCTGCAGCCTCTTTCCCAAAGAAGCAACATTGCAAGCCTATCACTACTCTATTTCCATGGCAAATGTTCAGATGAGCTCCATTCTTTAGTTCCACCAGTTCAGACCTTTACAGCCAGGACATTTACACAGTCTTTTGGTAAGAAGGCTTATTCTCCAATCTGCAGCCTCTTTCCCAAAGAAGCAACATTGCAAGCCTATCACTACTCTATTTCCATGGCAAATGTTCAGATGAGCTCCATTCTTTAGTTCCACCAGTTCAGACCTTTACAGCCAGGACATTTACACAGTCTTTTGGTAAGAAGACTTATTCTCCAATCTGCAGCCTCTTTCCCAAAGAAGCAACATTGCAAGCCTATCACTACTCTATTTCCATGGCAAATGTTCAGATGAGCTCCATTCTTTAGTTCCACCAGTTCAGACCTTTACAGCCAGGACATTTACACAGTCTTTTGGTAAGAAGGCTTATTCTCCAATCTGCAGCCTCTTTCCCAAAGAAGCAACATTGCAAGCCTATCACTACTCTATTTCCATGGCAAATGTTCAGATGAGCTCCATTCTTTAGTTCCACCAGTTCAGACCTTTACAGCAAGGACATTTACACAGTCTTTTGGTAAGAAGACTTATTCTCCAATCTGCAGCCTCTTTCCCAAAGAAGCAACATTGCAAGCCTATCACTACTCTATTTCCATGGCAAATGTTCAGATGAGCTCCATTCTTTAGTTCCACCAGTTCCGACCTTTACAGCCAGGACATTTACACAGTCTTTTGGTAAGAAGGCTTATTCTCCAATCTGCAGCCTCTTTCCCAAAGAAGCAACATTGCAAGCCTATCACTACTCTATTTCCATGGCAAATGTTCAGATGAGCTCCATTCTTTAGTTCCACCAGTTCAGACCTTTACAGCCAGGACATTTACACAGTCTTTTGGTAAGAAGGCTTATTCTCCAATCTGCAGCCTCTTTCCCAAAGAAGCAACATTGTAAGCCTATCACTAGTCTATTTCCATGGCAAATGTTCAGATGAGCTCCATTCTTTAGTTCCACCAGTTCAGACCTTTACAGCCAGGACATTTACACAGTCTTTTGGTAAGAAGACTTATTCTCCAATCTGCAGCCTCTTTCCCAAAGAAGCAACATTGCAAGCCTATCACTACTCTATTTCCATGGCAAATGTTCAGATGAGCTCCATTCTTTAGTTCCACCAGTTCAGACCTTTACAGCAAGGACATTTACACAGTCTTTTGGTAAGAAGACTTATTCTCCAATCTGCAGCCTCTTTCCCAAAGAAGCAACATTGCAAGCCTATCACTAGTCTATTTCCATGGCAAATGTTCAGATGAGCTCCATTCTTTAGTTCCACCAGTTCCGACCTTTACAGCCAGGACATTTACACAGTCTTTTGGTAAGAAGGCTTATTCTCCAATCTGCAGCCTCTTTCCCAAAGAAGCAACATTGCAAGCCTATCACTACTCTATTTCCATGGCAAATGTTCAGATGAGCTCCATTCTTTAGTTCCACCAGTTCAGACCTTTACAGCAAGGACATTTACACAGTCTTTTGGTAAGAAGGCTTATTCTCCAATCTGCAGCCTCTTTCCCAAAGAAGCAACATTGCAAGCCTATCACTAGTCTATTTCCATGGCAAATGTTCAGATGAGCTCCATTCTTTAGTTCCACCAGTTCAGACCTTTACAGCCAGGACATTTACACAGTCTTTTGGTAAGAAGGCTTATTCTCCAATCTGCAGCCTCTTTCCCAAAGAAGCAACATTGCAAGCCTATCACTACTCTATTTCCATGGCAAATGTTCAGATGAGCTCCATTCTTTAGTTCCACCAGTTCAGACCTTTACAGCAAGGACATTTACACAGTCTTTTGGTAAGAAGGCTTATTCTCCAATCTGCAGCCTCTTTCCCAAAGAAGCAACATTGCAAGCCTATCACTACTCTATTTCCATGGCAAATGTTCAGATGAGCTCCATTCTTTAGTTCCACCAGTTCCGACCTTTACAGCCAGGACATTTACACAGTCTTTTGGTAAGAAGGCTTATTCTCCAATCTGCAGCCTCTTTCCCAAAGAAGCAACATTGCAAGCCTATCACTACTCTATTTCCATGGCAAATGTTCAGATGAGCTCCATTCTTTAGTTCCACCAGTTCAGACCTTTACAGCCAGGACATTTACACAGTCTTTTGGTAAGAAGGCTTATTCTCCAATCTGCAGCCTCTTTCCCAAAGAAGCAACATTGTAAGCCTATCACTAGTCTATTTCCATGGCAAATGTTCAGATGAGCTCCATTCTTTAGTTCCACCAGTTCAGACCTTTACAGCCAGGACATTTACACAGTCTTTTGGTAAGAAGACTTATTCTCCAATCTGCAGCCTCTTTCCCAAAGAAGCAACATTGCAAGCCTATCACTACTCTATTTCCATGGCAAATGTTCAGATGAGCTCCATTCTTTAGTTCCACCAGTTCAGACCTTTACAGCAAGGACATTTACACAGTCTTTTGGTAAGAAGACTTATTCTCCAATCTGCAGCCTCTTTCCCAAAGAAGCAACATTGCAAGCCTATCACTACTCTATTTCCATGGCAAATGTTCAGATGAGCTCCATTCTTTAGTTCCACCAGTTCCGACCTTTACAGCAAGGACATTTACACAGTCTTTTGGTAAGAAGACTTATTCTCCAATCTGCAGCCTCTTTCCCAAAGAAGCAACATTGCAAGCCTATCACTACTCTATTTCCATGGCAAATGTTCAGATGAGCTCCATTCTTTAGTTCCACCAGTTCAGACCTTTACAGCCAGGACATTTACACAGTCTTTTGGTAAGAAGACTTATTCTCCAATCTGCAGCCTCTTTCCCAAAGAAGCAACATTGCAAGCCTATCACTACTCTATTTCCATGGCAAATGTTCAGATGAGCTCCATTCTTTAGTTCCACCAGTTCAGACCTTTACAGCCAGGACATTTACACAGTCTTTTGGTAAGAAGACTTATTCTCCAATCTGCAGCCTCTTTCCCAAAGAAGCAACATTGCAAGCCTATCACTACTCTATTTCCATGGCAAATGTTCAGATGAGCTCCATTCTTTAGTTCCACCAGTTCAGACCTTTACAGCAAGGACATTTACACAGTCTTTTGGTAAGAAGACTTATTCTCCAATCTGCAGCCTCTTTCCCAAAGAAGCAACATTGCAAGCCTATCACTACTCTATTTCCATGGCAAATGTTCAGATGAGCTCCATTCTTTAGTTCCACCAGTTCAGACCTTTACAGCAAGGACATTTACACAGTCTTTTGGTAAGAAGACTTATTCTCCAATCTGCAGCCTCTTTCCCAAAGAAGCAACATTGCAAGCCTATCACTACTCTATTTCCATGGCAAATGTTCAGATGAGCTCCATTCTTTAGTTCCACCAGTTCAGACCTTTACAGCCAGGACATTTACACAGTCTTTTGGTAAGAAGACTTATTCTCCAATCTGCAGCCTCTTTCCCAAAGAAGCAACATTGCAAGCCTATCACTACTCTATTTCCATGGCAAATGTTCAGATGAGCTCCATTCTTTAGTTCCACCAGTTCCGACCTTTACAGCAAGGACATTTACACAGTCTTTTGGTAAGAAGACTTATTCTCCAATCTGCAGCCTCTTTCCCAAAGAAGCAACATTGCAAGCCTATCACTACTCTATTTCCATGGCAAATGTTCAGATGAGCTCCATTCTTTAGTTCCACCAGTTCAGACCTTTACAGCAAGGACATTTACACAGTCTTTTGGTAAGAAGACTTATTCTCCAATCTGCAGCCTCTTTCCCAAAGAAGCAACATTGCAAGCCTATCACTACTCTATTTCCATGGCAAATGTTCAGATGAGCTCCATTCTTTAGTTCCACCAGTTCAGACCTTTACAGCAAGGACATTTACACAGTCTTTTGGTAAGAAGACTTATTCTCCAATCTGCAGCCTCTTTCCCAAAGAAGCAACATTGCAAGCCTATCACTACTCTATTTCCATGGCAAATGTTCAGATGAGCTCCATTCTTTAGTTCCACCAGTTCAGACCTTTACAGCAAGGACATTTACACAGTCTTTTGGTAAGAAGACTTATTCTCCAATCTGCAGCCTCTTTCCCAAAGAAGCAACACTGCAAGCCTATCACTACTCTATTTCCATGGCAAATGTTCAGATGAGCTCCATTCTTTAGTTCCACCAGTTCAGACCTTTACAGACAGGACATTTACACAGTCTTTTGGTAAGAAGACTTATTCTCCAGTGTGCAGCCTCTTTCCCAAAGAAGCAACATTGCAAGCCTATCACTACTCTATTTCCATGGCAAATGTTCAGATGAGCTCCATTCTTTAGTTCCACCAGTTCCGACCTTTACAGCAAGGACATTTACACAGTCTTTTGGTAAGAAGACTTATTCTCCAATCTGCAGCCTCTTTCCCAAAGAAGCAACATTGCAAGCCTATCACTACTCTATTTCCATGGCAAATGTTCAGATGAGCTCCATTCTTTAGTTCCACCAGTTCAGACCTTTACAGCCAGGACATTTACACAGTCTTTTGGTAAGAAGACTTATTCTCCAATCTGCAGCCTCTTTCCCAAAGAAGCAACATTGCAAGCCTATCACTACTCTATTTCCATGGCAAATGTTCAGATGAGCTCCATTCTTTAGTTCCACCAGTTCAGACCTTTACAGCAAGGACATTTACACAGTCTTTTGGTAAGAAGACTTATTCTCCAATCTGCAGCCTCTTTCCCAAAGAAGCAACATTGCAAGCCTATCACTACTCTATTTCCATGGCAAATGTTCAGATGAGCTCCATTCTTTAGTTCCACCAGTTCAGACCTTTACAGCAAGGACATTTACACAGTCTTTTGGTAAGAAGACTTATTCTCCAATCTGCAGCCTCTTTCCCAAAGAAGCAACACTGCAAGCCTATCACTACTCTATTTCCATGGCAAATGTTCAGATGAGCTCCATTCTTTAGTTCCACCAGTTCAGACCTTTACAGCAAGGACATTTACACAGTCTTTTGGTAAGAAGACTTATTCTCCAATCTGCAGCCTCTTTCCCAAAGAAGCAACATTGCAAGCCTATCACTACTCTATTTCCATGGCAAATGTTCAGATGAGCTCCATTCTTTAGTTCCACCAGTTCAGACCTTTACAGCAAGGACATTTACACAGTCTTTTGGTAAGAAGACTTATTCTCCAATCTGCAGCCTCTTTCCCAAAGAAGCAACATTGCAAGCCTATCACTACTCTATTTCCATGGCAAATGTTCAGATGAGCTCCATTCTTTAGTTCCACCAGTTCAGACCTTTACAGCAAGGACATTTACACAGTCTTTTGGTAAGAAGACTTATTCTCCAATCTGCAGCCTCTTTCCCAAAGAAGCAACATTGCAAGCCTATCACTACTCTATTTCCATGGCAAATGTTCAGATGAGCTCCATTCTTTAGTTCCACCAGTTCAGACCTTTACAGCCAGGACATTTACACAGTCTTTTGGTAAGAAGACTTATTCTCCAATCTGCAGCCTCTTTCCCAAAGAAGCAACATTGCAAGCCTATCACTACTCTATTTCCATGGCAAATGTTCAGATGAGCTCCATTCTTTAGTTCCACCAGTTCAGACCTTTACAGCCAGGACATTTACACAGTCTTTTGGTAAGAAGACTTATTCTCCAATCTGCAGCCTCTTTCCCAAAGAAGCAACACTGCAAGCCTATCACTACTCTATTTCCATGGCAAATGTTCAGATGAGCTCCATTCTTTAGTTCCACCAGTTCAGACCTTTACAGCAAGGACATTTACACAGTCTTTTGGTAAGAAGACTTATTCTCCAATCTGCAGCCTCTTTCCCAAAGAAGCAACACTGCAAGCCTATCACTACTCTATTTCCATGGCAAATGTTCAGATGAGCTCCATTCTTTAGTTCCACCAGTTCAGACCTTTACAGCCAGGACATTTACACAGTCTTTTGGTAAGAAGACTTATTCTCCAATCTGCAGCCTCTTTCCCAAAGAAGCAACATTGCAAGCCTATCACTACTCTATTTCCATGGCAAATGTTCAGATGAGCTCCATTCTTTAGTTCCACCAGTTCAGACCTTTACAGCAAGGACATTTACACAGTCTTTTGGTAAGAAGACTTATTCTCCAATCTGCAGCCTCTTTCCCAAAGAAGCAACATTGCAAGCCTATCACTACTCTATTTCCATGGCAAATGTTCAGATGAGCTCCATTCTTTAGTTCCACCAGTTCAGACCTTTACAGCAAGGACATTTACACAGTCTTTTGGTAAGAAGACTTATTCTCCAATCTGCAGCCTCTTTCCCAAAGAAGCAACACTGCAAGCCTATCACTACTCTATTTCCATGGCAAATGTTCAGATGAGCTCCATTCTTTAGTTCCACCAGTTCAGACCTTTACAGCAAGGACATTTACACAGTCTTTTGGTAAGAAGACTTATTCTCCAATCTGCAGCCTCTTTCCCAAAGAAGCAACATTGCAAGCCTATCACTACTCTATTTCCATGGCAAATGTTCAGATGAGCTCCATTCTTTAGTTCCACCAGTTCCGACCTTTACAGCAAGGACATTTACACAGTCTTTTGGTAAGAAGACTTATTCTCCAATCTGCAGCCTCTTTCCCAAAGAAGCAACATTGCAAGCCTATCACTACTCTATTTCCATGGCAAATGTTCAGATGAGCTCCATTCTTTAGTTCCACCAGTTCAGACCTTTACAGCAAGGACATTTACACAGTCTTTTGGTAAGAAGACTTATTCTCCAATCTGCAGCCTCTTTCCCAAAGAAGCAACACTGCAAGCCTATCACTACTCTATTTCCATGGCAAATGTTCAGATGAGCTCCATTCTTTAGTTCCACCAGTTCAGACCTTTACAGCCAGGACATTTACACAGTCTTTTGGTAAGAAGGCTTATTCTCCAATCTGCAGCCTCTTTCCCAAAGAAGCAACATTGTAAGCCTATCACTAGTCTATTTCCATGGCAAATGTTCAGATGAGCTCCATTCTTTAGTTCCACCAGTTCAGACCTTTACAGCCAGGACATTTACACAGTCTTTTGGTAAGAAGACTTATTCTCCAATCTGCAGCCTCTTTCCCAAAGAAGCAACACTGCAAGCCTATCACTACTCTATTTCCATGGCAAATGTTCAGATGAGCTCCATTCTTTAGTTCCACCAGTTCAGACCTTTACAGCAAGGACATTTACACAGTCTTTTGGTATGAAGACTTATTCTCCAATCTGCAGCCTCTTTCCCAAAGAAGCAACATTGCAAGCCTATCACTACTCTATTTCCATAACAAATGTTCAGATGAGCTCCATTCTTTAGTTCCACCAGTTCAAACCCTTACAGCCAGGACATTTACACTGTCTTTTGGTAAGAAGGCTTATTCTCCAATCTGCAGCCTCTTTCTCAAAGAAGCAATATTGCAAACCTATCACTACTCTATTTCCATAACAAATGTTCAGATGAGCTCCATTCTTTAGTTCCACCAGTTCAAACCCTTACAGCCAGGACATTTACACAGTCTTTTGGTAAGAAGACTTATTCTCCAATCTGCAGCCTCTTTCCCAAAGAAGCAACATTGCAAGCCTATCACTACTCTATTTCCATCTCAAATGTTCAGATGAGCTCCATTCTTTAGTTCCACCAGTTCAGACCTTTACAGCCTGGACATTTACACAGTCTTTTGGTAAGAAGACTTATTCTCCAATCTGCAGCCTCTTTCCCAAAGAAGCAACATTGCAAGCCTATCACTACTCTATTTCCATCTCAAATGTTCAGATGAGCTCCATTCTTTAGTTCCACCAGTTCAGACCTTTACAGCCTGGACATTTACACAGTCTTTTGGTAAGAAGACTTATTCTCCAATCTGCAGCCTCTTTCCCAAAGAAGCAACATTGCAAGCCTATCACTACTCTATTTCCATGGCAAATGTTCAGATGAGCTCCATTCTTTAGTTCCACCAGTTCAAACCCTTACAGCCAGGACATTTACACAGTCTTTTGGTAAGAAGACTTATTCTCCAATCTGCAGCCTCTTTCCCAAAGAAGCAACATTGCAAGCCTATCACTACTCTATTTCTATGGCAAATGTTCAGATGAGCTCCATTCTTTAGTTCCACCAGTTCAGACCTTTACAGCCAGGACATTTACACAGTCTTTTGGTAAGAAGACTTATTCTCCAATCTGCAGCCTCTTTCCCAAAGAAGCAAAATTGCAAGCCTATCACTAATCTATTTCCATGGCAAATGTTCAGTTGAGTTCCATTCTTTAGTTCCACCAGATCAGACCTTTACTTCTAGAATATTTACATTATCTTATAAGGGAAGACTTATTCTCCAGTCTGCAGCCTCTTTCCCAAATAAGCAATATTGCAAGCCTTTTCTATTCTATTGTTATTTCCATCTCAAATGTTCAGATGAGCTCTATTCTTTAGTTCCATCAGTTGAGACCTTTACAGCAAGGACATTTACACAGTCTTTTGGTAAGAAGACTTATTCTCCAATCTGCAGCCTCTTTTCCAAAGAAACAACATTGCAAGCCTATCACTACTCTATTTTCATGGCAAATGTTCAGATGAGCCCCAGTTTTTAGTTCCACCAGTTCAGACCTTCACAGCTAGGACCTGCCATGCCATGTATACAGCATCAAACTATCCTCATTCCCTTTATATTCCTTTAGATAGCATCTTCCCCAGAACTGTTACATTGCGAAATAGACTCCCAAGAGGATGTTTTCCGACCACTACAATTTTACTTTCTTCACATCTACCGCCAAACTTTATTTATCCTATATATCCTCATAATATAAACCTCTTCCTCCTCTATGCCCTTACAAACTTTAGTGATGTCAACGAATACTCGTTGTCACTTTCGTAATGCTGATTGTAGTAGAGTCTTTGTAATCGCAGATACAAAAAAATAGTACTCCGTTGAACAATAATATTGTCAGACGCCTTGGAATAAGCTCGTACTAATAGTACTTGCTCTATAATACTAGCTCGAATAGTAATTAACATTGGTCCGAATAGAGAATAGTGGTCCGTATAGTAATAGAGGATAGATTTCTGACTATACCTATGTTCAAACACAAGTGTCGGCAGCAGCACTTTATTCCTATATAACACAAACTCAGTGAATCTATCTTGAGAGGCTCTTGAGCCTTTTATTCAGTGGACAAGAGTATAAAAATGTTTAGATTTATTTAAACGCCTACACCTGTTCTATAACCGAGACATAACATCCGATTCATAAATATAGGGAAAGTAATCTCGCAAGCCTCAAAGGCAACCAAATCTGTCTTAATAGTTTTTCTTTGTTTTCTTTTCCTCAGTTCAACAGGATTGACACTTCTTTTGGAATGCTGACAGTCAAGCCTCTCGGGGGAGAAGTAAATATGAAAATGTGTCATTATTCAAACTGGTGACAGAATGCAGTGTTGTTAGATTATCGAGTCGTTTCCTTTTCGCTTAGTAGCTTATAGTTTCTTTTTTTTTTCTTTTTTTTTTCTTTTTGTTACCACCTTACCCTGAATCCATACGCCGACGTCACTAGCCGACACAATTCTGTCCAACATAGAACAAATCCTGTTTGTTTTCTCACTTGTACAAATATTACTCACCACAAAAGAGATTTTCTGAGATTGATGTCTTTCTTTGCCAACAGAGACTGTGGCCGTTTTTCAATCAGTGGTAGAAAACTACTGTTGCTGATCTATAACTTTGATGATAGCTCATGAGCTGCCATGTTTAAATGAAATCCTTTTAAAGCAAAGGCTGTTTTTAAGAGAACAGAGCCCATAGACGATTTCAGTCAGTGTGGGTGACAGTAGAAGACTACTGTTGTTGACGCCTCACGGGCTACTCTTCGTAAATAAACGTTATTTTTTCCCTAAGTTTTAGGCCAGAATTTATTTTTTTAAATTCACTTAATCTGTCTTTAAATTTATTAATTTACTTTGAAGTAAGTCTCTTGGACTAAGATCTGATTTTAAAATTTTTAATCAATAAATGGAGGTTCAACGGGTTGATGCAGAGTAAATCACAACTCCCAACACCAGCGTCACACTTAGCAGTCGTCCCCACAACGTTAGCGCCTCTAGCACTGGACTTAAGATGGGGGGGGGGGTTAGCTCCATAAATTCAAAAGCCAAAGGAAAACCAATCCACTGTCTTCTCAAGAAGTCATAACTCGCATGTATTAAAAAGAAGCTGTGGAAAGCCATGACCGTAAATGGATTAATAAAAGGTTTTCATATTTAAATTAAAGTATCTTCGGGTTGTTCAAGAGTTTGAGAGCCCTGAGATCTTTGCACATTTCTAGCACTGGAAGCTCTACTGGCAAGCGTTTGATCCGAGTTTTCATTTGCAAGGGACATTTTTTTCCCTCGCTGCAGCCTTGTTTCTTTTGATTGCAATCTGGTCCTCTGTTGGAGGAGATTTCTTTTTGCGAGGCATATTGCTGCCGTATGCGATAGGCAACGATAAACTACAGAAGAACTCAAAATTGATCGCTGTATTTAAGTATTGCATTAATATTTAAGCTTACCTTTTAAAAGTTCGACGATAATTCTTTTGCCGCCACTTAGTTTAATATACGTAGGTCTTTACTTTCCGTACAAACAATTGTTTTTATTTCCTGCGTGACTGGATTTCGCAATTAATTTCGATTATTCTCAAATTTATTTCCAACTTATAAAAATTGTCATCGTACAAAAAATTCATTGTTAAAAATTGCTGAAAACAATCGCAGTAATGAAAACTTGGGAATCCAAAATTTCTGTAACATGAACTATTGAAAGTTAGAGAGTTGTGTCCCTTTAATTGAAAATATGTGGCACACTGACATTCACATTTATTATATAGCTTATGGCAAATTAAAGAATTTTAGCAGTAGCATTTACCTTATTAAAATATTTAATTATTATGAATTAAGATCATAGTAATTAACATTTACCGCAAGCCTCTTACAGCTATTTCCAAGGAAAGTGCCCAGACGAACTTGTTGGGATTGCTATGAGTTTGAATTTGTTATCAGAAGGTTTTAATATTAAGATGTTTAGTTTACGGGCATGTTCACCATATTAATCCACAAGAATATAGAATATAGGCATTCAAAACGAATCAATCACAAGGCAATTGAATAAGAAACAACGGTAATTAAGGTTTCAATAAAAAACAACAACAGACATTTATGTACAATTAATATACAATTAGAAAACTTGTGGTTTGATAATGCAAGAATTGACCATGTATAAATTGGGTGTCTTATTGATTTACAGTTCAAAATTCTTCATGTGTTAAAGAACTGGTCAAATAGAGTAAAATGGAAAATATTTACTTATACAGAAATTGTGTAGTTTGTGTGCGTGAATAAAGTAGAGTATAAATGTCTTAATTTTCTAGAGTTGTTTACCTTGGATTGGTCTGTATTTATCTTTTGTTTAAATACAAGTTCTATTTTAGTAGTGTGTAAGAACACTTTTCTTAGAAAGTTGTAAGTGAATTTTGAGAGAAAAATAATTTGAGTCAGCAGTTGACGGGCGAAAAGTTTCTTAAGTCAAAATAGTGACTGACTGGTGAAATAGGTCGAAATGGTCCTTTTTTTTTGTTTTTGGAATCCAAAGTAGGCTCCAGGGAATTGGGCGCAAAATAGGTTTTCGACAATTGTTACACATTTTGGTGTTGTCTCAACCTCACGAGAAAGTCGAGATTTGCAATGTGAGGTGTTGATTGGTTAAAACTGATTTTGATGGAAGAGTGTATTTTATCTCGGGGGTGAGTAGAAAATATGGACGATTCTATCAAACTCATTTCTTCGTTCCACCAGTTCTAACCATCGCGGCTAAGACCCACCATGTTACCCACATTGTAGTGAACTACACTCATTCCCTTCAGATTCCATTGTTGAGGTGCAAGAACCACCCAAGCAGCTTATTCCCACGAACCGCTGCTTTGTGGAACCGACTCCCAAGAGGATGCTTCCCAGATCGTTGTAATCTTAACTTGTTCAAGTCGAGAGTTAACTTTATCTTCATAAACTGTGCCTCTTACTCTGTAACCTTCTGCCTCGAGTGCCTCTCGGACATTGTAAGGGCATACATCACTGTAAAAAAGAAAAGTTTAGGGTCATTTTGTTTCAACACTTCTGGTGTCTTATCAAGTGATATCACTTGAAAAAACACCAGAAGTGTTGAAACAAAATGGCTATATTTGTAGTGATTTTATAATATATTTAGGTTATAATTTTCGAATAAATAATTATATTTGCTCTACTCTGTATTGAGCACTCTTAAGAATAGTATTTGTTGGTTATTGGAATTTATTCTGTATACACCAATCCTATACTTGGTTATATATATATATATATATATATATATATATATATATTATTTCAGATTTTATGTTGGTGTCGTATGTGACACTTCAGTCCCGCTAATGACCTGTATATAAGCCCGCATGTACAACAGCGAGGATCTCGAGACATATCAACAGGAATATTTGATGACGCTTTTGACGTTGTTTTTCGTCTCTTGACTGATCAATACGACTGATTTTGAAATTTCTGATACTACTCTGGCACAAATATCTCCAGTTATCTATCCAGGGCAACTCCCTCGAAGTCGGTACATTGACAGCTGAGAGGTTACTCTTTGGCTTGTTCTATTTACATGTGCCACGGTCGTCCAACAGTCCTTTGTCCCCTATCAAGTCAGCTTACATGAGGCCCTGATATATTATCTGTCTTAAGATAATTATGTGGGTCAAAAATTTGGATATAAATTTTTGATATTTTTTCTGTATTTGCAAGGTTATTATCACCAGCTTCTATTTAAGACGACTTAGAACTTAATTATTTACGCGATGAAGAGAAATGCATTGAAGATACCTTTCAAATTTCTCCAGTATCCTAATTATTTCATATATAATGCTAAGAGGAAAGCTCATCAGATTCATAAAATTTCCTTTTTGGTACCTCAACATCCCGAATTTAAGATTGGCAGATTTTAACGCTGAAATGAGTAGATGTAACTGAAAATACTTTCATAGTAATTGTTCTGATGGGCTTTGTTATTTTATTCCCCATCCACAGACAAATTGTACGTATGGGGACTAGTTAGAACTTCGTGGAGACTCTGAGGTATTGTGGTGACTGTAGTAACAATGGTAAGTAAGAATGTGGTGTTTTGGTGTAAGGAACACTGCGGTATATTTGGGTCAGTAAATGTGGTTAGCTAACTTTAAGATGAGACAGATTCAAAAACAGCCTTCTCCTATACCCTCTTTTGGCCTTGTGTCACATTTTTATACTTTTAGAAAAATAAATATTACTTTCCGCTATAGTCAGTCAGTTATGTGCCATGCGTGATACACGCTTAGGCGATCATGTACCTTTCGATACATGACTGACGAGGAAGATTTTTTTCCCGCAGTAGTTTGCCATTTCTTTCTACGGTAGACCAGTTGCCATCCAAGGCTACAGAACTCGGTCTGTCGTGCTATTTACCCATAGATAGGAAACCTAGACTTTATAAATTTAAGCGCAGTACTAGATTGGCAGCTAGGTCTCATCATTTTACAGTTGAAATGTTTAGATGTAACATGTTCTATGCTAATTGTTTCCCCCCTTCATACTTCTCGCTTTCCAGTCAAATTTGTTTTTCAAAAAATTGTCAACCGTTATCTTGTGTTAATTCATGTTCTTTTATTGTTATCTCCCCTTAATGTTTATTTTCATATTTTTTCACACAGTCACTTGTTTCCTCTTAGTGGCTTTCTTGCCTTGCTTGGGGTTAAACGATTTTTAAAAAATATAATAAAAGTAATTAATATATAATATTGATAAAACTAAACAATTGTTCTGATTAGCTTTCCTCTTTGGTATCTAGATTTTATGAATTTAAATGCAGTACTAGATTGGCGGCAAGGTCTCATCTTACAGTTAAAATGGTTAGATGCAACCGTAAGTTCTATGGTAATAGTTTCTTCTCACATTTTTCCCTTCCAGTTTCTTGCATTCCAGTCAAATTTGACCTTCAAAAATTTAAATGCAATGTCAATCGTTATCTTCTAATTCTTGTTCTTTTCATGTTCTTTCTCCCTAATAGTAGTTTTTCTCATATTCTCTAACACTCAGTAACCCTTTGCATCCGAGTGGCTTTATTGCCTTTGATCTTCCAAAATTTAAAAGCAATGTTAATCGTTATCGTCTGTCCTCTAATTCCTGTTTTTATTGTTCTCGATCTCTTTTTTCGTTTTCTCATATTCTCTGACAATAAGTAACTATTGAGTTTTAGTGGCTTTATTGTCTTGCTTGAGGTGAAATGGTTACAAAAAAAAATTTCTTGATAAATCTAGATGCCTACTCACCCAATCACTACAATCGAAAAGAATTTATCTTTATATAAAATGTCTTACAATTACTTACAAATAAACACAAAAAACAATAAGAGATTTATTTAATTAACACAAAAGCAAATAACCTTGAAGCAGTAATTCACAAAACAAATTAAGTCACTAAAACCGTCCCAAGATAATATATAAATGAAGCCAAGAATTTAATTAAAAGATTATGAACACAAAAAACATACACAATGTCGTTCATCATAATAATTTCGACTTTTGAAGAGAAAGAAAATTATCAGAGTGAAAATGTATTGAAAATCAGCTATTTCTGGAATCTTTTAGCGTAAATTTGTCCAGAATACCCCCCCCAAAAAAACCCAAAAAAACAAAAAACCTCAAAAAAACCCTAAAAAACAAAATACAAAAAAATAAACAACAAAAAAAAACAAAAAAAACCCCAAAAACAAAAAACAGAAAATACAAAACAAAAAACCCACCAAAAAAACAAAAAAAAACAGAAAAAAAACAAAAAACCTCAAAAAACAAAAAAACAGAAAATACAAAAAACAAAAAAAAAACACATCCTTTTCTAACAAAATTACCTCTAACACTTATAGTGTGGGATATTAACAAAGTAAACTAAACAATAGCGATAAAAATAACAAAAATGCGACAAAAAGCTAAATGAGGTCAGCTCTGTTATACATCTGGATAAATCAGACGTCCCTTCCCTACCCGAAGGATAATCTTGAAAATAAATCCTTATTACTAGTAAAACCATCTAAAGTAGGGCCGAGAGTGCACTACCTCAATTCAAGACAACTTTCTACATTCAGTCGAACCACTAAACAACAGATCTAGTCAGTGTCTGTCCCTGTGGTACAGCCATCTTAACAACGTGGAACACAAGCCCTCTCACTCTGAGTCCTACAGAATCCCCGCCCCCGGCTGCAGTGATGCCTCGGCCTTCTGGTTCTGCCTGAATTGCCTCCGAGCAGCTGTTAAGGCCAACCTTCAGAAATGGAGATTGGTCACCGATGTTGATCCCAACTGCCAATGAGGGGCAATTGCAAACTATGAAGCATTTTCTAACTTGCCCCCAATCTTGAAGATTCATGCACACTTAACGACCTTGAAAACATAACACCCCAGGCAAGGTTCTGTGTGTAACACTGGATGGGTGTGGTGCAGCGACTTGATGAGAAGGAGACTAGTAAAACTAAAACAATATTAAACTTACCACTTGATGAAATTATTTTGTATAGACTTCAAACGAAAAAATCGACTGTTTTATTTTTAGGAGACAATATCAGAAGACTCAGGGCCCCTAGGTTAATAGAATTTTGGGGCTCCTTCCATTACGGATGTTGCCCCACCCCTATATATATATATATATATATATATATATATATATATATATATATATAATGAAGGGCCTGTATTACACTGAAATTTTAGAGTTCAAATTCATTAGCAAAGAGTCCCAATTACATACCTCCCAAGATACGCTTAAAAAAAAAAAAAAAAAAAGCATACACAATGAAAAAAAGATGTAAGCTTAAAACAAAAGTTTTGTTATTATTAAGAGGAAAGACCAAAAGATTTTTTGATTATTAAAAAATTATATTTTTTTAATCCTTTTTCGAACCTTCAAAATTTGGAAATTCTTGCAAAAATCAAATAATTGTCAACTTTTAAGGAAACTTTCAGGACTTATTCACAAATGAATGAAATTATTTTAGAAACGTTTCTTCTTTTTTCTTTCAGAAAATTTTATTAAAAATATTGTTTTTATATCTGTTACCTACTTATTTAATTTTATAAAATTTTGAGAATTTCATTTTTGTACGACAGAATGTTTATATTAATTATAAGCAGACGTCTTTGGAGAATTTAAATCATCAATTTTATTTTCTAAAACAAGACTTTCAGTTACCGAAAATCTGCTCTAAATCGTGAAATTAAAAAAAATGTAAGAAAACTAAAACATTTAATTAGAAAAAAACTTAATTGCTTTTGCGAGTATGATATATTACGGACACTGAAAAAGCAATTTTTTAGATGAACAATGAATTTTTACAAGAATTGTTTTCGTTTTTAATTAGAATAATTTATAAAATTTTAAATCTTAAAATTCTGTATTAATTTGTAACAGTTAGGTAATATTTTTATTAAGCCAAATCTATATTTACTACTCATAAATGGAAAAGCTTACTACATTTCAACGAGCACCAATATTTTATAAAGAATTTTGAATTTTTTGTGAGCGTAAACGTGACGATTTTTGTAGATACGGTCGTCGATACACATTTTCAGAAAATAAGAGCGGCAACTATAGTAAATTAAAAATTTATTGGTAATTTTTAACATTTCTTCAACAAGCGTCGTCGTAAATAAAACTATAAAATTTCGTGAGCGTAAACGTGAGGATTTTTGTAAATACGATCGTCCATACACGACATTTTCAGAAAACAAGAGCGGCAGATATAGTAAATTTAATGTAAAATTCAATAAAACTTTAGATTATGAAGAATATTTTCCTAATTTTTGAAGATTACTAGGTAGCTACAAAATTATATATAAAAAAGGCGGTCACATTATATTCATCAAGTATTTTTTTTTTCCCCGTAGAGAAAATTCATTAAATTTCCGGCTATCAGTATCTGTCTATATTTCTGAGATGATGTATTATGTACACTATTTACATTATCGTCTTCATTTTTGTCGCCATATTTATTACAACGTTTCGACCGTTGTACGCTCCGGCCTCTTTCGGGTGGTTGGAATATCGAACTGAACCCTTTATTTCGCTCACTGGGATAGACTGTTCTAGTTCCACGTGCCATGTCTAATGGACGTCAGTTATCAGTTATCTCCTGTTAATTCACCTCTCCAAGTTCTTCACTGTCTTAACCGGCAATTGAACTCCCACTCTTTAGGTCCCGTCACTGGATCTAACCAACGCCTTTATCCACTGAGCCATGTGTCTTTATGGCTGTCAATAGAGCGTCAATACCAGATAACACCAACCTCCGTATTAAAATGCTTTTCTGCGATATTTTAAACTAAAAGTAAGTAATATTTGTTTCAAATCGGATTAAATTAAACTTTAAATCAACTAATCTTCGTCAAATAAAGTTTAAGAAAAGTATATTTTATTTTTTAAATATATTTTAATCCAGAAAATTACGTTATGCTGAGAGATTTGTAAATATGGCAAAAAAATCAAGCATTTCTAGCGATTAAAAAAATAATTCCAATTAATTTAAATTAATTTTGAAATACAGCAAAGTATTTTAGTCATTGGAAATATTAAATTTAATCTATTAGCTTGAAATTAAAACTAAAATAATTGCTTCAAGAAAGATTTTTCATTTAAAAAAATTCATTTAAACCTTAGGTATCGCTTTTCTTTGGCGGTATCTACTCTATTGTTTCAAAGGAGCCCCCATTAAATCTGAAAATAAACAAATCTGTACGTATATCTTTAATTATTTTAGATTTATCAGAAGGCCAAAGTCTAGAGGGCCCTTGAGAGTCTCTCTATTCTGGGAGCCAGACTAGTCCACTCGTAAAAATAAGGAAAACATTTTCGGAAAATAATTTTTTTTATATATTAGCACCATTTAAAGAGCTTCCTCAAGGTACGGCATTTGTCAGAATCAAAAATATGCATTTTTATTTTTATCAATTTGGAAGTGGGGTTCTGTTCATAATATCGATAGACTGTAGTGTAAAATAATTACTATCCCTCAATGTTTATATCTGTTTCCGGGGGGTGAGGACTCACCCCGACAGGTAAAAAAAAAAAAAAATTAAATTCAGAAAATGAACAAAAAAATAAAGATATCAATGACGTAAGCAATAACAACGCTATTAATGGCTGCCATGCCGTAACGCGAATGAGTCCGAAATTTTATTGTCGATAACTTCAAAACGGTAGATTTTATCAAAATTTCTTTGTTATTTTCGAATTAAGCATGTACATTTATACTTATTTTTATTAGATTCTTAGCGCGGGGCTTAAAAAGCAAATTACCCCTTATTTCTAGAATTTTCCCCTATTTTCTACAAGTGGACCACTGTATTTAAGTAGTACTCATTTAATACGTCTAATAAGCTTCTAATAAGAGATGTAAAATACAGAATATTTTAAATAACAGTAAGAAGTGACAGGGCGAAGTTTTAGTTTTATTAGTTTAGTTCTAGGACAGGGGTTCACAACCATAGGGGGGTTTCCCCCAGGGGCTCGGAATTTCAGAGTTTTTTTTAGTGAGGGATATTTTACTTTTGCTTGTTTTTTTATTTTTTTTATTTACAGAATTTTGTTTATTGAATTCCGATACCTTGGCATACTATTGAACTTTTTTGTTTATTGAAGTTTGTTTCAGTTTATTTATTAGGTTGGTGCAAAAATAATGTCGTTTTCTCACATGAAGTTGAACGTCAAAAAACGACATTATTTTTGCACCAACCTAATACAGTGTAACCCGGATATAAGAGAGTTGTCGGGACCGGAGAAGAAGTCTTATATCCTGGTTTCTCTTATATCCGGGTTTGGTCTACATTTGTTTAGGTAAGTATGGCTCTAATTTGGGACCAGAGAAAATCTCTCTTATACCCGGGTTTATCTTATATCCGGGTCTCTTATATCCGGGTTACACTGTATTTAATAATTAATTACGAATTAAAACAAATTATTTTACATGTATTCACGTTTTAAAATCCATCAACATTTTCTGCGGCTATTGTGTGTGTGTGTGTGTGTGTGTGTGTTGGTGCACCTGGGGTCTGCTATCCAATTTCGTGTAATGACAAGAAGGATAATTAAATAAAAATAAAACGTGAATAAAACAACGTTTCGATAAAATTCCTTAACAGGAAAAATAATAGTTTTGTTTGCAATTCACGGCGCTATCGGTGGTTGGGGGGGATTTTTGTCACGCCTTTTAAGACAGGGAAATAAACTGTTGAACACTAAATTTAGGTTCTTGGCCTCACACTCGATGACAATGCTATTAAAATTGGCTCTACAATTTTTATGCAACTATTACTGTCATAATTTTTGAAAATAAATCAGAAACCTTCATTTTCCGTTCTCCTCACCCCGCGAAAGTCCAGCTTTTAAAATATTTTTAAAAAGTACCTCAAAGATCCGTTACATTTTTAGCATACAATTATGAAAGAAAAGAAAATGCTCTAAAAAAAAAAAAAAAAAAAAAAAAAAAAAAAATAATATAATATTAAACAAAATTTTATCGTCAAAATCTGTTATTAAGAGAAAATTCCAAAGGATTTTTTACGTATTTTTTAAATATTTTTTAGAACTTCGAAATTTTAGTTTAAAATCTTGTTTTTCGGATTGAGGAATCGGAGAGCCGAGTTCGAATTCCAGTCGAATCCATTATATTCACTTATGTGCTAATACCCTT
>OZ038509.1:20841416-20848916 GCA_964036315.1 Acanthosepion esculentum | reverse complement strand
TCTAGTTGAATTGTTCACCAACATTGCATATAATCCATTATTACACATAGGCTGCAAAATTTTTTTAATTTTATTTGAATACAACCATATGAAAATTGAGATGTAGTAGAGTGGGGAGTGGAGGTGAATAATAGATTCGGTGTAGGTGGGGGCAATAGACTCTGGACGCACGCAAGGCTGATTGCAAATTCAAATCTGTTAGATGAGACAAATTTTTGATTTTAATGAAAATGTTTCCCGGCCGAAGCAAACCGAAGACCTGTCAGTCGGCCATTACAATTATCACGTACGTCATTTGACTCGAAGAGAGATAAAATAATTTTAAAATGTATACGAGCGATATAAGTGAAATTTTTCTATCTAGATCTTCTGATGAATGATAATTTTTAATTTAATGATACGGACTTGAATCAACCTACAAAGAAAAGGCGCGAAAAAGCGGTTTAAATATAAAATATTCTTATATCCGAGTCTTCTTACAACTTTTCTTAACTTATAAGAGTGTTACACCTTGTTTGAAGTTGTTTGTTGAGATGAAAGGAATGTGATTTCTTCACGTGTATGCGTGAGAAAGTAGAAGCAAAGGGAGATAACGAGGAAGAAAGTTTAAGTGTCACGTAACTTGGTGAGGAAGACGGGTGAATGAGTAAGGGAATTTTTTTTTTAAACCGAGCGAGTTGTGAGAACTGCTGCAGTAGGTATCTCCTTACTGGCTTGTTTGGTCTAGAAACTTTGCTTAAATACACTTCAAAGGGATCACAAAACACTTTTTTTTTTTAAATCATTGTTAGCGGGAAAGCAGCCCGTTGGTTTAAGAAATGTTAAATATTTATTTCCAAAGCATTAATTTATTATTCGAAAGGATGCACGAATCCTCCGACGCAGAAACCATTTTTTTTTTTGTCATTTGGCGTTTGACCGTCTTACTGTTTATTTCCGTCTTCGCTCCACAACTGAATAAGCTGTTCGCGAGTTCCACATCTATAAAATAACCCGTGGGAATTACCCTATCGCGTTGTTAAATATTCGAGCTTAAATTATTTGCAATAATCATAAATATGAATCAAGGCCATTATTTAAAGAAGTAAGAGGGTACAAATAAAAAGATTAAAAATTGGCATGGTTTTTCACTTCACTGAAGCGAACGATGTGTGTGTTACCGCTTCTTCTATCAGCCTTATTTTTCTTCCTAAAAGGCTAAAAACCAAACAGCGCATTTAAAAGTTTGTCGGGTTCCGCATAAAAAACATCAAGCTACCCGCAGGTCGTAGTTTGGCTCACCCCTGATAAAAGAAAAAGAGTGCTGGACTGCTATATAGGTTTACGCTACATCATATTGAAACACCGGTTCCCGTACGATCACCGAAGTTAAGCAACGTCGAGCCTGATCAGGACGAAGATAGGAAATACTAGCTGTTGTAAGCTTGGATGTGCGGGTGGTGTAGCGAAAACTAGCTTGGAATTGTTAATCAGAGAGCCGAGTTTCAATTCTCGTTGGGTTCATTATATTCACTTACATGCAAATACCCTTGGTAAAGGATATGAATCAACCTCTTCCCCACCAGCTATGGGTTAATTAGTAAGACTTGCATCACTAAATCATTATCTCAAAAAAAAAAAAATTCTTAGAATCTAAAAATATTTTTTGGCTCTATTTTTTTAACAGCTTATCAAACTTTTGTAAGTTATTTAAGCCAGAAAATATTTTTGGATTTTAGGATTTTTTACTTGGCGGAGTAGGTAATGGCTGCTCCAGTTACTATTACGTAGTAACTACTTATTTAAGACGTTGCATACTGAGAAAGCCATAGAGTTTTACTTTGAAAAGACTGACTTCAAAAAGTTCAGAGGTCATCCAAGAACCACCATAGTCACAAGGTTGAACAGAGACATTCAAAGAACAAGATCCCATTTTTCCTTTGGAGAAGTTTACAATCAAGGAATATCTGCAACAAATCCGCAAACTTGCAGAGGACAGAGAAGACTGGCGATGACATTACTTCTAGTTGAATTACTATAAAAAAACAATTCATTTATGATGATAGGGAAGAATTACCCTCATAATATCTCCAAGAAGAACTTGTACAGCAGATGTCAAGAATGTCATTTGTCTTTGTTCATTTTGAAAGCAAGATGGAAACTTCTTGAACATATTTTGCGAATGGATCCAGAATGTCCAGTTAACAAAGCCATGGAGTTTTACTTTGAAAAGACTGACTTCAAAAAGTTCAATTTCCTCATTGATGAAGAAGAGCCATGAGGCAACAGAAATGTCATTCTACAGAAGGGTGCTGAAAAGACGATGGACTGAACGTGTGAATAAAGAGGAAGATTTAAGCAAATGGAAAGGAGAAGTGTACGTTTAAGAGAGTGACAGTTAAAATGTCTGTCATACTATGAGGAAAGAAGGCTTAGGAATGTCAAGAATCTCATTTGTCTTTGTTAATTTTGAAAGCAAGATGGAAACTTCTTGGACATATTTTGCGAATGGATCTAGAATGCCCAGGTAACAAAACCATGGAGTTTTACTTTGAAAAGACTGACTTCAAAAAGTTCAGAAGTCATCCAAGAACCAGCATAGTGAAAAGGCTGAACTGAAGCATTCAAAGAACAAGGCAGAAATTTTTCCTTTGGAGAAGTTTACAATCAGGGAAGATCTGCAACAAATCCGCAAACTCGCAGAGGAGAGAGAAGGCTGGCAAAATATTGTCGAATCAGTAGACAATGTCACTGAAGATGAGAGAACATGTTAATTCATGACTTCGAATCGAAACAGTTTTGATGATGAGGGATTGTTAATCCATTTCTCCCCCCTCCCAGCTACGGTTTAATTAAGAAGACATGTATCACTAAACTATTATTGGCTCAAAAAAAAAATTTACAATCTAAAAAAACCAAAACAAAAAAAAACAAAAAAAAACAAACAAAAACAACAAAAACAAAACAAAAAATAACCCCCCCCCCCAAAAAAAAACAATTTTCTGGCTTTAAATAACCTTCAAAGTGTTAAGCCGTAGAAAACGAATCAATCCATGAAACAAATAAACAAAACAAAAAAATAACAACAACATGGACTGCTCTACAAAATTTGCCATCCTATACGACAGTAAATGCTGGACAATTTCATTATAAAAAGAAAGAAAAATACTTAAAGCGACCGAAATTTAGCTTAACCAAAGAATCTCTGTCTAAGAACTCTGTTTAGCCAACAGAAACATCAGATAGAATGCCACGATGAAAATACAGGGTGCCCCCCAAAAACTTGACATTTCGCAGGCCAATAATTTTGGTAATTCTTGTTGAAATAACCTCAAATTTTCACAGAATGTAAAGAAACAGATGGTGGAGATGAAGACAGATTTTTTATGAAATGGCCACCGCGATCACCGGACCTCTCTCCGTGTGATTTCTTTTTATGAGGACATGTAAAGGGACTGGTCTAGTCCCCCTCTTCCTGCAAGCACTGATGAACTCAAGCAGAGAATCACTTCCGCACTTGATAATGTTACCGGAGACATGCTACAGCGTGTTTGGCAAGAGCTTAACTACCGACTTGACGTGTGCCGTGTCACAGGTGGTGTACATATTGAGCACTTATGAAATCGGCCCCATAATAAACTTATGATATTCAACACCTAAACTGTTCAATTTCACTGAGCTAGACTTCTTGCTTTTTAAAATGTCAATTTTTTTTGGGGGGGGGGGGCACCCTGTATGTAGAAATTAACCAAAAAAAGCGGGGGCTATGGAAAAACAAATAAAACAGAAAAGGCTTAGGTATGTGCAGCCATTTTGAGGCCTTAATGTCCGGCTACGAAAATAACTGCTCAGGCCAGCTTGAGAAAGTCAGACAAGTGTACAAGTATCAGACGTACAAAATGTATTGTCATCATAGATTTGCGGGGTTTTGGAGGTATTTTTTTCCTTTGTGGGACTGCGTTCGTCTTCTTCCAAGAGCAAAATACACTGTTCTTGTTTCCATTTTCCTCCGTGGAGTTTATCCCATGTCAGTTGATGCTTCTTTCAGTTTTCTAATTTTACCCTCAGTTTGGCTATCAGCGTAAGGTGATCACTGCCATACTCTGCGTCTGGCTCTGTTGATAAACTCAAGTCGAGCTTTCCCGAGTCCAGTGTCTTCAAATCGAGGTGTTGGCTGTTATTTGGCCATTCACTGTGTACTAATAAACCCCTTTTTCTCTGCGCCGATTGATTAACCATAGTCCATAATTACCTTTCACTATATTTTTTCATTTCTACTCATTTCCTTTTCACTATATTTTTTCATTTCTACTTTTATACATAGCCTCCTCCTCTCTCACAATAAGTTGTAACGGAGCAGGCAAGTTGGGGTTCATGTATTATTTTCCTCGTTGTTATTATTTGTTGACTGTAACGAGGCTGGTATTAATCATAGAAATTAGAATACATAAAACGTACAACGATATAAACATGAGACACGTGTTGACATAAACAACAAGAATTTGTATTTTCTTTGTGATGTGAATTACAGAATATTGGTATGGTGTGTGTTCTCGGCGTCTCTTTTGTTTAAAAGTCAGTGCTTACTTGGTTTGGTTCCGAGAATTTCGTTTGTGAGGATGTTGTTTGGAAATCGTCCGTTTTCATTCTTCACAGAGCAATGGCTAATGTGTTCTGTACTGTTACTGACTACTCATCTACTGACTACTGCCACGGGTACCCTAGTCTACTCTACCGACTCACTTGTGGTGGAAGGGTCGTTTTTATAATGATGAGGGTTAGGATAATAAAATATCCTTCTTTTCTATCATTACTAATGAAAAGGTTATTTTTAGAATGATGAAATAGCATCATTCTGGACAATAAAAATACTACAATCATCACCATCCTGAAAGACATTCCCTTTAGTCTTGTGTTTATCTAATATTAGTCCGGTTCCTCTTTCCTTCTGCGCATTATGATTGTCGCTTATAAAATCGTCATTGTTTTCCCAGCTTTATACGGTCAGCAGAAAAAGTCATTCTCACACTACTAAGCTTCCTAAATATTTCTAAAGCGTACATTAGTTAGATAAGGCTACAAAAAGTGTGTATTCCAAGAATCAAATTCGCTCAAACAAACAGATTGGTCGGTGAAGTATATCTTTGAACTATAGCACTTTCTTATAATAACAAATTAAATAATAATAATAATAATTATATATATATATATATATATATATATATATATATATATAATTAATTATAGTAATAATTATAATGACAAATTAAAAAAAATAACAGTTATAGGCAAGTATGGCCGCAGTATTGCTGGATCGAGATTAAATTAAATCCAACAGTCGAAGTTTTATATCTCTAGACGATCTCCTCAAAAGGTGAAAAGGAGAATTGAAGCAACAGAAATGTGGCTGTACAGAAGGATGCTGGGGATACCGCAAACCGAACATGTGAGTAACGACGAAGTTTTGAAGAAAATGAAAACAAAAAATAGAAACTAATACTTAACATCAGGAAGAGAGGAAGGAGGGCTTGGAAAATTTTACACTCACATGATAGAGGGCCAGTGAAACAGAGGAAGACAACGCATGACATAATGAACTTGAGTGGACGGCGGAACAGGGTTTAGGAGAAATAAAGTTTATTAAGTGCTACAAGGGACAGAAAGTTGTGGAGAGCCATGATCGCCTACGTTCTGAGGAAGCAGGGCACATAAAGAAGAAAAGCAATCTTTAGTAAATGGATAGCGGAACAGGGTTTAGGAGAAATCACAGAAAGACAAACTTTATTAAGAACTACAAGGGACAGGAAGTTGTGGAGAGCCATGATCGCCTACGTCCTGAGGGGACACGGCAAATAAAGAAGGATGTTGGAGTAGTGTAGCGGTTATTGATGCAGGAAGTAAAATTGGAAAACCGTTTTCAAACTCCGGCCTCGTCTGTTGCATTCACTTTTACACAAATGCCTTTGGGAAAAGGCCTTTATCCATTACTTCACACCAGACATCCTTGTTCTGCGCTTAAATTCGTAAAGGTATTAAAGAGGAAGGCTCATCAGAACAATTATCATCAAAGTATTTTTTTAATCCAACACAAGCAAGGCGATAAAGACACTAAGACGCAAGGGGATTACTGGGAGTGAAAGAGAATGAAAAGACACGTCATAAGAATGGCTTTTAAATTTACGCTTCAGTTATTTTATCTTTCTCAGAAAATCATATCAGTTGACAAATAATAGTCTGTTCCTCAAAATTGTCTATGTTTTGAAGAGGCATGGCATGCTCCCCCCCCGAGCTCTATCCTTGGAATCACAGTGTTGTTTCTTATCGTCATCAATGACCTTTCCAATATTATCAGTTCCCAATTCGGTATTTATGCTAATGACACAACTATTTACTCAAGCAAGGTGATAATGTCACTAAGACATACAAGGGGTAACGGGGAGTGAAAGAGAATGAGGAAACTTCAGGAGAAACCGGGAACCCAATCCTGAACAGGAAACAAGGGATAAACCTCTACTCCAGTCTAAAAGACCAGGGAGGAATATAAACCGGACTGTCGAGTTGCCTCCTCCTAATTTTCGAAACCGCTACTAAGGAACGCTTTCCGGTATTATAAATACTCCGCGATAATTATTCGCAGCTTCTTCTTTCTTTTTACGTCAACATGTAAATTTCTCGCGGAAGAACACTTTCCCTTTTTGAGACACGCATGAACATACACACATCATATATATATATATATATATATATATATATATATAAGCATTTCAACCCAAGCAAGGCGGGATGCGACTAGTACGCAAGAGGTTACAGAGTAGGAACGAGAGTAAAGAGGCGTGATGGAGGAAAGGATGAAGAGAAGGACAGGGAATAGGTCGGGGCATCTGGAGATGTCGATTGACATTACATTTGAATAGTTGGAGATTATAGCTATCGGAAACAAGTAAGAGGAAGGGAATTCCACAGACGGGAGGTGCGAGACATGAAGCTATTAGAGTAGAAGAGACGGCCACATTTAACCGTTTCGACAGTGAAAGGGTGGGACCGAGATGCAAGCCGAGTAGCGCGCTTAAATTCATGCAGTCTGGGAATTAGCCAAAGTAGCTCGTCGGAGCAATTACCGTTAAAGTATTTGTAGAAAAGACAGAGAGGCGACGAGAGAACGACTGAAGACGAGATGCCAGATCAGGACCAACCACATTGCTTATCCGTCTCTGGATATTGTAGAGGACCTCAAGGCGAACAGCGTGGGCACCACACCATATATGGTAGCAGTATTCCATGCAAGGGCGAATGGTTGATTTGTAGATTTGAAGGATATATATATATATATATATATATATATATATATATATATATATATATATATATATATATATGTATGTATGTATGTATGTATGTATGTATGTATGTATGTATGTACCTTTCATTTCATTTTTCTAGGACTTTATCCTGCACCAAACTACACGTACGCAAACAATTCACTGGCTTAAATGTTTTCTCCATCCATGTCATTGTTCAGTA
>OZ038509.1:20828916-20836416 GCA_964036315.1 Acanthosepion esculentum | reverse complement strand
AAAAAATACTTTTACGACAGGCGTAGAAGAAAGAAAAAACACAAAACTTAAAACAAAAAAACAAGTTAAATAAAATAAAGTTAGTAAACAAAGTTTGAACTAAAGGTTTCAATTCGACGTTTAATAGTTTTACTTTTAATTTTAAAAACCTGTGTCGAATTTTAAACAGATAACTAACAAAATAACATTTAAGAATAATAAATAAATAACTCTTCCGTTTTCGCTAAAGTTACGTAATTGAGTTTTTTTTTTTTTTTTTTAACAGAAACCAGAAAAAAGTAAATAAAATAAAAAAAAATGTTTTCCTACCTAAAATCTAGTCTATTTTACTTTTATAGATTATTTTTGCTTAGGTGTTTTTAATTAACTAAGTTTTACCTCCACTAATTCAGCATGATAAAAAAAAGGCCCCAAACTTAATAATAACAAAGTTTTATTGCCAATGTGATTAAGAGAAAAGACCAAAATATTTTTTAATTATTTTAAAAAAATTTTTAATCCTTTCTAACACGTTCGAAATATTGGTTAAAATTTTCTTTTTTTTTTTAAACATCAGCGGTAACGTAATTTAGCATTAGTTTTTTTTTTAGCGCTTTTTTCAGTTAAAAACACATTGCAAATTCTCGCAAAAATCAAATAATTGTCGGATTTTAACGAAACTTTTAGGAATTATTAACAAATGAATGAGTTTATTTTTGAAAATATTATTTTTAGAAAATCTTTAAAAATATTTCTTTTTTTTTTTTTTACATCTGTTACGAATTTTTTTGTTTGTGTAAAAACAAAAACATTAAATTATTCAAAAGAAAATTCGTTCGGTTTGTTGGAGAGAAAGAAAAAAGTTTAAACATTTTTTTTCTTTTTGCTTTTATATCAACCTACCTGTTGTTCCTTTGTCAGAAAGGGAAGAGTCCATATCGACAGACGATTCTATGTAATCCACATCACTAAGGTTTTTGTTAAGGTTATCCATTTCAGCACGAGGCCCCTTTTTTTCTGCTCTTTGTTTTCCCACCGGATTGTATGTAACAGCAACAGTTTTTTTTAAATACCTTAATAATATCCAGCAAGCAGATATTAAACCTATAATTAAAGTGGTTACCTATAAGAAAACACGTTTTTTTTTTCTTTTCCTTTTCTTCTCGACACTTCCGACAAACAAGACTTGTTTCCACTCCAACTTCGAATTAAAAAAAAAAAGTAAGAAGAAAAGACTACATAATATGTAAATAAATCCCTGTTGACCGTGGTAGCTGCTACTACAACAAATTTACACACATATACTGATATAGATATATGTGACCTGCAAATATGTCACTCCACTTTTGGGTGCTGAGCAAGCAAGGTGCGTTGCTTTAGCTTGCTAGAAATTTTAAAAGCAACAACATTTAACTATTACACAGGATACATTAGGTGTGCCTAGTCAACCCACCTGTTTGTTCGTATTTGTGACCGACTGACTGACGAAATTGTATAAAATTTAGTCTCTAGGTTCGGTCTGATTTCTAAAGAAAAGGTAAGACCTGCTCTATCAATCTAGAACACACACGCTCTCTCTCTCTACCTACTGGTTTTAATTTAAAGCCAGCTTTTTAAAAGGGGGCATTTTGAAGGCTAAGAAAGGATCTCCTTGGGTTTATTTTATTATAAGTTGTACCTGTTGAGACACGCAATAAAAAAAAAATGGAGAAAGTACACATTGTTCTGACAGCCATTGCCTGACCAGATGAAAAGAAAAAAAACAAACAAAATCTTTCATATGAGAAGTCAGACAGGACTGATAAATCGGTGGGAATGATTGCAGGTGAGAGAAAAATAGAGAGAAACGAACAACAACCAATTGAGAAGAAGGAACAAGACTAGAAAAATAAACAATATATGATGAAAACACTGCATCAGAAAAAAAAATGGTGGATGGGGGGGGACTAATTAAAAAACGTGGTGGAAGAGGGAACTAAATAAAAAAGTTTTGAATGGAGGAAATAGAGTGATGTAAGGGGAGGGGACTAAAAAAACGTGGTGGAAGGGGGGATAAATAAAAAACGTGGTGGGAGGGAGACTAAATAAAAAACGTGGTGGAAATGGGGAACTAAAAAACGTGGTGGGAGGGGGATAAATAAAAAACGTGTTGGGAGGGGGATAAATAAAAAACGTGTTGGGAGGGGGATAAATAAAAAACGTGGTGGGAGGGGGATAAATAAGAAACGTGGTGGGAGGGGGGACTACATAAAAAACGTGATGGGAGGGGGGAATAAATAAAAAAACGTGGTGGGAGGGGGAATAAATAAAAAACGTGGTGGGAGGGGGGAATAAATAAAAAAACGTGGTGGGAGGGGGGAATAAATAAAAAACGTGGTGGAAATGGGGAACTAAAAAACGTGGTGGGAGGGGGGACTAAATAAAAAATAAAAAAATTTAAAAAAAAAGTGTTGGAAGTGGGGGCTAAATAAATAAATAAAAATGTGCCGGGAGTGGGGACTAAATAAAAAATAAAAAAATTAAAAAAAATCGCCAGAAAGAAGTGGACAAAAAAAAATATTGGTTGATTATATCATTATTTTGTTTTTAAGTTACATGTACTATCCATTTTAACTGTTGCTGCTGTTGAAAGTCCTCAAGTGATATGGTTCCTGTAATCTGGCACATATGAGAGTCGGCTGAAAAGTCTGTAGATTTATATCTTGGTCAGCCTAAGAAGACACATCAGTTGGTAGACTAAACGACATGCAAGTGTACCAAAATACAACAGCTGGCCAACTTATGAACTTTCCAAAAAAGACTGAATAGGGACGTGTGGCACTGGTTCAGGGGACAATGAAAGGATGCAACAAGAAACCTTCTTCCTCCTTTTTGCCCTGGAATATTATAGGGAAAACAACAGTTACTTCTTCTGGCAGTCTGTCTGCTTAATTTCAATCAACCATGTGGTGCATTACATATACATTCTCAATAACAACCTGTAACACCTCTTCACCATTGGTAATGGTAATATTAGCTGTTTCCTTATAAGGAAACATTTGGCATTTATTGGTTGAAATTTATAAAATCTTTATCAGGAAAATAGGTTTCTTACGTCCAGTAGATCATATTGGCCTTTCCTTCCTAACCTTTTATTTGAAGTAGTGTAGAATGTCTGGATTATGTCATTTTTTTTTTTATCTTTGAGTTCCATGTGCTAGCCATTTTCATTTTTACTGCTGTTGGTAGTCCTTAATTGACATGAGAGACAGATGGATCGGAACAGACCGAGGTAGATGGATCGGAACAGACCGAGAGATATAAACAGAAAGACAGATGGTAATGATAATATTATCCATTTCCTTATAAGGAAACTCCGAGCATTCATTCATTGAGCAGCCAGTGCCACTGTCGGTTGAAATTTATAAAATATTTCTCTTAAAACAATGTTCCATGAAAATCAGTCAAGCTGTTAAAAAATACTTTCCAGTTTTGATAGGGAAAAAGCTGGCAGATATATTTGAAAATGGGTCTGGCACCATGCATGGTATCCATGGGAAAGTCTCAATCTCTTGATGCTATTTAAGTACATGATTTGCGTTTTCTGTTTTGGTTTTGTAGCCATTTGCAGTGTTGGCTGAAGCTACCTCTAGTGCAGGGGTCGGCACCCAACGGCACGCATGCCATGCCAAGTAATTTCCAATGGCACACAGCTGCAAATGACATCAGGAAGTCCGAACCAATAACTACTAAAACACAAAGATATTTAGCTGTTTCAATTTTAATATATACTAAAGTATGTTACTATATAAAAGATATTGTATAACAGGTATATTGATCTTGATTTGTATAAAATGAATGATTTTAAAACACTAAGTTGAAACATAGCAAAAGGTTGCCAACCCGATATATATGTGTGTAGGTATGTAGAAAAAATAAGAAAGAACATGTTAGGTAAATAATCTGGAGTTCTTTAGCATTTTTGTTTTTATTTTTAAAAAAACAGTGCTCCATCCAGAAGTAGATCTTAAATTATAATTATTTTTTTATTTAAAAAAAAAAAAAATGATTCCAATCATATTTTTTAAATATATATATATATATATATATATATATATATATATATATATATACACACTGAGGAGCTGTGATACAGAGAAACAGTACTGTCTGTGAATGACATAATTTAGCTCTTGAAAATACATTTCAATTTGGCACTGTTGAATGATAAGCTAGTTCTATAAACAACAGCCACCTGCACTAATGCAAAGCTCTTTAGTAAAATGAATGGAGCACTTTGGCTGATTGGCATTTGTTTACATTTGTAAAAACAATACGCTAGATTTAGTTGTGTAACTCTACCGAGTGAAGATAGCTCTGGCTGACACCAAATTAGTTGAGTTTCAATCCTCGCTTGAGGCATTCGGAAGTCTAGTCACACTGAGGAGCGAAACAGTACTGTCTGTGAATGACTTTATATATATATATATATATAAAAAAATATGATACAAATAAAATTTGTCACTTAAGTTATATTCAGCACCTCAACTCCAGTTTCGCAGCATTTTTTCATAATTCTTCAGTCAACTCATCAGGAGGTTTCAGCAATTGACTATATTTTTCTCATTTGTTTTGTTATTTTTCATTCGTCTCTGTCTGTCTGTCTGTCTGTCTCACTTTACCCCCTACTCCCTGTCCCGTCCTTCCCCCTTGTTTCAGCAAATGTACATCTGTTATTTAGCCGGTCATATTTCATTAACGGAATAAAACCCTAAGCCGGTACATAGCTAGCAAAAGTTTGCCGACCCCTGTTCTAGTGCACCCTAGTCTATGTCCGGTTTCCTTGACTAAATTTGTTATAACTGGTCCATACATTGGGGCGTTTGAAGCGTTTGCTATTTGCTAATTCTGCATTCTGGAATTTTATAATGGATTCAGGGTCAGTGCCATCACTGCTTTCAAAAGGTTTATCTTGTGTTCTGTATCTTGGAATACTTGGCAGAGGATGTTGATTTTTTTTTTTTTCAAGATCTTTCTTATCCCATCTATGCATAATCCCCGAACATTGCATCATCAGTACATTGGCCTTGGGACCAGAAACCTATAAAAAGCTAGGAAAAAAGAGGGTAACCGTGTGGTATTGCATAAGCGTAAGAAAGGGCAAGAATTGAAGTTCTTGGGGACATGCAGAAAAGATAGCAACTGACTCTGGACTTGAAGAAGTCAAGATTTAATTAGTGAATAAAATTTCAAAAATCAGGACACAGATGTTAGGAGTATAGAAGAACACATAATGAGGAAGGAAGGCTTGGAAAATTTGACACTCATAAGACATAAAACTCAAAAGCACATCCTTGCTTACTCTGAATTATTTGTTTTTTTCGTCTTGATCACCGAGGTTCACCTATTGTCCGGTTCACACTCCTCCTCTATCTTTTGGACAGGAGTAGGGGTTTATCCCTTGTTTCCTGTTTAGAATTGGGTTTCCGGTCCCTTCAAAAATCTATGCCACTAAACAAAATCAACAAACATTCTGGAGGGATATGATTTTTTTTTTATAAAAAAAAACCAAAAAAACTATGTATCTGTGACTAGGCTGAGATTTGAACACCTCTCTCCAATTATCACTTTCTGTGCTGATAATGATTTCACTATTTGCATATCTCTAAAGAAAAATAATTTGGTAATAAAGATGTGATTAAAGCGTCTTACTACTACTGTCCCATAAGAGTTGGTACATTTGCATGATTAGTCCATAGACTAAATGTAACAACCATTACGGGACAGAGCTGGTATATCCTATTAGTATTTTACAACTTGCATTTATTGTTTTAGTTTAATGTTCTTTGTCCCTCCTAAAGTGGTAGTTGAATGTAGTAGCTATTTTTTTTTATCATATCACCCCCAAGCAAGGCAATAAAGTCACTAAGACACAAAGAGTTACTGGGTTTGAAAGAATAAGAAAAAGAGAAACATTATTAAGGAGCGAGAACAATAAATAAATCAAGAAGACAGCAGATAATGATTGACATTGCATTTAAATTTTTGAAGGTCAAAGTTGGCTGGAAAGCAGAGAGCTGAAAGAGGAGTTCCACACATGAGAGGTGTGAGTAAAGACACTGATAACTTATAGTTACATCTAGCCAATTCAATAATGAATTGAGGAGATTTCGATGCCAATCTAGTCCTGTGCTTCAATTCAAAGAGTTTACGTACTATAGTGAAGAGTTCATCTGAACAATTACCATTAAAGTATTTATAGAAAAGACAGAGGGAAACTACATTATGGTGGTGAGAGAATGAAGCCGAGATACCAGGTCAGGTTTTATAATATTGCTGATTCTTTTGGATTGTATCAATAATCTTTAAATATACAGCAAAATTGTATTTATGAGCAAAATCCATGAGAATTTCATGGTTTTCTTGTTTCAAATTTGATGATGAATCTTAATTCTTAATATAAGTGATCAAAGAGCAAAGCAGACGGCTGGTGAGGCACAGAAGACTAATGTTGCATTTAACCAGGTGTGTAAAAAAAAAAGACCTCAGAATGATGTCCTTTAATAGTTAGCTATGCTTCGTTAAATTTGTAACGTATATAAGTGTAGGTAGAAAAAAAGTAAATGTTAAGATAGCAAGGGTCACAAAGCACTGCCCGAGGACCCCAATCAGGTCCCCCCACCTGATTGTTGGATGGTATGCACTGGCCCTGATAACAACGATAATTATGAACATGGTTGATTATTTACAGAAGTAAAAGCATAGAAAATAAGATAAATTGACAGTTTTCCATTTCACAGAAGCAGACATTAAATGCATGAGAGTGTTATCATTGCTACATTCTTTCTTTCTTTGTTTTTCCTCTCTATTATGCATGGTGTCTTTTTTCCCCCTAAAACGAGACAGCATCTCTGATCCAGGTTTTCCTTCTTTCCTTGAAAACAAAATAGAATGGTTCATTCTTTATTAGAGGCACGGTTTAACCAAAAATGCATGTCACAAAGAACTGTTGGAACTGCTCGTTAACCTCAACATATTTCAGAAGGGTATTAGAATAATTCCCAACATGTAATTGCAGCAACCACCTGCATACAGATAGAAAATGAATTCAGTAATTATACAAAAAATTTTTATATGACAAGGATGTGTCTTCTCACTGGACCAATTCAACCAAAAAAGTGAGGTGATTCCGAGAGAATTACATGTCCTACCAGGATTCATTATTGGTGGTCACAATCTTAACAACATAAAATATGCAGATGACGCAGTGTTGATAGCAGACATAGAAAGGAAACTACAAGAACTCCTACTGAATGGGTTGCACACGGGACTTAATCAATCTATACAGTGTGGGGATTCTGAGAGAATTAGAAGTCCTACCAGGATTCATTATCGGCGGACACAATCTTAACAACATAAGATATGCAGATGACACGGTGTTGATAGCAGACACAGAAAAGAAACTATAGCAACTACAGAAGATAGTAGAGGAAAGCATGAAGAAAGGACTAGTAAAGCATGAAGAAAGGACTAGTTATCAAT
>OZ038509.1:20781416-20823916 GCA_964036315.1 Acanthosepion esculentum | reverse complement strand
CTCTTGTGCTCCTGCTATGTATTTAGAGATTCTTGATAAAATCCAAAGAAGAACCTGCAATGTTATTGGTCCTGACCTGGCATCTTGGCTTCAATTCCTTTCCTACCACCATAACATAGCTTCCTGTGCCTAGTCCTAGATTGGCAGCTAGGTCTCATCATTTTACACTTGAAATGGCTACATGTAACCATAACACTTCTCGCTTGTCTTCTGACTTCCTGCTTCCCAGTCGACTCTGATCTTATATTGTTGTATTCTGATCCATATTTGATCACAACTATATATATATATATATATATATATATATATATATATATATATATATAAAGTTATGTGAATTTGTGTGTATATGTTAATTTTAATGCCTCAAAAATGAAACGGTTCTCTTTTAATTATCTGAGAGAAGCCTTTGTACCTTCCATCAGCATGGCTTTTGCTAACCTCCAGTCAGTTCTATGCTAACAATTTCTTCTATCACACTTCCCTCTTCTGGCTTCTTGCTTCCCAGCCAACTTTGATCAAACATTCTGAAAAACTAACAACATTCTCTTTCATTCTCAGTATCCCCTTGTGTCTTAGTGGCATTATTGACTTGCTTGGGGTGAAATGATTAAAAAGAAAAAAAAGTAGGCTTTTGTAGAGCTGCCAGCCACATGCCCAACTGTTTTTGAATTTAGAGATATACTTATTTCCCAAGTCAAAATAGCTTGACAATGAAATATTTTTAAAATTAAAAGACAATGTTTAAATTCAGTCTTCTAGTAGTTAAAATATATAAATACATAAATTAATTTTTCAAATTAAAATAGAATAAATAATTACATTTAAATAAAAAAAGTCAACATTTACTCACTTTTGTTTAACTGACATTAAATTACATTACTTAACACCTTCCATAGTTTACCTTGACTTTCAGTTTATGTGAAGTATATTTAGGAACGTTCTTAAATTTAAAAATTCTGAAAAACTAACAACATTTTTACTTGTGATTATAAATACTTGTTGCAAAATAAAATCCTTACATTTTGCCTCCACATGTTGAAATTTATTCCCTTTGAAAATGTTAAATTTGTTTATTTTAAGTCTTCATCCTAATCAGTAACAAGTTATAATTCTTCCAACTACAAACAGGTGACTAATAGCAACCTCATCTATTATAATACAGTAGTACCTATTCAATACATGTTATATATATATATATATATATATATATATATATATATATATATATATGGTAATAGTGCGGCTTAATAGTAAGTCTGATCAGTTCAATAAGGCCAAATTCGCTACTGATCTCAAAAATGAGCCACAATCTGTTGTTAAATTAGGCAAGGAGTGGCTTGTTAATTTTAATGCCTCAAAAAGAAAACTGTTCTCTTAATTATCTGAGAGAACGCTTTTTACCTTCCATCAATAGGGCTTTTGCTAACCTCCAGGTGAGTGACTCATTGTGTACCTTCTCAGACTAACATTTTATGCTGACATGAAGTGGAAAGAGTATAGGGAATCCATAGCTAAGTCTGCAGCTAAGAAAGTTGGTTCACTATGTCATGCTAAACAATTTTTCTCTCCAGAATCTATCTACCATATTTATAAGTCTACCATTCATCCTTGCTTTGAATATTGCTGCCACAATTGGTCTGGTGCTTCTGCTATATATTTAGAGATTCTTGATAAAATCCAAAGAAGAATCTATCTTACATATTTATAAGTCTACCATTCATCCTTGCTTTGAATATTGCTGCCACAATTGGTCTGGTGCTTCTGCTATATATTTAGAGATTCTTGATAAAATCCAAAGAAGAATCTATCTTAGATATTTATAAGTCTACCATTCATCCATGCTTTGAATATTGCTGCCACGTATGATCTGGTGCTTCTGCTATATATTTAGAGATTCTTGATAAAATCCAAAGAAGAATCTATCTTACATATTTATAAGTCTACCATTCATCCTTGCTTTGAATATTGCTGCCATATCTGGTCTGGTGCTTCTGCTATATATTTAGAGATGATAAAATCCAAAGAAGAATCTATCTTACATATTTATAAGTCTACCATTCATCCTTGCTTTGAATATTGCTGCCACATCTGGTCTGGTGCTTCTGCTATGTATTTAGAGATTCTTGATAAAATCCAAAGAAGAATCTGCAATGTTATTGGTCCTGACCTGGCATCTTGCCTTCAATTCTTTTCCTATCACCACAACATAGCTTCCTGTGCCTTTTTGATAAATATATTTATGGTAATTGTTCTGAACTTTTGTCTATGGTACGTAGACTTTACGAATTTAAGCACAATACGAGATTGGCATCAAGGTCTCAACATTTTACAGTCAATATGACTAGATGTAACTGTAAGTTCTATGCTAACAGTTTCTTCTATTGCACTTCTCGCTTGTGGAAATCTCTTCCATCTTCTTGCTTCCCAGTCAACTTTGATCTTCAAAAATTTAAATGCAATGTCAATCGTTATCTTCTGTCTTCTTAATTATTGTTCCTTTATTATCTTCTCTCCTTAATAGTAGTATTTCTCATATTCTCTAACACTCAGTAACTTCATGAGTGGCTTTATTGCCTTCATTAAGGTGAATCAATTAAAAAAATTCTTTGTTAACAGATACAAAGTGATGAGAATTAATATTAATACAGAATATAATTGCCCTCGTTCAAAGTGATAAATATTTTGCTGTTCAAGTATGTTAAATTTCTGAATATCATTTAAACTTATCTTTATTAATTGCTTTTTATTGCAACTTTCGTCAGGCTATCAGCCAGTGGTAGTGAAAAGATAGTACGTATAGAATGTAATGGTCAAGCAATGGCTGAAACCTGAACTTGGGTTCTTTTTGCCTCAGGGAAACCTGGTTAAACAAGACAATTGCTCACTTTTTACATTATTCGGACTATTGTTCTCATCTTTGTCCCCATATTTATCACAATGTTTTGGCCTCAAGGACACATGGCACAGTAGATAAAGTCATTGGTTAGATCCAGTGATAGGACCCAAAAAGTGTGAGTTCAATACCCGGTTATGGCAGTGGAGAAGTTGGAGAGGGGAATTAACAGGAGATAACTGATAACTGACATCCATTAAAATATGGCACGTGGAACTAGAACAGTCTACCCCAGTGAGCGAAATAAAGGGTTCAATTCGACATTCCAAACACCTGAAGAAGGCTGGAGTATACAACAGCCGTAATGTTGTAATAAATATGGTGACAAAGATGAGGACAATCGTCTAAATAATGTAATTAGTGTACATAATACCTCATCTCAGAAATATAGACAGATACTGAAGGGCCGTAATGTTGTAATAAATATGGCGACAAAGATGAGGACAATCGTCTAAATAATGCAAATAATGTACATAATACCTCATCTCAGAAATATAGACAGATACTGAAGACAGTTGCTATTGTCAAATGAGTTACAAGAGTATTTTAGAAAATTGCTATCATTTAAAATCCCAGCTTTTATCCGAGCTTGAAAACTTTCCAATGATGCCAGTGAGAATTTCTCAACTACTTTGGCCTTTTTGTCTCTTCAGTTTTTCAATTTCAACCCATCAAACCTATACGTTCTTTTTCACTTTTTTCCTCTTTGAAATTTTTGATGAAGCTTTATTGTTTAGTTAATGACTGGATAAACTCATGGTGAGTTCTACAACAATAAAACCTCTATTTACATTATTTATATTGTTTTGACTGTTGTCCTCATCTTTATTGTCATATTCATGATGCTCGTGCCTTCTTAAGGTGATTGAAATTTCTAACTGAACCCTTTATTTTGTCCACCATGGTAGATTGTTCTCGTTCCACATGCCATGCCTCATCCAGGTGTTTCAGTTATTTCCCTTTAACTCGACTCTCCAAGTTTTGTTCACCTCCGCCATGAAAAAAAAAAATTTCCCACGATGACATTAGATATTTACCAACTTTAACAAAATATTGCAATAACTCCTTTTAACCCATAATCCTTACGGCATCAGTTTAAACTGATAACGTCTCTTTTCCATATATCGAACTGTAATTAGAAACTAGTTTTAACCTGAAAATTTTCACGATTTTCCTATTTGAAATTTCTGATGAATCCTAACATAATTCTTCAGTTAATGACGGGATAACCTCAGGGCCAGTTCTACAAAAATAAAATATCTATTTACATCATTCGGACTGTTGTCCTCATTTTTATTGCCATATTCATGATGTTTCGGCCATTGTATTCTCCGGTCTTCTTCAGGTGATTGGAATTTTGAACTGAACCCTTTATTTCATCTGCTAGGATAAACTGTTCTAGTTCCACATGCCTCTATCTCAGTGAACTCAACTCTCCAAGTTTTTGTTGGTATTGAACTCACAACTCTTTGGGCCAAGTCGCTGGATCCGACTAACACTTATATGCAGTATATCAATTTTTGGGACTTGTGAACTTAATGTCTCAGTAATCATTTTTTTTACCAGAGCTCATATTGCAATTTTGTGGTACTCCATATTACCGGTTCCCATATTGTAGATATCTGTATAAATTTCCCTATCACATTGTTAAATATTTGAGCTTAACAACTTTAAGAAAATATTGCAATAACCCGTTTTAATCCGTATCCTTTTGGCATCAGTTTAAACTGATAACATCTCTTTTACAAATATTGAGCTGTAATTAGAATCTGTAATTTTGGAAAATTTTACCTAAGCATTTTAGATAAGAAACCATTAATCGTGGCAACCTCAAAAGCTTGATAGCCTGAAGGGTATTGATTGAATTTTAGTCAGCAGGATTGAACACCTGTTTAACTTATATGTTAAACAGGTGTTTAATCTTTGCTGGTTCAGTTTTCACTACTTCATTTTTTTTTTCTTAATTCCATCCTAAGCATAACTGATCTAGTGAGACAAACTTGTTAACCAGTACACAATGTCAAAGTGCCCAATGTCATATTCACTGAAGTGTTGAGAGAAATTGAATAAAGGGGGGGGGTGATAGAGAATAAGAAATGTTTAGTGCGGAGAAAGGACAATAAAAGAACAGGTTCCAGGAAGGTGGAGATTGATATTGCATTTAAATCTTGGAAGATTGTTGCTGGCAGAGAAGGAACAAAAAAAGAGAGTTCCAGAAGCAAGAGGGGGAGAAAGTTGAACCGAGCTCGCTCAACAGTAAAACAGTGACACCAAGCTGCCAATCTAGGTATTTACTCCGTCTTCCCACTAAGACGAATTGTGACACAAGGTCAGTTTTTATGCTGGGGACCCAAGAGCGTACACCAGGGCTAGGAACAAAATTTAACCACAGCCCCCCGCAGCCGTTGGTTGCACTGGCATCGGTGTGAACACTGATCCCTCTTTCTGGTGCAATGAGAGGGTGCCGCCTCGGGCAGCTGTTCCCCAGGGGTGGGCACCTGTCAGTATGATTTTCCTCAGTTGCAACTGTCCTTTGATGGAGTTGCCCTTGTGCGCACTCTGCCCAAAGACAGAGATGCAACTGAGAGATGATAAATAGGGTGTTACAAACTACTCGAGAGAGCAGTTCACATACTGCCAGTCTAGTAATGCACATAAATTTGTGCAGTCAAGATACCGAGCAGCATAGAGAAGATAGAGGGATACCATATCATGGCAATGTGAAAGTTGAGATCCCAAGTCAGGACTGATAATATTACAGACCCCACTTTGAATTTTGTCAAGAATCTAGAGATATATAGCAGGAGCACCTCACCAGATATGGCATCAATATTCAATGCGCTTATGAATAGTAGACTTATAAATATCTAAAATGAATTCTGATAAGAAAAATTGTCTGGCACAACTAATTTTCCAAGCAGTAGATCTATCAATTGGTTCAATATAATCTTTCCATTTCATGTCAGTGGAAAATGTGGGCTCAAGAAGCCACAAACAACTGCTTCCCTAGAAGTTAGCAACAGCCATGTTTATGTAAGGCAGGAAATGGGTTAGTGATTAGTGACTTCAGTAATTAAATGTGTAAGGTTTCTTATTGGAATATTTCACAACACAAAGAATAATGGTTGTGTAAAGATTACATGCACAAAAATAACTGAATTGATTTGAAATGCAAAGATAACCTTTATTAAAACAAAATTACCAAAAGTAAAGTTTAAAACAAGAGTTTCTTTTGTTAGATGTAAATTGTATACATGACAAAATGTTCATTAATATGTTATAGTGGGAACTTACTTTGTTGGTGTGTTTTAGTGTGAAGCATTCACAGCTCTTGTAGCTTCAGCATGGAAAGATCAGCAGTTCGAAAAGGGAATACGGAAGCAAAGAGAGTTACTTTAGGGTTTACATGTTCTTATATTTGAGCTGCTGCTGATGCAGGATTCATTTACTTATGGCTGCTAATCATTGAATCTATGTTAATAAAGTACAATGTATGTGTGTCCGTTCATCCATCCGTTTTTTTTATATCGGAAAATCCTAAACAACCTAGGTAGTAACTACTGTATTTACACATGATTAAAAATTAAATAACTCATTTAAAGTTAAAATTAATATCAGACAGAGGGAAAGGTTTAAAAAAAAACAAAAAAAACAATTCTTTATTAAAGGCTTATCTTTAATTTTGCTTTTCATTGCAACTGCAATTGGTATAGTCTAATTAAACTGTAATTAAAATTTAAGCAGAGCATGGTACATGGCTCATTTTTTTTCCTGTTTCTAGCATGTGTACTGTGATGTATTTGAAATATATAGTTCAGGTTCCCTAACGTCTTTTAAGAAAGACTTTATTTAACGGGATCATAAAGCATGGCTATTTTAAAATAAAAATTGCATACTAAATAAACGGAAACAAACTACGGAGATCGGTTGCGTATATGAAGAAAGATTATGCCGAATTAAGGTGTCGAATGAAGATAAAATAATTTTATTACTTCTAAATTCTTATAACTTTTACATGCATAGGATGCTGAAGGCAAAAGGTCAAAGCCCAAAAGACTTCTGTAGAAGCTAACCTAAAGTCCGCCCAAAGGGTGGCTTCTAGGCTAATGCAAGAATAAAGCAGATAAAGTGTTTTTAATCTTCCAGAAACTGTTGAGAGGTTTTACAAAAATTCTTTTTTTGGTTCACTTTCTTCCTATGAAGTTTTGAATGACAAAGTAGATTTGATATAGAATTCTCTTATTACTTTAACTCGGACTGTTACCGAGGTTGCTACACAAACAGGATACTTGATAAATTGACTTTTATCTATTAGGTCGTTATATATATTAATTAATTTTTTTTTTCTGATACCTGCGAATGATCTCGAAGAATAATCTTTTGTAGCATTTAGGGGCTTCTTAGTAACTCTGGTCATCCTGTCAAACTGTTATCTAATGTTATTGAAATTTTATTTCAGATTAGACACTCCTTTGAGGTGGAATGTCAAGTAGACAAAAAAGAGCATGTTTGACATCTTCCCTACGCTTTTAATCAAGGACACAAAGCTGACAAAGTTGCTAGAGACATTTTTGTACGGAGATGAAAATGCTCCAAAACAACCAAATACTCACTGCTAAGCAGTACGTTGAACAAATGAACAAGCTCAATGAGGCCATTCGGCTGAAGAAACTTGACTGACAATACAATGCCAAATAGAGAAGAATGAGCATGTTCGACATCACTTTGCTTTTAATCAAACTGCCAAAGATGCTCAAGGCCTTTGTGTACGGAGATGAAATGCTTCAAAACAACCAAATACTGCTAAGCTGTATGTTGAACAAATGAACAAGCTCAAAGAGGCCATTCTGTTGAAGAAACCTGACTGACAATACAATGCCAAATAGAGAAGAACAAGCATGGTTGACATCTCTTTGCTGCTAAAGCTGCTTGTGACATTTATATATATATATATATATATATATATATATATATATATATATTTTTTAAGCGTTTTACTCCAAGCAAGGCTGTGTACAGAGATGAAATGATTCAAAACAACCAAACGGTCAATGCTAAGAAGTATGTTGAACAAATGAACAGAGGCTCAAAGAGGTCATTCAGCTGAAGAAACCTGACTGACGATACAATGTCACTATTTGACATGATAACATTCAAGCCTGTGTCACTAACAGAACCAAAGATGCAATTAAAGAGCTTGGTTGGGAAGTTCTGCCACACCCACCATACTTTCCTGATTTAAGGACATAGAAATGATTTTCTTGTTTCCAGGAGAGGAAGTTTGAACACACAGACTCACCACAATTCTGGCTAACCTATTCAGTTTGACGAAAACCAATTGCATATGCTGATTAAGGAAGAATTCCACCAGACCACTTGGGAACTGGCTCAGAAGATTGTGAGTTCTTATGTTACTGTTGCTGGTCACATTCACTCAATGGATAAAGGTCCAGGAATATGGCACATGGGTGACTGACAGAAACAAATTCTAGTGTATCTTCATTGCTTCCAGTTTACTCGTTCGACAAAAGGCTACTTGTGGATACAAGGAAAGACCTCAATAACTTTTCTTAATTCAATTTTAAAATTGCTCTGTCCTGTAAATATTAAGCACTTTTTTATTCTGCAATGGCATATGATCTGCTACAGTCAGTGCCATATGTGATATACAATTAGGTGATCATGTATCTTTTGATACATGACTGACGAGGCAAATTTGTTTCCCGCAGTAGATTGCCATTTCTTTCTGCAGAAGACCAGTTGCCATCCAAGGCTATAGAACCTGGTCTTTCCTGCTATTTATCCCTAGCTGGCAGGAGAAGACGAGGATTCATACTTTTCCCAAGGGTATTAGCACGTAAGTGAATGTAATGGATTTGAGTGGAATTTGAACTCTGCTCTCCGATTCCTCAATCTGAGCCGCTATCCATTACTCCTTTTTCCCCCGAGGTGGGTTGTCATTTCCTTCTGCGGTAGACAAGTTGCCATCCAAGGCTATATACCCCTGCCTGTCCTGCTGTTTACTCATAGTTGGTTGTGGGGGGAGAAGAATAGGATTCATACCTTTCCCAAGGGTAATACCTTTCTCGCGTAAGTGAATGTAATGGATTCGGCTAGAATTTGAACTCGGCTCTCCGATTCCTCAATCCGAGCCGCTATCCATGCCTCCTTCTGCTACACCCATCATATTTTCCCAATTTAGCCCATTCAGACTACCAACATTTTTGGTTTAATTCAACAATGATGTAGAACTTAAAATGTGGCTTCATTAATGTTAGTGGGCCATTAGCAGAATGTTGTAAACACTGAAGGTGGGGGTACAGTGTTGAATGATTCATCAGTACTATTAATAAATAAGTATTAAAATAAATTATAATAAATGAGAAAATTTATGTAACACCCTAATATATTCTGATTCAAGAAACTCTGGAAATTCAAACTGCTATTAGGAAAATAAAAGAAAATCCCATCTTCAATAGTGTGGTAGCATACCTACAAATGTCCCCATTCACATAAATACAGTAGTAAATACTGTATGTTGGTCTGCAGTTGGAGATTTGTTTTCAGCTGTGCTGGTCAAACTCTCTGCCTCTGGGTGGAGAGGATACCCAGACGGGGCTATGTTGGAGGACAGAGTCTTGTATTGGGGAAAAAGCTACCCAACCCCGTTTTATACAGGGTCTACGGGGAATTTTTGGCCGAGCCTACGGGCTCGGATACCCCACATTAAATTCGGCCTTGTGCCACATCTTATCAAATGTTAGTAGATATCCTGCAGTCATAGATTCATTGTGGAGTTCACCTGACTCACTTCTAGCAGTTGACTATTACTTCTACACGCTGCTGGCGTATCTTATATGTGTTGTTCTTGTGCTAATTATTATCGTTCATTATCAACCTTTGTGTGATTATTCTATTCAGTCACCTTCCCTAGGTTATGACAAATAGTAAATAAATGTCACTTTTATACTCAAACTGTCATGAATTCATAATGATAATGCTGATGGTGAAATCATTATGAAAAAATATATGACATCCGCCGTAAGGTTGCCTCCCTGTGCCTTTTCTATAAATACTTTCATGGTGATTGTTTGGATAACTCTTCACTATGGTACCTAGGCTGTATGAATTTATGTTCAGTAATAGATTTAACCATATGTTTTTTTTTGGTAAAAGTTTCTTCACTATTTACATTATTCGGACTATTGTCCTTAACCAGGTATTGAACTCACACTCTTTGGGTCTTGTCACTGGATCTAACTAACATCTTTATCCACTGTGCCATGTGTCGTTGAGAACACATGGCACAGTGGATATTATGAGTTCAATACCCGGTTAAAGCAGTGGAGAACTTGGGGAGGAGAATTAACAGGAGATAACTGATAACTGACATCCATTAAAACATGGCACGTGGAACTAGAACAGTCTACCCCAGTGAGCGAAATAAAGGGTTCAGTTTGACATTCCAACCACTTGAAGAAGGCCGGAGCATACAACAGCCAAAATGTAATAAATATGGCGACAAAGATGCGGACAATAGTTCAAATAATGTAAATAGTGTTCATAATACCTCATCTCAGAAATATAGACAGATACTGAAGGGCTGAAATGTTGTAATAAATATGGCGACAAAGATGCGGACAATAGTTCAAATAATGTAAATAGTGTTCATAATACCTCATCTCAGAAATATAGACAGATACTGAAGGGCTGAAATGTTGTAATAAATATGGCGACAAAGATGCGGACAATAGTTCAAATAATGTAAATAGTGTTCATAATACCTCATCTCAGAAATATAGACAGATACTGAAGGGCCGAAATGTTGTCATAAATATGGCGACAAAGATGCGGACAATAGTTCAAATAATGTAAATAGTGTTCATAATACCTCATCTCAGAAATATAGACAGATACTGAAGGGCCGAAATGTTGTAATAAATATGGCGACAAAGATAAGGACAATAGTTCAAATAATGTAAATAGTGTTCATAATACCTCATCTCAGAAATATAGACAGATACTGAAGGGCCGAAATGTTGTAATAAATATGGCGACAAAGATGCGGACAATAGTTCAAATAATGTAAATAGTGTTCATAATACCTCATCTCAGAAATATAGACAGATACTGAAGGGCCGAAATGTTGTAATAAATATGGCGACAAAGATAAGGACAATAGTTCAAATAATGTAAATAGTGTTCATAATACCTCATCTCAGAAATATAGACAGATACTAAAAGTTTCTTTTCTTGTGCTTCTCTCTTGTGGGACTCCCTTCCAGCTCCATGCTTTCCAGTGAGCTTTAATCTTCAAGAATTTAAATGCAATTTTAATCACTAATGCTGTCCTGATTACCCTTTCTTTCTCCATGTTCCTTAGTCATATATTTGTTTTCTAATTCACCCAGTAACTCTTTGTGTCTCAGTGGCTTTACTGTGTGGGGTAAACTTGCTTAAAAAATATTCATAGATCTAACAATTAGTGTTCCAGCCTGATGAAATATTTCTTTTTATAACATTTAAAGCATTTAATGAGCTCGGTTGAGAAGTTCTGCCACACCCTTCATATTCTCCTGGCTTAGCACCTTCAGACTAATTCCTTTTCTGGTCACTTTCTAACAATTTGAGGTGTGTTTTGTTCAGCCATGATTTAGAGCTTAAAATGTGGCTTGATGAATTTTTCTTGTTAAAATCTAGTCATTTCTAATGTCAAGGCATTGAACATTTAGTGAATCATTGGCAGGAGGTCGTAAACAATGAAGGGGGAATACATTGTTGAATTAAAATAAAGCCTCAGAAATGCACAAGTGGAGATGATAACCAGTGATCCTTCAATGGCTAAGAAGATGCATTATGGGATTGGTACAAGTTGACCTTACTGGACTGAAGATAATCAAGGCTTATATTACAAATATCATTTTACATAGCAGCTAAGCTACTGCAGTTTGATGTGTTTTGCTTAACCATGATCTGGAGCTTAAGATTTGGCTCGATTAATTTTTCTTGTTAAAACCTAGTGATTTCTAATGTCGAGGCATTGAACAGCTGGTGGATCATTGGCAGGAGATTATAAACAATGAAGGGGGAATACATTGTTGAAGGATTTATCAGAAATATTAATAAATACTATTAAAATAAATTATAATAAAATGAATTTATGTAACAACCTAATAAAATCTAATTAAGAGTTTTATTTATTAGCTTCTCGTCAATCTCTTAATGAAATCAGTTGGGAAAATAATGATAAACATATATAAAAGCATATAAACATAATAAATGTCTTCAAATGATTGTCCATTTCATAATGTGTGACATCATTTGTTTACATATGGATACACATCGAGCAGATATGAATATCCGAGAGAAAATCATGAAGAATTGTAGTTTAAAAGCAGTAAAATCGACCTTGCTAACTGTTCTGGAGTTATTTCCACAATAGAACTTGTAGTCGGACTAAATGCGTCCTAAATAGGTTAAACGTAGAGAAACGTTAGGAACTTGTAATAAAGGGTTACGCAGAGTAATCGAGTTGTGGTCGCTGAACACTATTCCTCCCCTCGACTACTCCTGACTCCTACTTATAATAGGTGGGGGTGTCTATTATCTAGACAAGGTGTCTTCCACTATAACACTAACGGAAATGTTCCTATGTGGCTCAATCGGTAAAAGTACGTCAGGCTATATGACGGTTTTGTACAGGATACAGGTTCAATTCCTGTTGGAGAACGAAAATTTTCTATGACAATTTCTCGGACATTCAGGCTGGTAAATGTTGTTTAATACTATTTATTATAAACAGAGCAGTTACTTAAATATTTGTATCTATAAAAAGAACGTATAAACATAAAAAATGTCTTAAAATAAACATATATCCCATATCAGCTAAGTAATGGAAATTCTGATGATGGCCACAGAATACCTTGCCAAAACGTTGTGTCAATAACATCTATAACAATCAAAGTTGTAACAAGAGTTCAAAATAATTAAAGTATAGTGAAATACTAAAATAATGAATTAGTTTTCATGCTGTAAGCCTCAGAAATGCACATGTGGTGACCATAACCAGTGATGCTTCAAAAGGTCAGAAGAGGCATTATGGGATAGGCACAAGTTGACCATACTGAACTGAAGATAATCAAGCCTTATATTATTACAAAGATCATCTTATGTAAAAGCTAAGTTACTGCAATTATGTCACACCCCACCTTCATAGAACTGCAATTACATCACTACCCACGACTCACAGAACACCATGATATATCAATGTCATCATTCACTGCCTGTCTTTGTTGGTTTTATATTTTTGTCATATCTTGTCTTTTTGTCTTCTGAAATACCAGATCTTGCTCTTAGTTTTTTTTTTTTTTTCTGATTACCCTATTTATTTCTTGACCAGGTAGGCAAATACATCATTACTTATATTAAATAGATTAAATAGATTTAATTTAAAAAAAAAAAAAAACCCAAAAAACACTTTATAAAATTTATCTGGAATTAGTTGCAGATTGTTAGTCAAACCCATTGAACATTTTAAAAATGATGGACATTACAGTAATATTTTCTTGTTTTTCCACAAAATACTAATAGTCTTATGTTGTCTGAATATTCTTAGAAGCCTTGTCAACTATTATTCATTTTTAACTAGTATTTCTTTCATCTTATTTCTCTTGCTTTTCCACCAAGTAGTCATAGTCTTACGTTGTCTGAATTTCTTAGATGAAGCCTTGGCAATTATTATTCATTTTTGACTAGTATTTCTTTCATCTTATTTCTCTTGCTTTTCCACCCAGTAGTAATAGTCTTAAGTTGTCTGAATTTCTTAGATGAAGCCTTGTCAACTATTATTCATTTTTGACTATACCTTTTCAACTTCAAAATGATAATAATCAACTTCAAAATGGACTTATTTTCAAGTAAAAAAATTAATCAACTTCAAAATGGATTAATCAACTTCAAATTGAGAAAATGTCAAAAACCTAAATACAATCAACTTCAAAATAAGAATAAACAACTTCAAATCGAGATATTTTTTTTTGGTAAATTGAAAATTATTTTTTCAATTAATTTACCCCATGAGTAAGGAAATTGACTGTTCGTCTTCATTATATAGATGAAGAAAAAACCAAAATGCAAACAACTTAGAGGCATTGGGTGAGCCTACAGTAAAAGTAGGAGGAGAAAGTCCCGTATGGGCAAAAATGATGATCGATGATGATGCTGGAGAAACCTCTACAAAAGAAGCTGAAGAAGAATAAGCAACAGCTCCAAAGAGGACTTACGTCAAGAAAACTGGCTGGCGAAAAAAAGGCCCAGATTTTAGCTGCACATGCCGCAGCAGGAAATTGGAAAGACCTGGCAAGAACAATTGGTGTGCCTCTGCCAACAGTGTACCGTTGGTTAGTCCAGGGTGCTGATAAGAGTGACTCTAGGGGAGGAGCAAGAAAATATAAAATTATGCAAGAGCATAAGAATTTTATGGCTGAATTAATTGAAAACTCTCCTAGGGTGACTCTTCAAGACATTGTAAATAAGTTGGTTGAAAAGTATGAGGTTCGTATGACGAAAGAATGCATAAGAAAGCACTTGGACTCCATGGCCTTTACTTTAAAAGCGGTTCATTATGAACCAGAAGCTGCCAATAATAATGTCAATAAGGCGAAACGTAAGGATTACGCAGTAGCTTTATTAGAATTTCAGTCCCAAAGTGTGCTAATTCTTTATATGGATGAAACCAATTTTAATCTCCATATTTCAAGAAGAGAAGGTCGCTCTAAAAAAGCCACGAGGTGCACTACAGTCGCGGCCGGCTCCAGGGGAAATAACATCCATGTTATTGGATGTATTAGTAAGAATGGATTAATTCATCATAAAATTAAAAGAGGTTCTTTCCAAAAAGAGGATGCGAAAGAATGGACCAGGGAGTGCCTTAGAAAGGCAAATGAAAGTTATGAAAGGGGAGTTGTCTTAGTTATTGATAACGCTCCTTGCCATACTTCAATTGAAGAAGTTGTGGAGGAGGATGAATTTAGGCAACACCAAATTTTCAGACTTGCCCCCTATAGTCCGATGTTAAATCCCATTGAAAAGGTTTGGTCAGTCATTAAAGCTGACGTAAAAAGAAGTATGGCAGACTCAATTGTTGGGATTTTAAGAGGTGATGGCCAGGGATCGTTAACTACTAAAGAATTCCGCCTCAGCAAGTTAGAAGCGATGATCTCCGAGGCAATTAATAATATTTCCCCTGAGACTTGCACTAACTTTGTATCTGGAATACAGAGATTACTTCCGTCTGTAATTAACTTAGATGATGTAATCTTTTAAATAAATTTCTTAGGAACGTTTATATTTTTTTTATATTCATTTTAAGTAAAAATAAGAGAATAAATATTAAATTTATTAGTATTATAATAATTCTCAATTTGAAGTTGATTATTTTTCATTTTGAAGTTGATTAATCCGTTTTATTGATTAATTTTTTTACCTGAAATTAAGTCCATTTTGAAGTTGATTATTATCATTTTGAAGTTGAAAAAGTATAGTATTTCTTTCACCTTATTTCTCTTGCTTTTCCACCAAGTAGCCTTATTACTGTTAATTTGCCTTTCATATATTGCTCGCTTGCTTTATTCTGTTGTTATTTCCATGGTAAATGTCCAAATGAACTTCATTTTTAGTCCCCCCCCCCAGTTCAGACATTTACAGCTAAGACATGTGAGATGCACTTAAATAAAAAAGGTAAAATTTAAAAAAAAAAAAGAGAAAATTCTCAGGGTGAATAATCTTCTTTAGACTGTGAAACTTGTCAGAATTTTAAAAATATTGATTCACTATTAATTTAAAATAGTTTTTTTTAATAATATTAATACTGTATAAAATCGACCATCCACTTTCAGAGTTATTGGCCTTATAAGTTTTGCATACAAAAGCAAGCTTACTTTAAGGGTTTTTTTAAATTTTAATCAGTTTACCCAAAGCAAGGTGATAATGCCAGTAAGTTACCTGGGGTTAAAAAGAATGAGAAGAAATTAGAAGGAACGAGAAAACCTAAACAGGAAACAAGGGATAAATCTCTACCCTTGTTCAAAATGTCAGGGAGAAGTTGTTGCAAAAAGATTTCTGTGAAATGACAAACAAATTAATATGTACATTTTTAATTAAAGAAGAAAAGTTTACATAATAAAATTATCTATCACTTTATTCTTTATTTCAAATTTATTTACATTATACACATGTTAGCCCTATTCTATCAGTAATGCTTGCATTAATTCCTGACCAATGACAATCCCTTTCTTCCTCCTTTGCAATGCATTCCTATAGTAAAATCATTAGCAATGCATTTACATTATACATATAATAGTCCCTTTCAGTCAGTAATGCTTGCTTTCATTCTTGGCCATTGACAATCCCTTTCTTCATTTTCGATAGATTTCTACAAAAAATTGTCTAATGAACAATAAGACCGACACAAACGAAGTAAAAAAAAAAGCAAAAAGTTTGCTAATCTCCAGTGCAAGGGAAGTAACTCTGTGAAACATATCTAATAAGTCATGCACAAGTTACTTAAAAAAAAAAAAAAAACACAGTTCAAGTGGCAAGTTGAAAAACGATCTTTATCATCAATAGAAACAGATCTATCGTATAGTGATATTGTGTAGATATCTAGGGGGTCTGACGATCGCTTAAGGTGTGAGGCGCAGTGTAAATTTCTATCTCTAAACTCTCCAAGTTCTCCTCCATAGCAAATCTTCAACTAAAAACGTTTTTGAAAATGTGGATTAAATTCGCGAAAATGATTAAGTAATGGAACAAGTAGGAAAAAGTTTATAAATTTGACTGGGGGCCCCGGGCTGGGCTTTGCGACACTCGCTATCTTCTCAACATTTGCTTTTTTTTTACCTATCTATGTTAGAAATTAAACTGAGCCCAAATTAAATGGTGAACAATTTTCGCGGATTTTGACGTCATTCTGAGTGGGGGGCTCGTTTTTTTTGGGTTTTTTTCTCGTTCAAATCCGTGAAGTCCCAAAAAGACACCATATCAAAATCACTTTTTTTTTGTTTATCTATAATGTTGAATGTGTTAAAATTATTCAACTTTTTAACAAGAAAAAAAATCTCAAGTTGATGTTAAAAATTACCGCAAAACAAACATTGTTGATTAATTTAAGATGGAATCATCTCTGTTGGGATTATATGAAGATGTTAAAAGATATCAGAAGGTTTGAATGATCAGAAGGCTTAAAATTGTGCATTTTCAATGATCTTCCATCCACAATTAATAAAATAAAAGACAAAAATAATGATTCGAAACATAACAATTGAATTTATTAAGTATTTGATGTACATGCATATAAACTGAAAGGTTTGACAGAGTTGTGTCTCTTTGATTAGGAAATATTTTTACTTGACCTCATAAGATTAGATCAATTATTAAACTGTAGTTTAGAGGAATGAGTAGGTTGCATGTTAGAGATTGTCTATTGGACAAATTGGTAAGAGTTCAGAGATTGTACTTGCGTGAAATGTTGTAATGTTCTTTTACGTCTGACTGCATTAGTCAAGACGGGAGTTCTTTAAGGGTCAGATTTTGGCAGCAGAGGTGAGACGCACGAGTGAGTAAAAAGAGAGCGAGAATTACTCCTGTTTGGTTTTTATAATCTGTTGTACTACGTGACAGGCTCAGACTTACTTAGCACGAAAACAAACCTGTCGTGTGTAGGTGATTTGATTGGTCGAAACTAACCAATCAGCGAGCTAGATTGAAGGTGATTGACCAATGAATGCTCGTTGTATATTTTGTAAGTATGATGGTGGTGAAAATTACAACAGGAAGAGTGCATTTCCCAGCGGGGGTTAACTTGTGGAATCGTCCACAACAACCAACTCTACCCTTTTAGGAAATGCACCCTTCCTACTCGGGGTAAATAACATTTACTTACATACAAAAATATCAACGAGAATCCATTGGTCGATCACCTTCAATCCGGCTTGCTGATTGGTCAGTTTCCACCAATCAGATCGCTCGCACGCGACAAATCCATTTAGGCGCCAACTCTGTTCTGAGCCACCCACATGATACAGCGAAGATATATATATAAAAAAAAACACGTGTGATTCTCGCTCTCATTCAGGTTCCTGCTTTTCTCGACTTCCTAACTTCTCTACGACACTCGTACATCTCAACACGCCGCCAAAATGTGACCCTAAAGGAACTCTCGTCTCGACTGATCCAATCAGACGTTAATTGAACAGTACTTCATTCATGCAAGTATTATCTCTGAACTCTGTTTAACTTGTTCATACATTCCAAACATGCAACACTATTCTTATACGTTCTAATAGTCGACTTATTCAATATGAGCTCAGATACAATATTACCTAATCAAAGAGACGTAACTCCGTCTAACCTTTCAGTTCAAATATATGTATATTCGTTTCCACAATGAATCCAATTGTCATGTTTTCAACATTATCTTCCGTCTCGTATTTTGTCATCTGCTATTACACATCAAATGTAATTTGCATGATTATCACACATTTGATAGCGACCTCCAACAAGGCATAATTCTTTCCGCACCTTTTCCTGTTCAAAAATAAATAACTGTGGCGAACGCCCCTTCACACACGCCCAACAAATATGGCTACTCCATCGTACTCAGGGCCTGTCCGCTACAAATTGGCTGTCGTGGAAGATTCCACATATTTTTAGTTTGTATTTAGATACATTGGATTTATTTTCAATTTTTCTAGTTGAATTGTTCACCCATGTTGCATATGATCCATTATTGTAAATAATTAGATTACAATCAAATTTGTATTTTATATGAATACTACCTTATGAAAATTGAGATATAGTAGAGTGGGGTGTATTGTTGCGGACTGGTGAATGTATTTTTAGTTATCAGAAGGATTTATGATGTCGGTGTTCTTAAACATTCGTCCACAACAAATTAAGAGAAAAAAGGAATATTGAAAACAAATCATGCAAGAAAATTCAGAGTGAAGACAAACATAATTAAAAGTGTAACAGTAACATTGATTTATATACAATTGACATATACAATTGGGTTGAATATTTTTGGATAAATGAGGATGGTTGAATTAGATTGTGTAGAGTATTTTTGTGAAGTTTCAGCGTGTGTGAAGCTGTTATTAAGATTTGTTTGTAAAATTAAACTAAGTATTTGGTTATGTACAAAAATGTGCGAGTTCAATGAATAGTTTATGTCCGTAAGTTTGTTTAAGTTATTGTCCAAAATTGGTAGCAGTTGTGTACTTTTAGTTGTTTGGATGTTTGATTGTTTACGAATACTTATTTAGTAGTGAGTAAATATCACTTTTTAAGTATTGTAAGTAATTGCTACAAATTTTTCCTGAGAGAGCGTGGTTGTTTGCTGAGTCAGAGAAGTTTGCGCGGTAAAAGTGTAGTTGGTCAAGATTTTGACTTGCGGGGATTAGTTTGGCATCTCTCCAGGGGTGAAAGTCTGACTGTTTAAATCGATTCAGATTCTTCTATTTATAAAGTTTTGGTCAAGAAAATAGGCTCCAGAGCGCTGGGCGCGAAGAGACATTTTCGCGTGAACTTGTTACAGTTCTAAGTGTCTGAGCCAATGAGAAGTCTCGCTTGCTGAAACTAGAGTGTTGATTGGTTGATAGGTGATTTTTGGTGTAAAGTGGATTATACCGGAGGGGTGAGAGGTTAGTATGGATTATTCCATCAGTATCATAGATTTTGTTTTGCTGGGGGGGGGGGTGAGACTCTTGCCCTGGCCCTGGAAAATAATGAAATTTAAGCTTCAGTGTCCCTAGTTCAAGAGGGGTCCCTGAAGCAACATTTTGTAATGAGTGAATTTTTCAACAATATTGGTGTTCTTTTTAAGTTATTTTTTACAATGATGTTCACCCTGTACAAGGCCCAAGAGCCATTCGAGATAGAGAGTTGCAAAGTAAGAGGCATATTTCATGTGGGTATGTGGGGAAGTAACGGTTAACCATAGACATAAACAGGTTAAAATTGTAGGTTAAGTTGGTGAGCGAGTTGAACTTACATCTGACCAACGGAATACGAAGGTGATGAGGTTGGCTCGCTACAATGTGCGTACGGAAAGTAAAGACTTGCGTACATCAAAGTGTTTTCAAATTAAGTGGCGGCAGAAGGATTATCGTTGAACTTTTAAAAGGTAAGCTTAAATATGAATGCAATACTTAAATGCAGCGATCAATTTGGAGTTCTATAGTTTATTGCTGCCTATCACATCTACTTCTTCCTACCTATTGTGATTAAGGTCCAATCAAGAGTCTTCCAAAGGAGCTAGCTTAAATGCCACCTGATAGGGCAGCTTTTAAGCTAGTATTATATATATACATATATATATATTTGTGTGTGTGTGTGTGTGTGTGTGTGTGTGTGTGTGTGTGTCTGTGCGCGCGCGCGGTACTTAGTGGAAAGTGCTCAATATCAGTGATAGAGCTAACATATTCAGTTGTATGGATATGAGTTTGTAACCCTGGGTTTCACGCTTTTACAAACTCATATCAATACAATTGAATATATATATATATATATATATATATATATATATATATATATATAGATAGATAGATAGATAGATAGATAGATAGATAGATAGATAGATAGATAGATAGATAGATAGATGTAGGTTTTGCATTCATTTTTTAAAAATCTCTAAAAAGTGAAATGGCGCTGTTAATGGAGAATTAAAACAAAATACCACTTTTTATGCGTATTAAAAAACTCTTTCAAAAGAATTAAAAATAGACCACTCTTATTTCACAACAAAAAGGACTAATATATATATATATAGATAGAGGCGGTAAAGAACAGTTAAAAGTTGGATATTATACAGGCTTAAACAAGACCCCACCTTTTAAATAAGACATTTAGTCAGGTGTTGAGTAATTAGTCATTTTTTTCTAGGTATTTCCTCAGGAGCTATAGGTGTGGCTTGTATATTTGATTAAATCGTTAATGCACTCATTTGTGAGAAACAGTTAATATATATGTACTAGCTGACTTACCAGACACTTTCATGGTGAATAATTACATCAAGATTAAATGCTTATTCCCCATAACCAATCTACAAACTTTTTTCACACTGTCATCGAGGCTTAAAATATCCTGACTGCATTCTCCGTAAAGGAGCAAGACCGGCCCTCGCATGTGGTCCATTTTGATTTTATGGACAATAAGTGCAAGCCGAACCAGTGTCTGTAAGCTGGACCCGTGTTGACATTTCCGATTATGTTACAAAGCTGATCCGTGTCGACATTTCTGACTATGCTGTAATCCGGGCCCGTGTCGACATTTCTGACTATGCTGTAATCCGGGCCAGTGTCGACATTTCTATGCTCAAAGCCGGGCCCGTGTCGACATTTCTGACGATACTGTAAGCCGGGCCCATATGCTGTGTTTGCTTTGTAGCACTTAATGTTTATATTGATTATAAGCTCAATTCCTTGAAGAATTTAAATAATTTTTTTTTTGTAAAACAAGACCCCCACTTACAGAAAATCTGCTCTGAATAGTAAAATAAAAAATGCAATAAAATTAAGACATTATTTAATTAGAAAAGCTCTTAATTTCTTTTATGAATAAGAGATATTAAGAACACTATCGTATTAAAATTAGTTTTTTTCGACGAATAATTAGTTTTAATTTTTTTAATTATAATAATTTATAAAGTTTTAAATCGTTAACATTTGTAGCGGTTAGGTGATAATGTTACTAAATACTCTATTTACTAATCATAAATTAAAACGCTTACTGCAATTTGGCGATACCCAGTATTTTAAAAAAGAATTTTGATTTTTTTTGTTTGTGTATAAACGTTTCGATTTTTGTAAATACAGATGTCCATACGTGACATTAGAAAATAAGAGCGATAACTATAGTAAATTTAAAATTTATTGATAATTTTCCAATAACCGTTTTCCTAAATAAGACTATAAAGACAAAGTACCTAAAATTCGATAAATATTAGATTACTTAGAATATTTTTCTAGTATGTAGATCACTAGGTTGCTAAAGAATTATGACAAAGGCGCTCACGTTATATTCCTCAAGTAATTTTTAAAAGATACGTCAACCGTAGAAACAATTGCCAAACACAAGTCTATTGAGATAGTTGTCAACACCTCATAAAATACCCTCCTCAGTGTTAAAAATGCCTTTCAACGATATTTAAAACTAATATTTGTTTCAAATCAGTTTAATTAAACTTTAAATTAGCTAATCTTCCTCAAAGTTTCAGAAAAGTATATTTTTTTTAATAAAGAGAATTACATTGTACTGACAGATGTCTAAAAATAGCTAAAATTAGTGATTTTTAGCCATTAAAATACTTCCAGTCAATTTAAATTTGTTTTGAAATACAGCAAAGTATTTTGCTTATTGGAAATATTGAATTTAGCTATTAGCTTGAAATTGAAGATCTTCCCATTAGCAGGGTACATCCTCTAGCAGGTCTGGAACTGTGTTCGAAATAAAGTCCATGTAGACAGCTCCTGTAAGACGTGCTGGGAGAACATATGAACCTACCAGACAGTCACCTACAATTTCACTCAACACATTAATCGTAAACTGACGCTGGTGTCTAGTCTGTATTATACCATGGGGATTCCGATCCTCCCATAAATGTTGGGCGTGTAAATTTGATATTCCATCTCTTCCAGATGTTGCCTCATCTGTATACAAGACTGAAATAAAAAAAAACAAAACAACAGATCGTCTGTTTGTACAATAAACCATCGACAAAAGTTCTCCCGTGGTGGATGATCAGAGGCCGAAAAACCCTGCACATATAGCAAATGATACGGATACAGGAGCTGCTCTTGAAGTACCCTCCATGCAGTACTATGAGACGTTCGACATGCTAGGACCACTTGACGTGTACTGATACCTAAATCATCTTCGACAGCCGGTAGAATGTGATCTTCGAGGTCAGGTATACGAACGGATCGCGTTCTTCATCGATCCATAGTTTGTGTTGTCACGGATCCTGTCTCGGCAACGTGGTGATGAACAGCAGCAAAGGTTGGGTGATTCTGCGTTTCTAGACCGAAGGCAGCAATCTGAGACAGTCGTGCAGCCTCGCGTCCATTAGCATTCGCGCGATCATATACAAAAAAAATCATATCTGCCTGCTCACGATATGACTGTCCTGCCATTGTTAAACGGAACACTTCTCAGTTAACTCACTACTGCACACATTGAATGGTGAAGAGAGACTGTCCACAAATGTACACGAATGACAAATGTAACCTAGTCTACATGACAACACAGTGCCATCTACCGTAAACTTTCTTTAAACCTAATGACTCACGAACGAATGTTTATATGAACTTTTGACCTTGTTTTGGTGTGAAGAACGCGCCCCCAAAGTTTGTAAAAGTATTTTTGATACATAAAAGTAAATTATATACAGGGTGGAAGTGTAAGTGTTGAAAAAGAAAAGAAGAAAGAATAGAAAAGAAAAAAAAGAAGAGAAAGAAGAGAAGAAAAGAGAAGAAGAAAAAGAAAGAAAAAGAAAAGAAAAAGAAAAAAGAAAAAAAGAAAAGAAAAAAAAGAAGAAAAAGAAGAAAAGAAAAGAAGAAGAAAAGAAAAGAAGAAGAAAAGAAAGAAGAAAAGAAAAGAAAAAGAAGAAAAGAAAAAGAAGAAAAGAAAAAGAAGAAAAGAAAAAAGAAGAAAAGAAAAAAGAAGAAAAGAAAAAAGAAGAAAAGAAAAAAGAAGAAAAGAAAAGAAAAGAAAGAAGAAAAGAAAAGAAAGAAGAAAAGAAAAGAAAGAAGAAAAGAAAAGAAAGAAAAGAAAAGAAAGAAGAAAAGAAAAGAAAGAAGAAAAGAAAAAAGAAGAAAAGAAAAAAGAAGAAAAGAAAAAAGAAGAAAAGAAAAAAGAAGAAAAGAAAAAAAGAAAAAAGAAAAAAAGAAAAAAAGAAAAAAGAAAAAAGAAGAAAAGAAGAAAAGAAGAAAAGAAGAAAAGAAAAATGAAAAATTTTTGTTCATAATTGGAAAATTAAAAAGAATGTACACGACTAGCAACTAATAAAAATTCAGCGAATATTTTTTGCTGTTCTTGGTCTTCCTTTATCTGAATTGTCTTATCTAGGAATGTGACCCAGTTATTCCTAATTAATGTCCGGTTTTTATTTTTTTAAACTTTTTTTATACAGGTTCTTTGCATATGGCCTTTGAATATTTATTTATTTTTTTTTTTTTAGTAGCATAAGTTGAAAATACTTTTTTAAAACTCAAAATTCGATATCACGGCCATTTTCTGTTCAGTTACTCATCGCCCACCCAACAGTTGTAATCGGTCACTGGTGGACGATATCACTCAGATTGAGAAATCCTGATTTACACTGACTAATGTCATTTTTATTCCTACAACGTTTTCTACAGGTTATTTGCATATGGCCTTTGAATATTTTTTTTTAGTAGCATAAGTTGAAAATCCTTTTTTAATACTCAAAATTCTATATCACAACCATTTTCTATTTGGCTGCCCATTGCCCACCCAACAGTAGAAATCGGCCACCGGTGGGCGATATCGGCCAGGTTAAGAAACCCTGATTTACATGGTTTACATTTGGACTATTATCCTCATCTTTGTTGTTGCACTCTCCAGCTTTCAATGGCCAAAAAATTGTGATAACAACAACAATCCAAATGTAAATAATATCAATAATGATAAATTCCTCATCTCAGAATTTGAACGGAAACAAAGTTTTTGATATTTTATAAGTAGAATGCAATTATAAAATTACTTGAATTATTTAGTCATATTTTTATGTCATGCTTAAACAAGTAATAATAAGTAGAATTTGACGAAATAGTAAAATAAAATTATTAATCAGGAAAGTAATCTTAATGTGAAATTCTAACTATTGTCCTCATCTTTGTCGCCATATTTATTACAACGTTTCGTCCGTTTTACGCTCCGGCCTTCTCCAGGTCCCCAAGGACACATGGCACAGTAGATAAAGGCGTTGGTTAGATCCAGTGACAGGACCCAAAGAATGTGAGTTCAATACCCGGTTAAGGCAGTGGAAAACTTTCAGAGTGAAAAATTAACAGGAGACATCCATTAAACATGGCACGTGGAACTAGAACAGTCTACCCCAGTGAGCGAAATAAAGGGTTCAGTTCGACATTCCAACAACCTGAAGAAGGCCGGAGCGTACAACGGCCGAAACGATGTAATAAATATGGCGACAAAGATGAGGACAATAGTCTGAATAAAAGACAGATACTGAAAGGCCGAAACGTTGTTATAAATATGGCGACAAAGTTGAGGACAACAGTCCGAATAATGTAAATAATGTACATAATACCTCATCTCAGAAATATAGACAGATACTGAAAGGCCGAAACGTTGTTATAAATATGGCGACAAAGTTGAGGACAACAGTCCAAATAATGTAAATAATGTACATAATACCTCATCTCAGAAATATAGACAGATACTGAAAGGCCGAAACGTTGTTATAAATATGGCGACAAAGTTGAGGACAACAGTCCGAATAATGTAAATAATGTACATAATACCTCATCTCAGAAATATAGACAGATACTGAAAGGCCGAAACGTTGTTATAAATATGGCGACAAAGTTGAGGACAACAGTCCGAATAATGTAAATAATGTACATAATACCTCATCTCAGAAATATAGACAGATACTGAAAGGCCGAAACGTTGTTATAAATATGGCGACAAAGTTGAGGACAATAGTCCAAATAATGTAAATAATGTACATAATACCTCATCTCAGAAATATAGACAGTGAAATTTTAATGTGATGATTTTCCATCATCCTATTATTCATCACATTATATCACAATGTGGCCAGAGGAAAGCAAACTTGACCATTGAAAATGGTATATGTAATTTATTTCTATGGTCAAGGTTAGTTTTATAGTTAGGGTTAGTATTGCAAGTGTTGACAAAAAAAAAAAAAAATTAAATAATTTTTGTTCATAATTGCAAAATTAAAAAGAATATACACGACTATCAACGAATAATAATTCAGTGAATATTTGTTTTTGCTTGTCTGTTTTTTTACCTGATTTATATCCGAAATTTTTTTTTTATTTCGTCTGAATTTGAATGTTAATGACCCTTCTCAAAACTATAGAAAACACCAAAATATTCCTTGTTTTTCGGGATATTTATATCTTGTCTAGGTATGTGACCCAGTTATTCCCATTGAGCCTCCTGTTTTTTTTTTTTTTTTTAATACAGTCTCTTTGCTTAACTCTTTTGAATATGTCGCAGTTAGCTTCTCCTCATTTCCTTAATCCTCCAACAGGAGTCTCTCTCTCCCACGAGTATAAATACTGGCTGACCTTTCGCCTCTTCCTCTCTTTACGGCTTACGCACACGTGCAGCCAGCTGTCTCGACTCAGGACACGGGCCGCAACCTCACGCGTGAGGCGAGGTAAAAAAAAACCTTTTTCTTTTTTTTTTTACTTATTCCAATATGTGACCTCTCACACAAACAGCGTTTCCCATATTCTGGGAACACGCTAAAAACAAAATACGCGTTCGTACGGACACTCAACACACACACACATAACTTTCCATACAAACACTCTGTAACATTTCATGTCTTCGTGTATTAATGTTTGTTATTAATAAATATTTGTTTGCATACATGTATATCGGTCTTGTTTGTTTTCTTCATCTTCTTTGGACTCCATTAAAGTCCAACATTCTTATGTAGCTGGACCGGCCAGCGGGAAAGTTTAACCCAGAGATATCTCCCCACATCTTCACATCCCACACGGTCCACTACAAATATTTTTGTTGGGGGGGGGGGGTACTATGTGTTGAAATATGTTTTTTTTAATACAAAAAATCCTATATCGTCCAATCAAATTTCCAATCGCCCACCATTTTCTGTTCAGCTGCTCATCGCCCACTTAATAGTTGAAATCGCTCACCAGAGGGCGATGCTAGCTTTTTTACAAAGAGACTGTGTCAATTAATATACTGTGCAGTTGACAAAATAAAAAACAAACCCGAATGCCCGGAATTAAAAATACAAAATGGCGACAATTTACCCATCACTCCCTGTTTTTTTATGCTGATGATCCAGTGTTGATAATGAACACAGAAATAAAATATTTTACTAGCATAAAAAAAAAAAATATCATTGAGACCTGTAGAATTAGATTTCTACACGCTCTGTTTTAAACATGTTAAAAGAGGATCACAGATAAGTATTCTCAGTTTTTACCGAACGCATTAAAATCGGCTCCAGAGCTCAGTAGGAAAAATACTTTCTGATTGGTCCATAAATGATGTCATGTTTCTACCTACGTTCGTTCGGTTGACCTGTTCTGAATTCAACGCGCCAAAAATTGGTAAACATTCTTTCGAGCCTCACACGTGATCAAGAAAATTCATAAATATGGAACTTCGACGCGGCTGAGTCATTCCTTAAAATAATCAACTCGTCACACGAATCCATAAAACCCAACTTCCTCGCTAAAAGTTAATTTTTATTAACATCAACCTGGTTTGTGAAATTCAATTTCTTTTCAACAGCAACTCATCTAGTAACGAATTCGACCAAGACGAGATTCAGAAATCAACTCACTCAATATCTTAACATAAAAAGAAATCGTAACTATATCAGTCAGAGCGAGACAACTCTACAGTAAATCAAGCAATCTATTGTATTCAATTTCACCATAAACATACACTGTTTAATTTCTTACCAGATCTATAGCATAACACCTTTTATATTACACTTGATCACACAACCAATAACCAAAGTGGTTTAAACCATTTTATTATATCGTGTGTAGTTATATAGTTTGGTTTTGTTTTTGTTTTACGGCATATCAAACCTCAATGGGTCATTTAATGCCGACAACTTTTTTTTTTCTGGTAATAATTTTGTTTTGTGAAAAATCTATTTCTGTTAATATTTTTTTCCTCGAATATGTATAGCTAGTAATATTATTTTTTCAAAAACGTATAGCTAATAATATTATTTTTTTCAAAAACGGATAGCTCGTAATATTATTTTTTTCAAAAACGGATAGCTCGTAATATTATTTTTTCAAAAACGGATAGCTCGTAATATTATTTTTTCAAAAACGGATAGCTGGTAATATTATTTTTTCAAAAACGGATAGCTCGTAATATTATTTTTTCAAAAATGGATAGCTGGTAATATTATTTTTCCAAAAACGTATAGCTAGTAATATTATTTTTTCAAAAACGGATAGCTCGTAATATTATTTTTTTCAAAAACGGATAGCTCGTAATATTATTTTTTCAAAAATGGATAGCTGGTAATATTATTTTTCCAAAAACGTATAGCTAATAATATTATTTTTTCAAAAACGGATAGCTGGTAATATTATTTTTTCAAAAACGGATAGCTCGTAATATTTTTTCAAAAACGGATAGCTCGTAATATTTTTTTTTCTTCAAAAATTTATTTCTGGTAATATTTTTAACAAAGTATTTCTGGTATTAAAACTTATTTTTCCACTTTTATAATGCCTTTTACCTCAGTTTCTGAGTTAACTATCTGCCCATAGCTGGGACTCTAACAGGTCGGGTCCGGGTGGACCTGGGAACACCAGCAATTAAGAGGAGGTTTCACGCTCCTCAAAGCCTCCTGGTCAGAGACCTTGCTGTTGGACGTAGTTTATCGTCTTACTCTGGACGCGGATGTAGTTTATCGTCATACCCAGGACGCCCCATTGGGCGGTGTTCTTACCCCTCTGCAAAGGTGCAGTCGGCGTATTCTACAGCCCCAGCCGACAGGGCTTACTTGTTATATAAAAATATTTTCTGTTAGAACAAATATCTGCCTATTTGATTATTTCGCTTGTCATTATTGCATTTGATTTAGTAAAAATAGTAGAGGGTTAGTTGAATTAGTATTTTGTCACTGATATAGATTGGCTAATCCACTACAGAACTTTACAGCAAAGCATCGTTCATAAAGTTTTATTGGACTCAAAATGCAATAAGTAAAACAAATGAAAATAAAAACTTTTTTTTTTATCTACACCCACTTTCACGTTGAAAACATTTTCACCTCCCACGTATATAGCAAATATTCAAAAGCATATCAAAATTGTTTGGTAAAAGTTTGTTACTGCTTCATAAACTGACTTTATGGCGTAGTAAAAAAAATACCAAAAGGAAGGTAACAAATAAAACTGACTTACACGGCGTCAGCTACTACTACCGTCTTAAAGAACAAACAAAAGTAAACTTAACCATTGAAAACTATATCGAAAATACTCAAATATTCCTTGTTTGCAGGGATATTTATAACTTATCAAGGGAAGTGACTCAATTATTCCCATTATCCTCCTGTTTTTTATACTGTCACTTTGCATACTTCCTTTGAATATTTTTTTCTGATAGAATATGTTGAAACACCTTTTTAATACTCAAAATCATAGAATGCCCATCAAAATTTCCAGTCGCCCACCATTTTCGGTTCAGTTGCTCATCGCCCACAAGTTAATATTTAAATGGAGAATGTGTTTACATCGCCGAGGTATTGTTTTTCCAACGGCATCCCTTTTGTCTTAGACGTATCTATATCGTACGTCTCAGTCGGAGGCAGGCCCAGGGTAAAGGAGCTAACGTATTCAGGTATGAACAAAAAACAAGAGTACGGTGTCTACATTTTTGTACAAGATATTTTATGTTAAGTGGTTTCTCTTGTAGGTTATCCCACTTGATTTTGAAAAAAAAAAAAAAAAAAGTCTCTAGGGGGAACTTCAAAGCTTATAAAACAGCGTGCATTTATATCCCTAGTCACTTTTTGCAGTTTTTTTTTCACACAGGGTTACAGATGTAGTCGTCCGTACTGTTGGAACGCGGCCTCCAGAGATGCGTGCGTATGTATCAGGTACTCAAATTTCTCACACACAAAAACGTACATTCTGATAGCTAGTTTAAATGTTTTTTTTCTATGTAACTCGTTTATTCTTTTCGTTTATCGTAACTGTATATTCATGAAAGTCCTTTCTGCCAATACATTCAATTAATTGTCGTTTGTTTTGTGTTACTCAATTTTTTTTACTTGGTCTATTTTTAATTTTACGAATCCGCAATAATTGTTGTGAGATAAAAATATTCCAAGAGACATATTTCTACCTAAACGACACTCTTACCATGTTGGGATAGCTTTGAAAAAAAAAAAAAAAAAAAAAAAAAAAATGATCATTTATTTGCTATAAAATATATCTAGGATGATGCCCAGTATTGCAATATTTGACTACGGTGGGTCTACTAATATTACTAAGAAGTTATACACGAGCTATATGAAAAAAAAAAATCAGATTTTTCAAATATTCAGGCGTCGTACGATACATGAAGTCGGCTTATATCCAAGTATGTACGGTCTTCCTTTTCTTACGTATAGAAACAGGTCAGTTTTAATTACTTTTACATAATAAAAGCGAATGTCATTGTGTTACACTTAAACTAACACTGTGTCACTTAAAGGGACACAACTCTCTAACTTTCAATAACTCATGTTACAGAAATTTTGGATTCCAAGTTTTCATTACTGTGATTATTTTCGGCGATGTTTTTACGTGAATTCCGACGAATTTCTTTTTTGTACGCTAACAATTATTATAACTTGGAAATAAATTTGAGAATAATCGAGTTGCGAAATCCAGCGCAAGTCACCCATGAAATAAAAATAATTGTACGGAAAGTAAGGACCTACGTACATCAAACTGTCTTTAAATTAAGTGGCGACAGAAGAATTATTGTTGAACTTTTAAAAGGTAATCTTAAATATGAATTGAATACTTAAATGCAGATATCAATTTTGAGTTTTTCTGTAGTTTATCGTTGCCTATCGCATGCGGCAGCAGTATGGCTTGCAGAAATAACTCTGCCAACGGAGGACCAGATTGCAGTTAAAAGAGCCAAGGCTGCAGCGAGGAAAAGAAAGTCCTGTGTAAATGAGAACCAAGATCAAACGGCAGCCAGGAGAGCTTCCAATGCTGAGAATATGCAAAGATCTAGGGACTCTCAAACTCTTGAACAAGCCGGAGGCCCAATCAAGTGTCCTCTGTAGGACCTAGCTTAAATGCCGCACTATAGGGCAGCTTTTTAGCTAGTATATACAAATCTTCTTTTAATATACATAAAGAAATAACATTTTTTTATTTAGTTATCGACATTCCTTCATTCCACCAAGTTCTAACCTACACAGCTAAGACCCGCCATGACACGTAACTTGTAGCGGATCACCCTCATTCCCTTCGGGAGTTGTAAGTTCCACTCGAGCAGCTTCTCATGAACCACTATTTTTGGGAACCGACTTCGAAGAGGGTGCTTCCCTGATCACTACAATCTTAATCTGTTAAGATCTAGGTTTAACCGTTTTCCCCCATATAAACTGTACCGCTTAAACCCTCTATCTCGAGTGACTCTTAAGCCTTGTACAGATTGAACATTAATGTAAAAAAAAAAAAAAAAAAAAATATTTTCTTTATTATCTGTAAATTGCCATGTTCTCTTCTGAAATGTAGTAGAGTGGTTTTCAGTTGCATTCTCCACGGTGGATTCATTGCATTTACTTACGCGCAAATATCCTTGGAAAATGTTTGAACTCATATTCCCCCACCCCGCAATGGGTTAAATAGTAGGACCGGTATTTGAAAAAAGTATTGTTATTCTCGATAAAAAATAAAATTGCTCTTACAATGCAGAACATGTTTCAGCTTTAAATAACCCACAAAATAAAAAACAACAAACAAAACAAAACAAAACAACAAAAAAAAACAAAACAAAACAACAAAAAAAAAAAAAACAAAACAACAAAAAAAAAAAAAACAACAAAAAAAAACAACAAACACAAAACAAAACAAAAAAGAAAAACAAAACAAAAACAAAAACATCAAAACAAAAAAAACAAACAAACAGAAAATTAAAAAAAAACCCACAAAGGTTGATAAGAAAAAAAAAAGTAAACAAACAATAGTTCAGGTTGACCTAAGCCTTATGAAGAAAATTCGATAGACGAAACTTCGGAAGCCGTCGATATTTGTGCTAGCAGGAAATCACTAGTCATCGTGGCCGAGGGTTTGAGCGTACTGACCTTGTTCAAACTGTTGATCGTTCTTGGCTATGACTTATCTGTATAGCTAGCCAATCCCTATTGCAGGCGCTTGCTCAGGCATATTTGTGTTTGTTCAAAATCCACAGAGCCCACTTGTGGTTTATACTGCAACTATGCTGAGAAGACCTCAGTTAGAGTTTATGGGAAAGAGCGTGTAATCTAGCGTGATTAACAATTTGAACAAGGCCAGCACGCTCAAGCCCTCAGCCACGATGACTTGTGATTTCGTGCTAGCACAGCTATCGACACCACCCAAGGCTTCCGTCTACCCAACTCACAAGGTTTGAGTCAACTCGTCGTATGGTTTTCAGGCCGCACGCTGGGATCGACCCCCTCCAGTCCGATAACATCAGGAAGTCTTCTTCCCGACAAATCGACTATGGTGAGATTCGAACCCGGTTTTCGTTGTCAGAATGCGAACGTTCTATCCACTCGGCCACGTGCCCATTGTTTATGTGCTGCAACTAAGGTCCGCTCAGTATAGTTTAAGTATAAATGACAGGTGAGATTTTTAGGTGGTGAAGAAACAGAAAATGTGTTGAGCAGGGCGCCTGCAAGAGAGATACACTTTTAAACTCCATAGTCTCCCGAGGGATGAAATTGGAGAGCCGAGTTCGAATTCCGGATGCGTTCGTTATATTCACTTACAAAAAAATACTACTGGGAAAAGTATGAATCTATCACTTCGCCCTCCAGCTATGGGTTGAATAGCAGGCTTCTATAGCCTTGGTTGGCAACCAAGTCTACGACAGAAAGAAATGGCAACAGCGGAAAAATCTGCCTAGAAAGATCATGTATCACGTATTGCACTTAACTGAGACTGACAGGTGTCTGCCTTAAACTGGTTGCCACCAAAAGCTAGAGAGCCCAGTCTAATCTACTATTTAACCCAAAGCTGGGGAGAAAAGAGACGGATTCATTCCTTTCACGGTGGAAAGTGTAGCAGCAATGAAAAAGCAAGACAAAAAAACAAAACAAACAACCCCCGCCAAAAAAACAAGAAAAAAAAAAACAAGAAAAAAAAACAAGAAAAAAAACAACAACAACAACAGAATAGACCAGAATTTGAACTCGGTTGGCCGATTCCATTTGTCGCGTCCATGTCCTTTACTCAACCGTACATCTTCGTAGTAACCTAGGGAAACTAATCCCAGAGAGCCAGAAAGCAACATGTAAGAGGTGGCATGACCGAAAATCCGATAAAAATCTGGCCCAGCCACTCCCGGGTGATATGAAAGGGTGCAGTGTTACTGGAACGCGCATGAATCCCGCGACCCAGGATTTCGCTACAGTACGTAAAGATTTCGTTAGAAACAAAGAAAAGGGTGCTGAATTGCTATGTGATATCCATCCTCTGCATATCGCAGTGAATGTCTGTCTGTATTTCTGAGATGAGGTATTGTAACCATTTCCACTATTTACATTGTTCGGACTATTGTCCTCGTCTCCATTGTCATGTTCACGACGTTTCGGCTGTTGTACGCACCGGCCTTCTCCAGGAGCGGTATATTTCTGAAATGAGGTATTGTAACCATTTACACTATTTACATTGTTCGGACTATTGTCCTCGTCTTCATTGTCATGTTCACGACGTTTCGGCTGTTGTACACTCCCGCCTTCTTTGTTGGAATTTCGAACCCTTTATTTAGCCCACGGTGTCTAGGTTGTTCTAATTCCACGTGCCATGCCCCCTTTATATATTTCAGTTTTAGTTAATTCGCCTTAATAACTCTCCACGTTTTCAGTTCTGATGTGTCAAGTCACTTTATGTATCAATCAACCAACGCTTTTATCCACTCGGCCATGTGTCCTTGGGACGAGATAAACGGTTCGGTTTGAAATACCAACAAATATCACCTGATGAAGACCGGAGTGTACAATAGCCGAAACGTCGGGACTGTGGCAGTAAAGATGAGGGCAACAGACCGAACAAAGGAAATTGTGTAGATATGGCAATGAAAGATGGACGCCCCCCGCCCCATGGATGCTGAGAAAACTAGAGGCAGCAGAAATGTGGTTCTACAGAAGGGTGTTGAAAATTCCATGAACGAAGCGAGTAAGCAACAAGGAACTCTTGAAAGAAAATGGGACTCAGAATCAGGAAAAATAGCTGGAATTCCTTGGACATATAATGAGGAAAGAGAGCACGGAAAGCATAACACTCACGAGGCATATCGAGGGCAAGAAATACAGGGGAAGGCAGCTTGTATGAATGGGTGACGGAACAAGGGACGGTGGCCTTACCAAAGGGGGAAAACCTGCTAAGGCTCACAAGTGATAGGAAGTTGTGGAGAGTCATGATTACCTATATCCTGAAGGTACGTAGTATGAATAATGAGAAAGAAAGAAAGAAAGAAAAAGAGAAAAGAAAGAAAAAGAGAAAAGAAAGAAAAAGAGAAAAGAAAGAAAAAGAGAAAACAAAGAGAAAGAAACAAAGAAAAAGAGAAAGAAACAAAGAGAAAGAGAAAGAGAAAGAAAAAGAAAGAGAGAAAAAGAGAGAGAAAGAAAAAGAGAAAGAAAAAGAAAAAAGAAAAAAGAAAAAGAGGAAGAAAGAAAGAAAAAGAAGGAAAAAAAGAAAGAAAAAGAAGGAAAAAATAAATAATAATAATAACCCACGCTTTAATATAGGCGGTGCCTTGAGAAAAGGCAGCATGACATGGACCTCGTTGATTCAACACTCAGGACCATCCACCGCTATATATTTATACGAGTTGCTACCTATATTCTAGTAATTTTTAGAATGTTAGATTTCAATTTTAATTATAGTCTATCAAGCAAGCCTATCAAGACCGGTTTTACAGAGCTTCATAAGGATGGAAAGGAATTTATAAATATATTTAATAAGTACATGACCGCTGCCCACTCGTTCATTCATGCCCACTCGTTAAAAGACCATATCCACTCGTTAAAAGATCATGACCAACCCTGAATTTTAAGTGTAATTAGTTATTGTCGATCATGAGAACCAGCAAAAGACTTACACTTCTCACCGACTTTGCAAAAAAGACATTTTCGGCTGTGCCGTTTTTGGCCATCGTCGAGGACAGGGACCCGATGCACTTGTGGGCGCCTTGGTAGGCCAGCAATCCTCATTTGTCAGAGGACTGATATCAAAGTATGTCTCATAACTAATTAACGGTCTTTGATTAACAGTGTGTGTGTATGTGTGTGCAGCATAAGTACACACACATTATATATACTATAGTGGGTTATCAGTTATAGTGAAGTGTATGAGTGTTGAAACAGATTAGTTTGATTTGGCCTTGTTAGTTAGATAGCCCACCATAAGAAGGGTATAAAACAGGAAAATCAAATTGTAAAGTGAAACAACAAATTTATATACATATAAATCAATTTGGGTCATTACAAATAAAATTAATGTATTTTGGTTGAAACAAGGTCGTCAAAATGTTCGTAGTAGTCCTTGCAAGAATGAGTTTATGTGTACGTAGGCAGGAACGTATGCGTGGATGTATGTATGTATATATGAGCGTTATCGCTGGGTAGGAATGTCTTTGAAGTAATCGCTCAGTCTTAAGATGTTCCGTTCGTTTATCAAGTATAAAAGAGGTGAGGGAGAAAGGTAGAGATAATAATAACGATCGCTTGACGTTTGTCAAGGGACGTGTTAATACACACGTCTCCTCTTTGTCACAGGCGATCTTGCCAGTCTTTTATTTTGTTTGTGGGGCTTGAAAAGGTCATTTAGGAATTCACTCCCAGGTATGATTCGGGCGTTTCCATTGGACGACGAACAAACTTCGCGTTGGCTCGCGAAAAGGTCCGTATAAGAATTTGTTTCTGAGTAATGAATATTTTGAATTTTGTTTTTAAATGTTTCCTAGTTTTCTATTGGCCGAAAACCATTTCGCATCAAGGTGTGAAATTTCACGAGTTTTGTTTGGGATTTGCTTTTGCGTGTGTGCTAAGCAAAGTTTGTAAATTCGAGTCTTTTTAATTTCTAACAAAATCAATGAGTCAGTGCTTAGCATTTGAATTTTAAATCTTGTTTTGTTCACTACAATACTAGTGTACCCTTGCCGTCAAAATTGACAGCAAGAAAAAATGAATTATAAGTAATATATATTATATTGTAAGTAATTTTCGTTTAATCCAACTACAATTTTGTAATTTAAAACAGTTCGTTGTTAATGTTGTTAATTGAACAGTGTACAATTTATAAAAACCTAAGGAAAGATATCCATTTATTATTCTCATAAATGTTACATATTTACAAACAAAATGATAACATGATCCCGGTTCAGCCCTCGGCTACCATTCACATTTGAGGCGATTTCAAGATTCACAAGGGGTGATTCATCCACTCAAATAGAACTGAAATACTGTTAATACTTCTCGCTATCCTACAAGGCTGAACCAGATTATAAATGAGCCTAGTCGTGTTCCCGATACAGCTCGGTCTCATGCTAACCACTTAGGTGAAGGCTGAAAGTTACAACGGCCGTAACATTGTGATAACAAGATAAAAAGATGAGGACTTTATTACCCATGTAAAGTGTAAATAGTTTTATAGTACTTGTTTATTCAAGCTTCCTAATATAGATAAACAGTTTTGTTTTTGCTTTGTTGCAAAAATCGTTCCATTTAGGCCAGATCGCATTTTGCAGAATTCTTTGCAATCCTCACATGTCAGAGGACTGATATCAAGGAATGTCTCATGACTAATTAATGGTCTTTGATTAATAGTGTATGCATGTATGCAGCATAAGTGCACACACACAGACACACATTATATATACTAGTGTTTCGCAGTTAGTTAGGTAGGTTCTCCTCAGTTCTTTAATCCTTCAACAGGGGTCTCTCACCCCTGGCTATAAATACTGGCTGACCCTTCTCTCTCTCTCTCTTTTCCGACTTAGGCCTTGGGCCGCTACCTCGCACGGAGACGAGGTAAAATCTTTCTTTTTCCACTTACACCAATATGTGACTCTCACAGATACAGCGTTTCCCAAATTCTGGGAACACGCTAAGAACAATACACGTACGTACGAACACTTACAACACGCACACATAATTTCTCCATACAAACTCTATGTAACAGTCCATGTCTTTGCTTAACTTGTTTTGTTATTAATATATATTTGTTTACCCATATATATTGGTCTTGTTTGTTTTCTTTGGTCTTAATTCTCCCAACATTCTCATGTAGCTGGACCGGCCAGCAGGAAATTTTAACCTTCTGATATCTCTTCACATCTTCACCCCTACGGTCCGCTACATGTGTACCTGTGCCGTCAAAATTGACGGCAAGAAAGAATCTATTATAAGTAGATTATATTGTAAGTAATTTTCGTTTAATCCAAGTACAATTTTGTAATTTAAAACAGTTCGTTGTTAATGTTGTTAATTGAACAATGTACAATTTATAAAAACCTAAGGAAAGATATCCGTTTATTATCGTCATAAATGTTAGATATTTACAGCCAAAATTATGTTTACTGCAAAAGTAAACAAAGCAGTAAGTTGAGTAATCCTTGAAAAGTCCGTAGATTCAATCTGGAATTTAGACTTTGCTTATTTCTCGTACTACTAAGAGCAAAGCGACGTATTTTTTTCTCAAGCTATTAGCAAATTCCACAGGATATGCTGCGAATCGTAACATAAAAACGGCGTAAAAACTATCGAATTATTTAATTGTAAAAAAAGCTTTTAATTGCTATCATCAATCAATGAAGGATGTAATTGTAAGAGTGAATAAAAAACAAAAACACACTTTCGATGATTAATGAATTATTATAAGAATTGTCCCCCCCCACTCTTTTTTTATTTTTAAAGTTATATAGATATATGTGGCGTACGAAGCCTCTTCCATAACGGGACCAAGTTAGCACGGCACCGGGTGGGTCATCGTTATTTTGCACACTGCCCCTCAATTGTTACATACCTAAATATATATGAGGCAATAGATATCGAGAGAGAGAGAGAGAGAGAGACATCGGGACAGAAAGAGAGAGATCGAGAGATATCCAGGGGGAGATCGAGAAACAGAAAGAGAGAGATCGAGAGACAGAAAGAGAGAGAGACATAAAGAGAGAGATCTAGAAACAGAAAGAGAGAGATCGAGAGACAGAAAGAGAGAGATCGAGAGACAGAAAGAGAGAGATCGAGAGACAGAAAGAGAGAGATCGAGAGACAGAAAGAGAGAGATCGAGAGACAGACAAAGAGAGAGATCGAGAGACAGACAAAGAGAGAGAGAGAGAGAGAGAGAGAGAAAGAGAGAGATTGAGAAGATATAACAACTAATATATCCTGACGAATTCCAATCCATATTTTATCTGCATTTGAACTTTTTATATATATATATATATATATATATATATATATAAAAAAAGAGGTGTTTTTCGGCAGCAAATGATCCTTTCAAACATTCGGTTAAATAATATCGACAAGTTCTGTTTATCAGTTATTTTTAATTAAATTTGTTTTCGATAAATTTTTCAAAGTTCATATTTATTTCGATTTTATATTATTTTTCCGAGTACTTTCGAATGTTGTTCCATTTTTTTTTTTTTGAAGAATCGTTCCGTTTATATTTACGCAACTATTCTTGGTTTTAATTCCGCCATTCTCACCTTTTGTTGGAACCAATTTCAAACGTGAGAATTCGGAATTAAAGAAATCCATTATGCCTGAAATAGTAGCCGGGTATAACTTCTCATTTAAGGACCAGATCGTTGGCAAGAAACGCGGTCGTTAAGCGAGGAGTGACTGTATATACGTATAGACTGCTTAAAATTTGGGTATTTTTGCAGTGCCCATATAGCGCCAATTGCCTTTCCATCCGTTCACTTGGTCGCCTTTAAGAAGCTTTCTCCGTGTCGCTGTTAGTGTCATAAAAATAGCTTGTCTTTTTATTCCCTTTGCCAGATTGGAATTTGCAGTGTTAATGCACTCGATACGTCTGCAAGGGAAATGTGAATGTCAAATTATTATGCGTTGCGCGTAATATTACATTAAATCGTCTTCCGCTAAAGACGAGCTCATTATGCAAATACACACACGCACAAAAAGACGGAAAAGAAGAAAAAAATGGAAAAAAACGAAAAATAAGAGGAAGAGTAAAAAAGAAAAAAAGAGGGAAGAGAAAAAAGAGAAAAACGTGAAAAAAAGGGGTGAAAATGAGAAACAAAAGAAAAATGTGAAAATAAGAGAGAGAATGTGAAAAAGGCAAGAGAAAAAGCGGAAAAATGGGGAAAAAAAGAGAGGAAAAAGGAAAGGGAAAAAAGGGGAAAAAGAAAAGGGGAAAAGAAAGGAAGAATGAGGAAAACTGAAAAGAGAAAAAGAAGGAAAAGAGAAGGAAAAGGGGAAAAAAGGAAAAGAGAAGGAAAAGGGGAAAAAAGGAAAAGAGAAGGAAAGGGGGAAAAAAGGAAAAGAGAAGGAAAAGGGGAAAAAAGGAAAAGAGAAGGAAAAGGGGAAAAAAGGAAAAGAGAAGGAAAAGGGAAAAAAGGAAAAACAAAAAACTAATGAAAAGAAAATTAAAAATCGAGATAAAAAGGAAAAAACAATCAGCGAATCTAGACAAAAATTAAAAAGCGAAAAAAAAAAAAAACACAAAAAAATTTATTTCCGTTGTTTTTTTTCTTTTCAAATGAAGACTGTTAAATCATTTTTATTCAGATTTTTAATTGTTTAACATCATTCCCCAGAAGACAACTCTCGAGCTTCTTTTCTTTAAGACCATTAAACGAATAGACAACCATTTCCTCCTGTCTCAATAGTAAATCCGGCATTGCTGACAAACTTAACCTGGCCGTTGGTCTCGAACCGAAAATGTTCTCATTTATCCACCATTGACAAACCACCTTGACTCCTATCAGCATGCTTGATGCTCAACTTCACGAGACCGTCTCACTGCGCCTGCCCGGCCTCACGTTTTCCACTGGCCTTCAAATCTCCAAATCTACCATTCGTCCATGAATGTAACCAGTCAGTTATGTGCCATGCGTGATACACGCTTAGGCGATCATGTATCTTTCGATACACAAGTGACGAGGTAGATTTTTTTCCCGCAGTAGGTTGCCATTTCTTTCTGCGGTAGACCAACTGCAATCCAAGGCTATAGAACCCAGTCTACCCTGCTATTTACTCACAGCTGGTTGCGGGGTAGGGGAGAGAAGAGGATTCATACCTTTCCCAAGCGTATTAACACGTAAGTGAATATAATGGATTCGACTGGAATTCGAACTCGGCTCTCTGATTACTCAATCCGAGCCGCTATCTATTACTTCATTTTCCCGCAGTAGGTTGCCATTTCTTTCTGTGGTAGACCAGTTGTCATCCAAGCCTATAGAACCCGGTCTGTCCTGCTATTTACCCATAGCTGTAGAGCAGAAGAGGATTCATACCTTTCCCAAGAGTATTAGCAAGTGAATGTAATGGATTTGGCAGGAATTCAAACTCAGCAGTCTTGTTGGATTAGTTCATTAGCAATTGGGAGGGGGTTGGTAATTAATATTTGGAGGAATTATATATATATATATATATATATATATATATATATATATATATATATATATATATAGAATTGGACATAGTCCGACAATTTATTTAAAGACATTTATATTATGTTTAACGTTCTTTTTATAGATACAAGTATTTAAGCAAATGCTCTGTTTTATAATAAACAGTATTAAATAACATTTACCGGCCTGAATGTCCGAGAAATTTTCATAGAAAATTTTCGCTCTCCGACAGGAATCGAACCTGTATCCTATACGGAACCATCATTTCGCGTGATGTGCCTTAACCGTTCGGCACAGGCATTTGCTTAAATACTTGTATCTATAAAAAGAACGTTAAACATAATATAAATGTCTTATATATATATATATATATATATATATATATATAAATATATATATATATTATATATATATATATATATATATAAATATATATATATATTATATATATATATATATATATATATATATATATATATATATTATATATAGCATAATGAGAAGCCACGTATACTTTCTTGATATGCATATAATATGGAGAAAACAACTGAAAAGTTGCAAATTAAAAGAAAAAAAATTGAATGTTTTTTTTGTGAAAGTATTTATTTATATTTTTATATATATATATATATTTGATATTTCAGATCGCCCCGATCTTTCGTCAGAAATTAATTAAATAACTGTATTCAGAAGTTTGTTTTCAAGTAGCGTCCGTCGCGAGACGCGGATGTCACGTGATGTGGAATGCAACTGTGTTTGAATATTTCTAACGTAAATCTAACGATAATATTTTAGATGTTGTTTAAAAAGGTTTTTTAACTATATCTAAAGAAATTTTTTAACTATTGAAATATTTATACAGATTAAAAATTCCCAAGTCTTTGTTTAACCCTAGTTTATATGTGTCTAATTTTAAAATCCAGTATTTCTCTTTTTTTCTGCGTGTGTATGTGGAACTAAAATTTCTCTTATATCCGAGTTTCTCTTATATCCGGGTTACACTGTAAAATAAAATAATATTAATAATGATGAAAAAATGTCGTCTCATTAAGTTTAAACATGTAAATAATTAAATCATATTTTCTCCCCGTCTTGACACGAACTTGTCTGCTTCACTATGAACCATCATATGTCATTTTGAAAGAACGTCAACACCTCAAATAAAGAAGGCCGCTTGAGCAAAGGTATCCGGTTCAACAACCTTGCCAGGTGCGGAAAAGGCGAACTAGGGGGAGGTGCAGTCTTTAATACACTTCTCTCTTTTTACAATTTACTCTCTGCTGCGTTTAAGAAAAGAAACGTATGAGGCAAGTAGGAAACATTTTACGTAGAAAACCTGTTACTGGGTCGCCTATTTGCCATTGGTTCATTTTGAAGCAGAAAAGAATAGTTAATTTCGTATTGGTTTCATTGTTGGTCAGCCAACAACACTGATAATCAATAAGCAATCATTACATGTGTTTATCGATTATTGATTGGGACCAAAAGTGTTTACGGGTCTCAAAGGACTAAATTGATTTATGAAAGCTTAAAAAACAAATCGTTACTTTTCTTTTCTCTAACATATTTCAAGTCATTTTAAAGGTTATGAATTTTGGGATTGTCAGTCAGAATTCCTGACTAATGACCGCCCTGGGTATGACGATAAACTGCATCCGGCAGGATTTGAGGAGCTTGGAACTAAATCTTATTTGCTGCTGTTACCAGGTCCACCCTGGCCCGGGGTGGTAGCACCTTTTAAGGGCCCCAGCTATGAACAAATAGTTCACCGCCAAACACTATAAAATACATAAATAAAAGATTTTTATAGATAAAATACCAGCAATACATTAAAAAAATGTAAATATTACCACTAACAGATTTGACTCTCGACAAAAAACCCTCTTTAGAGAAATACGCCAATGAAACATGAATTCTTACAAAGAATACATATTCTATTCATACAAACCAATTTTCAAAATCTTGTTGGCATTAAATAAGCTA
>OZ038509.1:20658916-20776416 GCA_964036315.1 Acanthosepion esculentum | reverse complement strand
GGCTATTTAATGCAGACAAAATTTTTATTGCTGGTAATATCTTTTTTTTTTTTTTTTCAAAAAATGTATTACTGGTAATATCTTTTTTTTTTTTTTTTCAAAAAATGTATTACTGGTAATATCTTTTTTTTTTTTTTTTTCAAAAAATGTATTACTGGTAATATCTTTTTTTTTTTTTTTTTTCAAAAAATGTATTACTGGTAATATCTTTTTTTTTTTTTTTTTCAAAAAATGTATTACTGGTAATATCTTTTTTTTTTTTTTTTTTCAAAAAATGTATTACTGGTAATATCTTTTTTTTTTTTTTTTTCAAAAAATGTATTACTGGTAATATCTTTTTTTTTCAAAAAATGTATTACTGGTAATATTTTTTTTTATTTTTTTCAAAAATGTATTACTAGTAATAATTTTTTACAAAGTATTTCTGTTATTAAAACCTATTTTTACACTTTCATAATGTTTTGACTCTAGTTTGGGGGTTCACTATTTACCTATAGCTGGGATCCTAACAGGTGCTACCACCTCGGGTCAGGTTGGATCTGGGAACACCAGCAATTAAGAGGTGGTTCCACGCTCCTCAAAATCTCCTGATCAGAGGCTTTCCTGTTGGCCCTAGTTCATCGTAAAACCCAGAACGCACGTACATACGTGTATGTATTGTTGTTCAATGAGTTTCCCATGGTGGGAAAAACGCAATCTTCTGCAAGAGATTTACATTGTTATCGTATAAATTGAAAAGTAAGAAGATATTCACTAACCTCCCCACGCGGTCAGATGTGGCACAAGGCCGAAATTAATGTGGGGGAAACCGAGCCCATAGGCTCGGGCAAAAATTCGCCGAAGACCCCGTATAAAACGGTGCCGGGTAGCTGCCTTCAATCCCCAGACGAGTCTCTGCCCTTCGACGTTCCTCTCTGTCCGGAGGCAGAGAATTTGATAAGCACACCGAGAAGTGCCTTCCACAGTGAAATGTAAGAATAGGCCGCGGAAAGATATCGTCGAGTATTTCTAGTGTTGGAAAGCGTTCCCTAGTAACAGTTTCGGAAACTAGGAGGAAATAACCCGACAGTGTAACTTAATGTCGAAATTTAAATAATTTGAACACAATTTTATGGCTTCCAATAAATATTCGAATGCATTTGTATGCCTTCCAGTCATGTAGGATAAAACACAAGAGAATAACAAAGAAATAATATTAATAACCGTCATCAAACAATTATCAATGTGTATTTACTGACTTATATATTTCCTGAGCCATTTGCATTTTGAAGGGAGGTAAATCAAGGTAAGTTATTTAATTTATGAGTGATTACTTCCCTTAGTCGTATTAAAAAAATCTGTCCAAATAAACTATTTATTTTGACAAAAATTACTTTTTGTGAAAAATGAACAGTTTAATTAATCAGTTCCTTTACCTTCCCATTTCTTTCTCAGTCTTATTAGTTTAAGCCTTTCGTGTTAGGTAATCAGACACGTTTGTCTGATAAGTGATTGTCTTGCTTTTGAACTCAACTTGGTTTTCATTTTTCAAATAGGCTTTTTGTCGTTGTCGTCTTTGTCGTTTTGTTGATAAATCTTTTTCATCCGAAAGATATTTTCCATTTCACTGTTATATTAAACACATAAATTATAGCATGAAAAGATATTGAGTAAAAAGATTTATAGAATAGCGGATTATAGGTATGTAGCGGGCCCCTAAACGACAAGGTTTCCAAATGTGCTGTGGACGTGCAACGTTGCAGGTCCCGCCACAATTATTTTATTTTTGTCTAGGAAAGGTGTGGAAAGGATCATTGCCATTATGCTGGAGGTCGCTATCCAATGTGGTGGTCACAGTGCAATTAATATTTGACATAAAATAGCACATGGTATAAAATACAAGACAGAACGTAGGGTTGAAAACATAACAATTGAATTTATTAAGTATTTGATGGACATGCATGTGAACTGAAAGGGTTAGACAGAGTTGTGTCTCTTAGACTAGGTAATATTTGTATCTAAGCTCATAACGAATAAGTTGATTATTAAATTGTAATTTAGAAGAATGAGTATGTGTTGAGTGTTTGGAATTTTGTATTGTACAAGTTGTATAAAGTTCAGAATTATACTTGCATGAAATGTTGTAAAGTTCTTTTACGTCTGACTGCATTAGTCAAGACGGGAGTTCTTTTAGAGTCACATTTTGGCAGCCGAGTTGAGATGTACGAGTGAGAACCAAGAGGGAGCGAGACGAAAGAGAGAGAGAGAATCACTCGTGTTTTGGTTTTATAGTATGTTGTCTCACGTGACAGGCTCCGACTGAATTGGCGCTAAAATAGATCTGTCGCGTGGGAGTGATTTTATTGGTCGAAACTGACCAATCAGCGAGCTAGATTGAATGTGATTAACCAATGAATGCTTGTTAATTATTTTCTATGAAAGCATGATGTTGGTCTTTACTACAATAGGAAGAGTGCATTTCCTAGCAGGATAAACTGGTTGTTGCACATGTACCACTGAACGTCGAAAAAAAATATATATATATATATATATATATAAAGGCGTAGAGGGAGAATGCTGAATATGCAGTATTAATAGCAAACGAATAACATGCATGTAAATTCTCAAAGTCATGTCGCATCACAAGTAAAGGAAAAAAACAAGACCTATATATATATCTCAACAAATATATGCATTAAACAACAATTTTACAAGTGACAAAGACATTAACATTTGTGTTTGTGTGTGAACGTAAAGTGTTTGTATTATGGTGAATGTTCGTACGTACGTGTATGTGTGTCTCATGGCGTTTTCCCACAAGTGGGCGAAAAGGCGGATTTCTACGAGAGATTACATTTTTAAATGTGTCCGCTGAAATGCAAAGTGGAAAAGGTTATTTACCGCACCTCCCCGCGAGGCAAGATGTAGCACAACGCCGTTTTTAATGCGCGGTTAAAACCGAGCCCGTGGGCTCGGGCAAAAAATCCCCGTTGACCCCGTAAAAACGGGGTCGGGTAGGTGTCTACCACCCCAGACGAGACACTGCCCTTCGGCATAGCCTCGTCTGGGTTTCTCTCTGCCCGAAGGCAGATAGTTCGGCCAGCATAGCGAATCTCCAACTAATTGCCGATGCAAAGTGAAAACGAGAACGAGGCAAGAAGTCGCCTAGTATTTATAATGTAAGGAGAGAGTCCCCTAGTGAACAATTAGGGAATTAAGGAGGAGATAACTCCGACAAAGGGAACAGATTATTTAAGTGGCTCATTGGCCTCTATTTTAATTGTGAATTCTTTATCTCAGCTTAATTATATTTCAATACATTGTTTCAAATCTTCTGTTTCCTTGCATCTCACCATGAAAAACCTAATAATTGCCATCGTTTTGGATGGCACAGGTACACTAGTAGCGTGATAACAGTTGCGTAAAAATGTATTACTCATTCCTAATGATTAAACTAAAGAGTACTCATGAATTGCCTATCAACCCCTTTCAGAATTTAACTTAAAGCATTATATACCAAGAAAAGGCGAGAAAGAAAAGATACTACACTTTCATCTCGGTCTGATGGTTAGGGAGTGAAGAAAAGCATAGCACTGGCTGCTCGGTCAGTGAATACCCAAATGTTTCCTTCTTAGGAAACATCTTATATTACCATTAGAGATGAAGAGTACCGATACTATACATTGAATTGACTACGATGCCCCCCCCCCCACCAAAAAAAAAAAGCACAGAGGTGGATGAAACATGGAGCCTACAAAAACACAAAAATAATTTAAATATCAATTATCTCGCCATCTTTTGTTACATGCGTAAAACATTCGTTTATTTAAATCAGGAATAACAGACAAGAAACATCGATATTAAATATACATGATCTGAATGTTTGTCTTATTCCCGATTTGATTGGCCTGGGTAGAGATTCTAGAGCAATAGTGTTCGCTATTAAATATATATGGTCTTCATGTTTAGTATGGTTTATTCCTGATTTGCCGGGGGGAGGAGGGCGGGGAGATGCTAGAGAAAAAGTGTTCGCTATTAAATATATATGGTCTTTATGTGTGGCAGGGTGCTCGACAGCACAGCTTGAACAGATTCCAGCTAGTGTATTTACTAACCTCCCCACGCGATCAGATGTGGCACAAGGCTGGGTTTAACGTGGGGACATCCGAGCCCGTAGACTCAGCCAAAAATTCCCGTACACTCCGTATAATACGGGTTCGAGTAGCTGTTTCCCCGAGACGAGACTGCTCTTCGGCATAGCCTTGTCTGGGGATGCTCTCTGCTCAAAGGCAGAGGGTTTGATCAGCACAGCTGAAAAAGATTTCAGGTAGAGTATATAGCAGTCACATGTGGCACAAGGCAAAAAAATCCCCGTAGACCCCGCATAAATGGGATCGGGTCTGTCTACCTCCCCGAACGAAATTGCTCTTCGACATCGCCTCCTTCGGGTTCCTCTCTGCCCGAACGTTGAGAGTTCCACAGTGCAGATGAAAAAGATTTCAGCTAGACGAGGGTAGATGTGGCACAAGGCCGAGTTTAACGTGGGTCTTCCGAGCCCGTAAGCTCGGTAAAAAAATCCCCGTAGAACCCGAATAAACGGGATCGGGTCAGTCTACCTCCCCGAACGAAACTGCCGTTCGGCAGAGCCTCGTCCGGGTTCCTCTCTGCTCTGAGGCGGAGAGTTCGACCAGCAAGCCGAAAAGATTTCGGCTAGACAATATCTATTACCCCCAGCCCCGGTAAATGTGGCACAAGGCCGAGTTTTACGTGGGTCTTCCGAGCCCGTAGGTTTGGACAAAAATATTCCCTTCGAAAAGATTTCGGCTCGTATATTTAGCCACCCCGTCACGAGGGTTGTATGTGGCACAAGGCCGGGTTTAATGTGGGTTTTCCGAGCCCGTAGGCTCGGTCAAAAATATTTCCTTTCGGGTTCAGGGTCAGTCTACCACCCCGAACGAGAGACTGCACTTCTGCGGAGCCTCATCCGAGTTCCTCTCTGCCCGAAGGCAGAGTTCGACTGTATAGCCGAAAAGATTTCGGCTAGACAATATTTAGCCACCCCCCACGAGGGTTGCATATGGCACAAGGCCGGGTTTAACGTGGGTTTCCCGAGCCCGTAGGCTCGGCCAAAATATGCCCGTAGAACCCGTATAAACGGGATCGGGTTGTCAACCTCCCCGAACGAGAGACTGCCCTTCGGCGGTGCCTCGTCCGGGTTCCTTTCTGCTCATAGGCAGAGAGTTCGACAGTCTAGCCGAAAAGATTTTGGCTAGTCTCTATAGTCCGTTGACACTTATAAGCTGATACTTATAAGCAGTTACCTATTGTGTAGTCCCTCATGGGGGTGACAGGTTATTTCATTACATCAGTCTTGTACCAATTTCCGGTGTTAAGCCAAACTACACCTAGCACAGTCTATTCAATGTTAAATTTCATTTTCTCTTATAAATTTGTTACAACTGATCCTTGCACAGAGATATTTGAAGTCTTTAGCATTTACTAGTTCCAGATCTTGGATTTTAAAAAATAATTAATTGCCCACAAAGCCGCGTAAGCGATTTTGAACTTTATCAATGTTGTAAGCTGAAGATTGGGTAGCGCCAACCGAGATATAACAAAAATCATTTGAGTGGTCAAGACGTTCGTTTTTCGACTATGATACCCGGGTTCGAATCTCATCAGGAAAGTGACTTCTTGATGTCACGGCCTGTTGAGGCGAAACCAGCGTGCGACACTTTTGGGAAGTGCCTTAAAACCATACCACGGGTTGACCCGAGCCTTGTGGGTGAAACTGGGTAGACGGAACTGTTTAGGAGCCGTCGACGGTTGTGCCAGCACGAAGTCACAAGTCATCCTGACCGAGGGTTTGAGCGTGCCGGTCTTATTCAGACTGTTGGACACGCCGGATAACGCGCTCTCTTCCAGAAACTGTAACTAAGGTCTGCTCAGCATAGATGCAGTATAAACCACAGGTGGGCTCTGTCGGTGTTGAATAAACGCAAACGTGCTTGAACTGCCCTAGTAGACAGAGCAGACTAGAAAATTTATAGAATTAAATAAAGCAATGAAATACCAAACCAGTTTTTCTTTTCTAATTGTTTCTTTTTTTGTCATAATTCATTGTAAATGTCTTTAAATGTCTTTAGTCTGGCAGGAAATATTCGTTTTCTCAATTTCTGCAAAACGGTGTCAAGTATCCGCGTCATTGTTACTGTTTTTTTAGAACCTCGTAAACAAGGCAACAAACGATTTTCTATAAATTCAAGTTAATGTTATTTTGAAGTAGATGGTAATGACAACGAAACGAGCAATATTTATTATCTGCTTGTCATGTGGTGTTGCAGACACGAGAGAGATAGTAATATTGAGTGAAATTGTGAGTTTGGGGAGGGGGTCAAATGTAGATCAAATATGGATCGGAATCTGACAAAGATTAAGCAAAGTGTATAAAGTCTTTCTCGTATGTTTTTTTAACAGCTGTGAATAATGAGTGTCCAGACAATTTACTAGGAAAAAATAAGAACTATTTTTTTTATTTTTATTTTTTTTTTTTACTTCAAATATTTGCTGAGTGGTAAAAAAATAAATGTTATAATTATTATGACCTGAAATGGAAAAATGAGATGAAATTTTTCTTAACGCACCAGTAAGAAAAGATCTGAAAAAAAAGGCCGTTAACTACATTCTTCCGCACTTAGCTTTCCGCAGCGAATGTATGCAAACAACGCAAGTAATGGCTGTCGCCAACGACGCGAATGAATCCGAACTTTTACTGTCGATAACTTCAAAACGGTAGATTTTATTAAATTTATCAAGTTATTTTCGAATGAAGCATGTACATTTACATTTAAATGTAAGTATTCGGGAAATTTTTAATGCAAACTGAGCACGGGTCCTAATCTGCAAATTAACCGAAACCTCTTATAATGATCTTTGGAAAGATTCCTCTGATACATTAAAATAGTTCACTTCAAAAATTCACTTGTCTTGATTATTGCGCACACAATATATTTCTCTTGTGCAATAATTGAATCAATCTGAGACGAGTAAGATCAGTAAAAAAAAAAGGCCGTTAATTACGTTCTTCTGCGCTTAGCTTTCCTCAGCAAATGTATGTAAACAACGCCAGTAATGGCTACCGTCAACGGCGCGAATGAATTCAAACTTTTACTGTCGATAACTCCAAAACAGTAGATTTTTTATCAAATTTATCAAGTCATTTTCGAATGAAGTATGTATATCCAATAGCTTCATGTCTCGCACATCTCGCCTATGGAACTCCCTTCCCTATTACTGTTTCCCTGACAAATACAATCTCCAACGGTTTAAGTGTAGCGTCAATCGTCATCTCCAGTTGCCTTGATCTATCCACTTCCTGACATCTTCCATTCCTATCTGCTCTCTCTCTATATCTTCCGTAACCCCCCTGCCTTGATCGACCCTCCGTCCTTCTCTTTCTCCACATCCCTTCCTTTACCACTCCTATCTGCTCTTCCTCCAACCCTTCTGTAACCCCATGCGTGATAGTGGCCACCAGCCTTGCTTGGGGTGATACGCTTAAAAAAAAAAAAATATATATATATATATATATATATATATATATATATATATATATATATATAATAATATATATATTTACACTTAAATGTAAGTATTTGGGAAATTTTAATGCAAACTGAGCGCGGGTCCTAATCTGCAAATTAACCTGGTTAATTAGTAAGACCATTACATCTGCAAAAATTTCTTACAATGTAAAAATATTTCATGGCTTTAAATAACCTGCAAAAAGTTGATAAGCCATAAAAAACAAAAATCAATCAATCTTGACCTGACATTCCATTTTTTCAAATATTTCTCTCTCTTTCTATTTCAAAGTCGCATTTCTATCTCCTTTCCATTCTCTCGCCTCAGGTTCCTCCCCTCACACCCTCAAATATTTTTATGTACCTGAGTGGGTGTGCACGGTCGAGTGAGTGGCACTGGAGGTGCCACTCTCTCGACTAAGCCATGAAAAGAGTATCGATTTTAAATCTGTTTTTTCTCCTTCGTTTTAGTATTTTTTTTACTTTTATACAGAATTTATGAGTAAAATATTTTGACACTTGAGAAATTTAGATTCATGTAAAAGCAGACAGACCAGAAATTGGGGGTGAGTCAGCATATCTGCATGAGAGAGAGAGAGAGAGAGAGAGAGAGAGAGAGAGAGAGAGAGAGAGAGAGTACAGGTTCCTACCCTTCAAAAGAGATTAGTAGGGGAATATAAAGAATCCAATTGGAATTGAAACTCGGCCTTCCGATTAACAATTCCGAGCCATTATCTATTACACCACTAGCACATCTAAGCTTACAGCACCAGGTATTTCCAGGTGGTCATCCATCTAAGTACTGACTAGGATCGAACCCTTTTCATATCTATCTATCTATATCAGTCTTTTTTTTTTTCCATATCTATCTATATCAGTCTTTTTTTTTTCCATATCTATCTATCTATATCAGTCTTTTTTTTTTCCATATCTATCTATCTATATCAGTCTTTTTTTTTTTCCATATCTATCTATCTATATCAGTCTTTTTTTTTCCATATCTATCTATCTATATCAGTCTTTTTTTTTTTCCATATCTATCTATCTATATCAGTCTTTTTTTTTTTCCATATCTATCTATCTATATCAGTCTTTTTTTTTTCCATATCTATCTATCTATATCAGTCTTTTTTTTTTCCATATCTATCTATCTATACCAGTCTTTTTTTTTTTCCATATCTATCTATCTATATCAGTCTTTTTTTTTTCCATATCTATCTATCTATATCAGTCTTTTTTTTTTCCATATCTATCTATCTATATCAGTCTTTTTTTTTTTCCATATCTATCTATCTATATCAGTCTTTTTTTTTTCCATATCTATCTATCTATATCAGTCTTTTTTTTTTTCCATATCTATCTATCTATATCAGTCTTTTTTTTTTCCATATCTATCTATCTATATCAGTCTTTTTTTTTTTCCATATCTATCTATATCAGTCTTTTTTTTTCCCATATCTATCTATCTATATCAGTCTTTTTTTTTTTCCATATCTATCTATCTATATTAGTCTTTTTTTTTTTCCATATCTATCTATATTAGTCTTTTTTTTTCCCATATCTATCTATCTATATCAGTCTTTTTTTTCCATATCTATCTATCTATATCAGTCTCTTTTTTCCATATCTATCTATATCAGTCTCTTTTTTCCATCTCTATCTATATCAGTCTCTTTTTTCCATATCTATCTATATCAGTCTTTTTTTTTCCATATCTATCTATCTATATCAGTCTTTTTTTTCCATATCTATCTATATCAGTCTTTTTTTCCCATATCTATCTATATCAGTCTTTTTCATATCTCAGTCTTTTTTCCATATCTATCTACTTATGTGTGCATGTGTGTGTGTGTGTAAATGTTAGTATCAACCATGGTAATTGAATGTAGTAAAGGGTTTCTATAACGGCTAAATGTTAGCAGTATTCTTTTGGATCCGTTAAAATTTACAAACAATCCCTTGCCTCAGTTATCCACTGATCGGAGGTTATTTTCAAGAGCATCTGACAGTTTTACTTTGTCGGACCTATCAAACGTACTATTAAGACGAGAGCAAATAGTTGTCTTCAGCATAAATATAGAGTTGGAAACCGATTAGATCGAGTAGATCGTTGAGGAAGATAAGAAACAACGTACACCGAAGGATAGAGCCCTGGGTGACGGCTGCATTAACATGAAATGATCTAGAAGCGTGTCCGTTCAAGATGACATTCATTACACAATATGTTAACAATTGGATTAATATTCGTCCACAGATATCATAGCTACTGAACTTGTGGAGAAGGTCAACATGCCAAACCCTACACTATTTACATTATTCGGACTATTGTCCTCATCTTTGTCGCCATATTTATCACAACGTTTCGGCCGTTGTACGCTCCGGCCTTCTTCAGGTGGTTGGAATGTCGAACTGAACCCTTTATTTCGCTCACTGGAGTAGACTGTTCTAGTTCCACGTTTAACGCCTTTATCCACTGTGCCATGTGTCCTCAAGCCTAAGCCTGACCCTAAGCAATGGACGGATTTGGGACTCATCAGCAGTGCGCATCCACTACCGAGAATTGAAACCAGGACAGTTACGTTATCAGGCAAACGTCATGCTAACTGTTCTAGCGGACCTCGGTGACATATATATATATATATATATATATATATATATATATATATATATATATATATATATATATATATATATATATATATATATATATATATATATATATATATATATATATATATAGTGAGAGAGATGGGAACAAGTAATAAGGAGTGCCAGAGAAAAGCGATAATAACAAAAGTACCAATATGAGCTCTGGTAAAAACATGACGACAACAGCAAAAATTGCAGTATGAGCACTGGTAAAAAATGTTTGCTGAATACATTAGGTTTATAATACCCAGAAATTCATACACAGATGTCCTCAAGGACACATGGCACAGTGGATAATGGCGTTAGTTAGATCCAGGACCCAAAGAGGGTGAGTTCAATACCCGGTTAAGCCAGTAGAGAACTTGGAGAGGGGAATTAACAGGAGATAACTTACATCCATCAAACATGCCACCTGGAATAGGAATAACAGCAGACAAGGGGTGGTTCTACGCTCATCAAAACCTCCAATTTTTAAAGGCCTTGCTGTAGGATGTAATTTATCCTCATATAAGAGGAACAACGAAAACATTTTTTGATAATTCTTTTTTTTTTTTTTAAATCCTTTTTAGAACTTTCTAAATTGATAAAAAAATGTAAGTAAACTGGGATTGCAAAGGAAATATTTGTCGCAGATTATTTCAAAGGCACAGAGAATAAATCACTAAGTTCCAACACGAACATCGAGGGCAGAAAGAAATGCCGAAAACTCGATTCGCAAATACTATCTCGCTAATCAAAATGCACGCCACCAGTCAGAAAAATAACTCATTCTCCACCAAACGCGGGAGCCAAAATTGCCCAATTCCCCCGAGATTCGAGAACACCAACTGCTTTTATCGGGCGAACATTGTTTCCATTCGTCGACAGCTGAGAGACGATCTCCAGTATTTTGCATATCAAAGTACGTTTAATTGCGACTCCTGCGTCAGACTTAATTTTAATTCAAATATTCCGTCTTCAGCTTCATGCCATGCGGAATACGTGCCCTTTTGTTTGGTAATTAATTTTCTTTTTCGCCAGCTTTTTCGTCGTAAAATACACGCGACTCGCTATCGCTTAGTTTGACGAGGTAAATCCCCGGTTTCTTCGCTATAAAAAAACTGTTTTTCTGTCGTCAACGTGGGACAATAGAAGGAAATTTCAGTAGAATGAAATTTGAACATCTTTTTTTTTTTGGAGAAAAAAAAAGATATCGATTTGAAAATTCTTGCAAAATATTGTCGGATTTTCATGAAAATTTCGGGACGTATTCACAAACGAATGGAATTATCTTTGAAACATTTCTTTTCAAGAAAATCTTGGTAAAAATAAATATTTTTACATCTGTTACCCGCTCCACTTATTTAATTTTACGAAATTTCGAAAAATTCATTTTTTTTTTTTTTTAGCGCTTACTGTTTATATTAGTTGTAAGAACAAGTCCTCGGAGAATTTAAATCAATGTTTTTTCGTGAAGCAAGACCCCAGTTACAGAACATCTGCTCTGACTCGTATTATAAAAAATGCAGTAAAACGAAAACATTATTTAATTAGAAAAGTTTTTAATTGGTTTTATGAATAATTTATATCACTCTTTTCTTACAAATTTTATTTTGAGTGAATGAGAAATTTTTCCAAAAATTGTTTTCATTTTTAAATATTTCTTTTTCATAATCTATAAAGTTTTAAATTTAAAATTCAGTATTAATGTGTAATGGTCAAGTGATATTGTTAATAAATAAATAAAAAAACTGTATTTACTAATGAGAAAAAGAAAAACGCACAATTCAGCTACCTCCAGTATTTTGAAAAGAATTGATTTTTGTTATAAAACGTGCCCATTTTTGTAAATATGGACGTCCATACATGACATTATCAGAAAGTAAGAGTGATAACTATAGTAAATTTAAAATTTATTGGTAATTTTCTAACATTTCTTCAAGCATCTTTTTAAGACCATAAAGCCAAATTAGCTGAAATTCAGTATTAGAATGCTTAAAATAAATTTTTAAATATAAAAAAAAATATATAGAAAGGCGTTCACGTTGTATTCGTCATGTAATTACAATTATCTCATTTAAATTTACGAAACGTCAGGCTGTCGATAAATGTGTAAAAACACCTACATTCGTGTTAAAAATGCTTTTTTTGCGTTCTCTCTATATAAAGCAGAGTCTGTCTGTATGGTAACTTTTCACTCGAGATCCATCCAACCGATTTTGACCAAGCTTGGCACATACATTGTACAATGTAAGAGGTAGGTTCTTAACGCAAAAAATCGATAATTTAAAATATCAATAATCGATAAAGTCGACCAAAAATCAATAAATTCAACCTTTTTTCCTCCTATTTCATTCAAACTCGGTATGCAGGTTACTTACATCATGAAGGACTCAATGATACCTCATTTTTATTTCTATGCCACAGCGTTTAACGAAAAACTGCGTAAAACGAAAAATCGATTTCAGCACAAATTTAAAACTAAAAAACTCAATTTTCAAGCAATCTTAATACAAACCTGACTCACTTGTAGCCAACAATAAGTTGATTGTTTAAGAGTCATTTAACTTGATAATTGAGTCAACCCACATAATGAAAACCCACGTAAATAGCGAAAAATAGCGATTTTTACAGGTTTCTTTCTTATTTTTCGTTGATCTTTCAACCAATTTTCATCAAAGTTAACAATTGCTTTATAAATGTATCCTCTTTTACATCCCTGGCAGCACACTGACAATTTGAATTTCAAAAACTCCAAAATAATTGTGGTCTGAAGTGGGTCTTCATGTTGCCTGTGTTACCCCTTCATGTCCTCGGCTAACTTCAATTGAATAAATACAGACTACTTCTGTCAGTAACTGCATTAATTCAAAATGTTTTTTCTTAAATAAAAGTACTTTAAAGTAATTGAAGATAGATAGACTCTGTTACATCTAAACATGATGCTGTTTTTGCTCCATTCTAATTGAATACTTTTTCTGATCGACCATCTGTGTATAGGTGCTAGTTTTAAACTTAAAGTACGTAATATATTTCTGTTGAGATAAATTAAACTTTAATTTAGCTAATTTTTCACCACGTTTCAGAAAAGCATACTTTATTTTTGACAGGCCTTTTTTTTTTAATAAAGGGAGGTGCATTGTGTTTATAGATTTGTCAGTATGTCAAGTGCTAGACGGTCGAACTCTCTGCCTCTGAGCAGAGAGGAACCCGGACGATGCTCCGCCGAAGGGCAGTCTCGTTCGGGGAGGTTGACCAACCCGATCTTGTTTATACGGGTTCTACGGACATTTTTTGGCCGAGCTTACGGGCTCGGAAAACCCACGTTAAACTCGGCCTTGTGCCACATGCAACCCTCGGGGGGGGGGTAAATATCGTCAATATGGACGATTTCAACGATTTTACTAATAATCAGAAGAAAAAAAAAACACTATAATCAATTTAAATTTGGTTTGAAATTCAGCAAAGAATTATGTTTATAAGAAATATGATATTTAATCTATTAGCTTGGTTTGGTTTGTTTTACGGCATACAAACCTCAATGGGTTATTTAATGCCGACAACATTTTTAGGATAGATTCGTATGAATAGAATATGTATTCTTTGGTTTAGATTGGTTTGGTTTATTTTGTTTTACGGCATATCAACCTCAATGGGTTATTTAATTCCGACAAAATTTTTATTGCTGGTAATATTTTGTTTTGTCAAAAAATCTATTTCTGGTAATATTTTTCCTTCAAAAATGTATTGCTGGTAATATTTTTTACAAAAATGTATTGCTAGAGAGATTTATTTACAAAAAACATTGGTAGTAATAGTTTTTTTTTCTTCAAAATTTTATTGCTGGAAATCATTTTTTTTACAAAGTATTTCTGGTATTAAAACCTGTTTTTACACTTTCATAGTGTTTTTACCCCAGTTACGCGGTTGACTATTTTTCCATAGCTGGGACCCTAACAGGTGCTACCACCTCGAGTCAGGGTGGACCTGGGAACACCAGCAATTAAGAGACGGTTCCACGCTTCTCAAAACCTTCTGATCAGAGGCCTTGCTGCTGAATGTAGTTTGTCGTCTTACCCAGTATGCGGATGTATATTATCGTCTTACCCAGGACGCGGATGTATATTATCGTCTTGCCCAGGACGCACTTTCAGCTTAGAATCAAGACTAAATTAAACGCTTCAAGGAAGACTTCATTTTGTAAAAATGCATTTTAAACTGTGGGTATTTTTTAAAAATCCGTTTATCGTAAGCAAGGCGATAACGACACAATGACGTAAGGGGGCTACAAGAAGTGAAAGAGAAGGGAAAGACGTTAGAAGGAACTGGAAACCTGACCCTAAACAGAAAACAAGGAATAAACCTCTACTCCTAACCAAAAGATAGGGGAGGAGTGTGAAGCGGAACACAGGTTAACTTATCTATTATATCTACTGCTTTTGAAGGTATCTATGAAAGGGTCTGGTCATCCTTCGTTGAACAGATAAAAGAGACCTCCCAATTATTTACCTATCTATAAAATAGCTAGCTAGGTCGTCTAATACGAACTTTATGCTATTACCTATGTGGTTTTTGGAATAGCCATGCCTATGGGAGATTTTCAGCTTATAACCGTGCCGGTTCAAATAAACATTCCGTCGGGAATTTTTTTTAATATTAGGTTGGTGCAAAAATAATGTCGTTTTCTCACATGAAGTTGAACGTCAAAAAACGACATTATTTTTGCACCAACCTAATATCAGTTTAATAAACGTGTAACAAAATAATCGTGTCGCGGAGAAAATTATAAGAAAGGTTTCGTACCAAATAAGCATAGTGTCGGAGTGGGGAGTGAAAGAAAATTTAAAAGTGTCTATTTTTCTTTATTTCGTACACAGGAGTAGTAGATGCCCATTATGAAGGAATGTATGCTGTCATTATAAGACGTTACGTACAGTGGCGGGTTCGCTTCGAAAACTGGAAAACTTAATCCCGAAACGTAGTCAAAGGAATAAAATAAAAGTAAAGGTTTTTCGGAGGATAAAACTGACACTAGTTTCATTATGTAATACAACTACAACATAAAAATAACGAATTCACCTCACTTTAAGAATGAAAGAAAATGACATCATCAAATAAGGAACTGGGGATATGTATAATCGACTGAAAGAAATTACAGCATGAAAGAAGTCCTGTTTAATGTATCCCATCATCTAGACGAAAATATTTTTCTTTTCTTTTTTGGTTATTTCTAGAACGATATAGCATCACTTTGGGGCCCACCGGGAAAGTTTCCGGTAGCTCGTTGGGCCAATCTGCCACTGGTTATATTATATATATATATATATATATATATATATACACACACACTGTAACCCGGATATAAGAGAGATTTTCTCTGGTCCCAAATTAGAGCCATACTTAGCTAAACAAAATAGACAAAACCCGGATATAAGAGACTTATCCGGTCCCGACAGCTCTCTTATATCCGGGTTACACTGTATATATATATGTGTGTGATGGAAATTAGGAGGATTTGAGTTAATTATAATTAAGTAATTCATCAAGTCTAGAAGAAACCTCAACAGAATGCAGAAAGCACTGGACGGATTTGAGACTCATCAGCAGTGCGCATCGACTACCGAGAATTGAAACCAGGACAGTTACGTTGACATGCAAACTGTTCCAGCGGACCTGGATATATATATATATGTGTGTGTGTGTGTGTGTGTGTGTGAACATTGAAGTCAACACTTAGAGGTGACAGTCTGTATCTTGCTAGACGCAATCGTGGCCTGACGATTGCGTCTAGCATGAAACAGCCTGTCGCCTCTGAGTGTTGACTTCTAGATTCACTTTTATACTTACACACACACACAATGATATTGAGCACTTTGTCTTTATCCCATAAATAATACAAACCTTAAGACTATATTTCTTCATATATATATGTAAAATTTTACGCAGCATATCTTCAAACACGCTTCATTGAATAATAGACATCCTACATCTATTTTTATAATAATCCTTCCTAGTTATCTAACCAGTTTCTTGATGTTAAGGTGAAATTCATCAAGGAAGGTGCCGTAGTTTTCCCTACCCTAGTGTCTGTCTGTGTGTGTGTGTATGTGTATATATATATATATATATATATATATATAAGATACAACGAACTTTAATTATCGGTATTCTTAATGAATCAGTTACAAACATGTATTATGAAATTAATTAAACGATCTTAAAATTGAAATTAAGATAACTTATTTTAGAAAAATTTATTATTTACTAATTGAAGATTACATTTTGTCAATATCCAAGGGACGCTCCAACTAACGATAGTAGGGCATTCAAGTTGCGATAAAAAAAAAAGGTGAAGTGTTAAATCATATATATATATATATATATATATATATATATATATATATACAGTGTAACTCGGATATAAGAGAGATTTTATCTGGTCCCAAATTAGAGCCTGTGTTAATGTAAACAAAATAGACCAAACCCGGATATAAGAGACTTCTTCTCCGGTCCCGACAACTCTCTTATATCCGGGTTACACTATATATATATATATATATATATATGTCGGGACCGGAGAAGGAGTCTCTTATATCCGGGTTTGGTCTATTTTGTTTAGGTAAGTATGGGTCTAATTTGGGACCAGGGAAAATCTCTCTTATATCCGGATTACACTATATATATATATTATATATATATATACATACAGTGTAACCCGGATATAAGAGAGTTGTCGGGACCGGAGAATAAGTCTCTTATATCCGGGTTTCTCATATCAGGGTTTGGTCTATTATATATACATTAACACAGGCTCTAATTTGGGACCAGAGAAAATCTCTCTTATATCCGGGTTGCACTGTATACGTAAATCCGGAATCTTTAAATTACTGATTCAGCTCCTCCACTTTTAAAACCTGATTTTAGCCCTTCACCTTTTTTTAATTTTATCGCAACATGATTGTCCTCCTATCGTTAGTTCGAGCCTCCCTTGGATATTGACGAAATGTAATCTTCAATTAGTAGATTTGTCTAAAATAAGTTAATAATCTTCTCAATTTCAATTTTAAGATCGTTAAATTAATTTCAAATAAATGTTGGAAACTGATCCATTGAGAAAACCGATTATTAAAGTTCGATGTATACACGCACATGCTCCTCATAAAAATGGATTTTTGTTGTAAAATCGATTTTACTGTAAACATTTTTTAAATTTAGATACTGAATTTGTCGCTATTACATTTTCGCACCCCACTAAAAAGTAAAACACAACCAGATAAAAATAAGTTATTCATTTTAAATTTAAGTTTTTTTTTTTTAAGAGTTTAATTTTATATAATAACAACAGTTGGACTGTTGCAATTATTAATAATTAAATTTACGAACATTAGCAATGGTTTTAAAAGCTTCTGTAAATGTGTTTCTGCTGTCAAAAGTTTCTAAAAAGAATGTCAGAAAGATAAGAGAAATTAAATGTATACATAAAAAAAAATTAAAATCCAAAATTAAAATCCACAATTATGAAAGAAACACTAAAAAAAAAAAAAAAAAGAAAGGGAAATTTATTCGTATTTTTTTTTTTTTAACTAAAAAAAAAAACTGAAGACAAAAAAAAAAAAAACAACATTTGGTTGACAGTGTCATGGGTTGTGAGAAAATGTAATAGCGCCCTGAATTTTTACCTTTCGCTTGTGTTTATTTTTTGGGATGGGACCGAGAAATTTTTTCTGCATATTCAGTTTGTAAAGAAGTTTCAGAAGGTAAAAAAAAAAAAAAAAAAAAGCCAAAAAATTAATGACAGTAAAGATTTTATTTAAACACACACACAAATTTTTTTAGCTCTGTAGCATTGTTAAAAATAATAGACCTCGGTTTAAATCTCACTTTCAGCAAAAAATAGGGGAAAAGAAGCTTTTTACTTTCTTCTTGAGAAAGAAGGCTCCAAGTTGAAGAGCGTAGTGAAGATTGGAATAAACGCAATGACTTGTGGTATGACTAGGCTGGTCACGGTGACGAAACGCCCCAATAAAGTGATATTATTTAAAAGAAGAACAAGTGACATGTTGAAAAGAACAAAAAAGATAGTTTAGGGGCTAGGTTATCAATCAACCCTTTACGGGTGGAGCAAAAGCTGGCCTGATTATTTTCTTTTTCTTTTGATAGTAATTCTCAACATGTCCCTGTTTCTTTGTGTCATAAACTTTTTTGTACTACTAAGAAATAGTTTTAAAATAAGGACTGTCTTACCTTAAAGTCGTCTTGTGTTTCCCTTGGTATGTAAAAAGACGACAGAACCGTGTAGATAATCACAAAATGGGTCGAATTTTGTTGCAGTACGATTGAATTGTTTTTTTTTCTTCTCCCAGATCAATAACTAATAATAGTCTTACAAATAGTTTCCGGGAGATAAAAACAAAAAAATAACTAAACTTGTCGAGTTAAATATTGTTAACACTGGTACAAAAAAAAATAAAGTTTATCAAACGTACGTCTGATTTTTTTTTTTTAAATGACTGCAGGCAGAGAATTTTTTTTTTTTTTAAGTGCCCTGTGTGACACAACTGACCAGGTGAATTGCGACAACAACACTTGAGACACAAGCCGTAACGATGTCCCCACTGTGAGCAGGCTGTTTGGGTAGGTCGTTGCGTTGGTGGATACTGATAGATAGTATATAGTAAAATTGACGACAGCTACTGAAGCACAATAATAAAAGTCCGATAATAAAAAAAGCCAGCCGAGTTAGTCAACCGACTAGTAAGAAATGTTTTGTATATTTAGACCAAAGCAGAAGCGGGGGAAAATAGCTACTGGTAATTTCAGCTTGGGGCGTAAATATTTTTTTCACTTTCAATAAGTTATGATCGTCGCACACAATTTATAATAAAAAGAAAATCTTTATTAACGTCGCATTATAATTGATAAGGGATTTTCTTTCTTTTTTTACACATGACGACATTGTTGGATCCTTGCTAGTTTTTTTAAACAATCCAAAATGTCGTGGATACCGTCGACTGGTACTCTCTAAAAACAGTATCAAGGGATCCATATCTGAGTCATTAAATATATTTTTTTCCCATTTTTATATCGATATATAATAATTCTAAGAGAGGGAGTCATTTCATTATTTAGAAGAGACGACCGTTCGCCATTTTATAAATTAATACTAAGATTATCCATACCTAAAAAAAAAAAGAAGTCATTTTTTAACAATTTACCAAGCGTAACTTAGATATGGCACAAGGCCGAAAGTATAATTCTGCTTGTCCCGCTCTTGCTTAGCACGACCGTTACGCCTCGCCGACACCCAATAAATATCAGAATCTTCAGATTTGACCGTTTTGAAAGATGGAAAGGTCATATCAGTGAGGCTACTTTGTCGGAGTTAGCTCCTCCTCAGTTTCCTTAATCCTTCAACAGGGGTCTCTCTCCCCTGGCTATAAATACTGGCTGACCCTTCGCATCTCTCTCTTTTCCGACCCAGGCCTTGGGCTGCTACCTCGCACGGAGACGAGGTAAAAATCATTCTTTTCCCACCAATATGTGACCTCTCACAGATACAGCGTTTCCCAAATTCTGGGAACGCACTAAGAACAATACACGTACGTGCGAACACTTACAACACACGCGCATAATTTCTCCATACGAACTCTATGTAACTGTTCATGTCTTTGTGTAACTCGTTATTAATATATATTTGTTTACCCATATATATCGGTCTTGTTTGTTTTCTTTGTCTTCTTTGGACTTAATTAAAGTCCGACATTCGCATGTAGCGGGACCCACCAGAGGGAAAGTTTAACCTTCTGATATCTCTTCACATTTTCACCCCCCATGGTCCGCTACAACTTGGTTTCAGTGAGAAAATGAAAGAAAGAAAGAAAGAAGCGAAGATAGAAGTGTTTAACGCCTCCTACGAGTACCTCATAGATGATGGACTATTCTGTTTTGATCGTGGGGAAAGACGGAAAAGACATATCAGAGAGGTTACTTGATGAGGATCGAACTCACTACTCACTCGTAATTGTTCTAGCGAAACAAACTTGCTAACCATTGCACCACGTCGAAGTACCTTTTCTTATTAACAGCAACTTACATTTGGCACAAGGCCGAAAGTAAGGAACACCCGGTGAAAATCGAACGCACTACACAATCGTTGTTGATCTAGCGGGACAAGCTTGTTAAACATTACGCCACGTCGGAGTGCCGTTTCTTATTAAAAGTAGCTTACATGTGGCACAAGGCCGAAAGTAAAGAGCACCCGGTGAAGATAGAACTCACTATAAAGTCGTAATTGACCGTGCGAGACAAGCCTCCTAAGCATTACACCACATCGAAATGCCCTAGAACCTTTCTAATAAAATATTTACTAGAAAGATCCATGAAAATTTCACGGTTTTTCTATTTGAAATTTCTGATGAATCTTAATTCTTCAGTTAAGGACTGAATAAGCTCATGGCGGGTTCTACGACAATAAAACAACAAAGTATTGCAATGACAATCATAAATATGAATGATGGTCGTTATTTTAAGAAGTAAGGGGGTACAAATGAAAAGATTTGAAAGTGACAACTTTTTTATTTCACTGCAACAGACGTTAAAGACTTCTAACATTCATTCTTTCTTTCGTTCTTCCTTTCATTTTCTCACTGAAACAAAGTAGCAGTTCTAGTATGTCTTTTCCGCCTTTCCACACGATCAAAACGGAATAATTCATTATCTATGAGGTATTGGCAGGAGACGTTAAACACTTCTATCTCCGCTTCTTTCTTTCTTTCATTTTCTCACTGAAACCAAGTAGGCTCTGTGATATGTATTTTCCGTCTTCCCACAATCAAAATGGAATAACCTATTATTTATGAAGCACTGGCAAGAAACTTTAAATACTTCTTTCTTTCTATCTTTCTTTTTTTCTTTCTTTCTTTCTTTCTTTCTTTCTTTCTTTCTTTCTTTCTTTGAAACCAAGTAACGTCTCTGATATGTCTTTTCCGTCTTTCCACACAATCAAAATGGGATAACCTATTATTTATGAAGCACTGGCAAGAAACATTAAATACTTCTTTCTTTCTATCTTTCTTTCTTTCTTTGAAACCAAGTAACGTCTCTGATATGTCTTTTCCGTCTTTCCACACAATCAAAATGGGATAACCTATTATTTATGAAGCACTGGCAAGAAACTTTAAATACTTCTTTCTTTCTATCTTTCTTTTTTCTTTCTTTCTTTCTTTCTTTCTTTCTTTCTTTGAAACCAAGTAACGTCTCTGATATGTCTTTTCCGTCTTTCCACACAATCAAAATGGGATAACCTATTATTTATGAAGCACTGGCAAGAAACTTTAAATACTTCTTTCTTTCTATCTTTCTTTCTTTCTTTCTTTCTTTCTTTCTTTGAAACCAAGTAACGTCTCTGATATGTCTTTTCCGTCTTTCCACACAATCAAAATGGGATAACCTATTATTTATGAAGCACTGGCAAGAAACATTAAATACTTCTTTCTTTCTATCTTTCTTTCTTTCTTTGAAACCAAGTAACGTCTCTGATATGTCTTTTCCGTCTTTCCACACAATCAAAATGGGATAACCTATTATTTATGAAGCACTGGCAAGAAACTTTAAATACTTCTTTCTTTCTATCTTTCTTTTTTCTGTCTTTCTTTCTTTGAAACCAAGTAACGTCTCTGATATGTCTTTTCCGTCTTTCCACACAATCAAAATGGGATAACCTATTATTTATGAAGCACTGGCAAGAAACTTTAAATACTTCTTTCTTTCTATCTTTCTTTCTTTCTTTCTTTCTTTCTTTCTTTCTTTGAAACCAAGTAACGTCTCTGATATGTCTTTTCCGTCTTTCCACACAATCAAAATGGGATAACTTATTATTTATGAAGCACTGGCAAGAAACATTAAATACTTCTTTCTTTCTATCTTTCTTTCTTTCTTTGAAACCAAGTAACGTCTCTGATATGTCTTTTCCGTCTTTCCACACAATCAAAATGGGATAACCTATTATTTATGAAGCACTGGCAAGAAACTTTAAATACTTCTTTCTTTCTATCTTTCTTTCTTTCTATCTTTCTTTCTTTCTTTCTTTCTTTGAAACCAAGTAACGTCTCTGATATGTCTTTTCCGTCTTTCCACACAATCAAAATGGGATAACCTATTATTTATGAAGCACTGGCAAGAAACTTTAAATACTTCTTTCATTCTATCTTTCTTTCTTTCTATCTTTCTTTCTTTCTTTCTTTCTTTGAAACCAAGTAACGTCTCTGATATGTCTTTTCCGTCTTTCCACACAATCAAAATGGGATAACCTATTATTTATGAAGCACTGGCAAGAAACTTTAAATACTTCTTTCTTTCTATCTTTCTTTCTTTCTTTCTTTCTTTGAAACCAAGTAACGTCTCTGATATGTCTTTTCCGTCTTTCCACACAATCAAAATGGGATAACCTATTATTTATGAAGCACTGTCAAGAAACTTTAAATACTTCTTTCTTTCTATCTTTCTTTTTTTCTTTCTTTCTTTCTTTGAAACCAAGTAACGTCTCTGATATGTCTTTTCCGTCTTTCCACACAATGAAAATGGAATAACCTATTATTTATGAAGCACTGACAAGAAACTTTAAATAATTCTTTCTTTCTAGCTTTCTTTCTTTCTTTGAAACCAAGTAACGTCTCTGATATGTCTTTTCCGTCGTTCCACACAATGAAAATGGAATAACCTATAATTTATGAAGCACTGGCAAGAAACTTTAAATACTTCTTTCTTTCTTTCTTTCTTTCTTCTTTCTTTGAAACCAAGTAACGTCTCTGATATGTCTTTTCCGTCTTTCCACACAATCAAAATGGAATAACCTATTATTTATGAAGCACTGACAAGAAACTTTAAATACTTCTTTCTTTCTATCTTTCTTTCTTTCTTTGAAACCAAGTAACGTCTCTGATATGTCTTTTCCGTCTTTCCACACAATGAAAATGGAATAACCTATTATTTATGAAGCACTGGCAAGAAACTTTAAATACTTCTTTCTTTCTTTCTTTCTTCTTTCTTTGAAACCAAGTAACGTCTCTGATATGTCTTTTCCGTCTTTCCACACAATCAAAATGGAATAACCTATTATTTATGAAGCACTGACAAGAAACTTTAAATACTTCTTTCTATGTTTCTTTCTTTCTTTCTTTCACTGAAACCAAGTAACGTCTCTGATATGTCTTTTCCGTCTTTCCACACAATGAAAATGGAATAACCTATTATTTATGAAGCACTGGCAAGAAACTTTAAATACTTCTTTCTTTCTTTCTTTCTTTCTTTCTTTGAAACCAAGTAACGTCTCTGATATGTCTTTTCCGTCTTTCCACACAATGAAAATGGAATAACCTATTATTTATGAAGCACTGGCAAGAAACTTTAAATACTTCTTTCTTTCTTTCTTTCTTTCACTGAAACCAAGTAACGTCTCTGATATGTCTTTTCCGTCTTTCCACACAATCAAAATGGGATAATCTGTTATTTATTAAGCATTGGCGCGAGGCATCAAACACTTCTATCTCCCCTTCTTTTTTCTTTCATTTTCTCACTGAAACCAAGTAGCTTCTCTGATATGTCCTTTCCATCTTTCAAAACGATCAAATCTGAAGAGTCCAATATTTATTAGGTGCTGGCAAGGCGTAACGGTCGTGGTAAGCAAAAGAGGGACAAGCAGAATTATAATAATTTTATGCTAACAAGTTTCTAAATGTAGATATGGCACAAGCAGAAAGTATGGAGTACTTAGCGAGGATCGAACTCATTCGGTTTGGACCTAGTGACACATGTTTGTTAACCATTGCACCATATCAAAGTACCCAAGGTTCTCATTATTATGAGAAGGTATTGACATTTGAGTCCTTAAATATTTTCTTTACGTTCAGAGGAGGTGGTGTAACGGCTACATGTTCGGAATGTGGACTAGGTGAGCCGAGTTCGAATTCCGGTCGCATAAATACCTATGCTAATATTACAGAGCTTCGGCCTTTTTTCAGGTGCTTGTCGATCCTGGTAACCTCCAGGAAAGCTCAAACTGAACTATTTATTTCTTCTATTTATCTATATATAAAATTCTGTGACTTCCGTTAGTCCATCCGCCACACCCTCTAAAATAACCAGCCAATGAGAGATCGAAACCAGATTAAAAAATATTGTTTACCATGAAGTCCTATAATATTTATTTATGTAAAAATACATAAAATGTGGCATAAGGTCAAAAATGGTGAAGGCTGGTCATCACTGTCCTTAAATTTAACTGAAGTAGTCAAATTTACTGATCCAATCGCACTTACACTATAATATCACATTTATATAAAAACACATATATGCTACAATCGCCGCAAAAGAGTATACTCTCCCCGAATACCTAAACTAATACCCCAATTTTTGCAAATACTTGGAGAAGGGGATGAATAACATGATTTTATTTACATCATAAAATAACCCCCCATGATTTGCATGAATAAATACAGCGTGTCCATAAAGTTCGTGTGCACTGTAAAAAAATTATAAGTTTATTTGTATTTGCGATAGAAATAATCTGTAAAAAATGTTACAAAGTTTAATGTACCTAGTTTTAAGTGTAGCTAAAATAACTAATGTGATTTCAGGCATTACTGTAAATCAGTTGGCAAATGTTTCCCTGTAAAAAATGTATAACTTTATTTGTATTTGCGATAGAAATAATCTGTAAAAAATGTTACAAAGTTTAATGTACCTAGTTTTAAGTATAGCTAAAATAATTAATGTGATTTCAGGAATTACTGTAAATCAGTTGGCAAATGTTTCCCTGTAAAAAATTTATAACTTTATTTGTATTTGCGATAGAAATAATCTGTAAAAAATGTTACAAAGTTTAATGTACCTAGTTTTAAGTGTAGCTAAAATAACTAATGTGATTTCAGGCATTACTGTAAATCAGGTGTCAAATGTTTTCCGTGAACTGCAAAATCGTATTACCCTTTGTATTGCTAATGTTGGCGGACATGTGGAAACTTAAATAAAATTTCAATAAAACCTTAAAAAATATAGATTTACTTCTTTCTAATCCTTTTTACAAATTATTTCTATCGCAAATACAAATAACTTTATGTACCTAGTTGTAAGTATAGCTAAAATAACTAATTAGCAATACAGAGGGTAATACGATTTTGCAGTTCACGGAAAACATTTGCCAACTGATTTACGGTAATGCCTGAAATCACATTAGTTATTTTAGCTATACTTAAAACTAGGTACATTAAACTTTATAACGATTTTACCGATTGGTTTGCGAAATTGAACGAATCATAGAGTTTACAAATCTCGACAGAAAATGTTAGCGACAATTTCAACAATACTATATACTGTGATCGTGTTGCCCCAAAATTCTAGGTATTAAATAAATTCTATCAAATTCCACAGATAACTATCTATATCTTACCGTGTTCTCATTTCAATACTTGACAGTTAAATCGAATTTTAGCCTGTACTAGCTGGTCCAGAGATTGAACTCACATTTGCTATATCACCAAATTAACGAACCAAGGCTCTATTCCACTAGACTATCCTTGAACAGAAAATAAAAATTCTCCACCAAGTGTTCCAAGAAATAGCGTTCTGGGTATGACGATAAACTACGTCCGGCAGCAAGGCCGCTGATCAGGAGGTTTTGAGGAGCGTGAAACAACCTCTTAATTATTATTGTTTCCTGGTCCGGGGGGGGGGGGGGTAACACCTGTCAGGATTAGCAAAATACATTAAAAAATAGAAAATAGGCAAACCAACGACAATGCAATTGTTGTATTGTGTTGTTCCACGTCACGTGATCAGTCGTCAGCTTCTTTCTATAATTTCTGAAATTTCGACGAAAGTCAAATTCCCTAAGCGTTTGGAGTAGGCCATAACAAAAATTTTCATTATAGCTTCACAACCTGCCGAAGCAAGAAAGAGGTTAATTATTTCATTTTCTCCCATCTTATTTGGTTGTCTTTCAATTTTTTAGCCCTAGCCTGGGCTGCAAAACAACGGATCCAAGTCTTGACAAATTCTGATTCATCCAAGCGATATAAGCATCCTATCAGCGGCGCCATAGCAGTATTTGCGGTAAAAATATTATATTTACAATAATATATATAAAAACAACTAGGGAATTAATATTTATTCCTAATTTTAAAAAAATGTGGCACAAACACCGAAACAACGTATGTTCTCCATGAAAGTCTACTTATGCAAAAGAGTTTGATAAAATACGCCAAGAAGAATGGTTTCAACTGTTAGATAAACCTGATTTATTTGGATAGGATATTAGAACAATACAGAACTTATATAGGATATTAGAACAATACAGAACTTATATAGGATATTAGAACAATATAGAACTCATATAGGATATTAGAATAATATAGCATTATATAGAATATTAGAACAATATAGAATTATATATTATATTAGAGCAATATAGAATTATATATGAAATTAGAACAATACAGAACTTATATAGGATATTAGAACAATACAGAACTTATATAGGATATTAGAACAATATAGAACTCATATAGGATATTAGAATAATATAGCATTATATAGAATATTAGAACAATATAGAATTATATAGGATATTAGAACAATATAGAACTTATATGGGATATTAGAACAATATAGAATTACATATATTATAACAATATAGAACTTATATAGGATATTAGAGCAATATAGAACTTATATTGGAGATTAGAACAATATAGAACTTATATAGGAGATTAGAATAATATAGAATATTAGAACAATATAGCAATTATATAGGATATTAGAACAGTATAGAACTTATATGGGATATTAGAACAATATAAAATTACATATATTATAACAATATAGAACTTATATAGGATATTAGAACAATACAGAACTTATATATGGAGCAAATCTTTTGCATGGGGATAGAAAATTCAATATACAAAAACAGAAAGGGGCGTAATGTCTGGTGAGTTACTTGTGTTATTTACATTCTTCGAACAGTTATCCCCATCTTCATTGTCATATTCACAGACTTTCGGCCGATTTACGCTCTGGCCTTCTTCAGGTGATTGGAGTTTCGAACCGAACTTTTTATTTCGTCCACCGGGGTAGATTGTTCTAGTTCTACGTGCCATGCCTCTTCCGGTTGTCTCAGTTATTTTCCTTTAACTCAACTCCAAGTGTTTTGGTTCACCACTGGTATTGAACTCACAACTCTTTGGGTCTGGTCACTGGATCTAATTAACGTCTTTATCCATTGGGCCATGTGTCCTTGAGGATTTTTGGCCTTATCCTTCCTTCAAATCCGGGCGAGCTGAGGAAAAAGACGGAAAGAATTTTGCGAGCCTATGTGAAATTTTATTTGGACCAATGAAAATCTTGTTTTTGCAGGAATTAGCCGTTGAGCCTACAAGAAGAAATAAAAGAAAATAGCGAACCTATGCGAAATCCTTTTTGATATAAAATAAGGAAAAGAAAAAGTAAAATCATCAAGAAGAGAAGAGTGTCTGAAGTCATGTGAAACGTTTAATTTCTGGTCACACGTTTAGATTTTCGCCAGTGTCAAATTACTCGCTAATTATATTATCGGCCTTAACCAAGCAATTGGCACTTCAAAGAACTTTATTTCAACAATCCATGAAAGCTAAGTATTTCAAAATATCTCTCTTCGTCTACTTTTGAACGTATTCAACCGTATATGTAAGCAAATATGTGGATGTGGATTTCACGTACGGTAAATTCTAGACCCGGCTTCTTTAACATCTCCCCTTTCCTGGCAAGATTAATGCTTGACAAACGTACTGATAAGCTCTAGATTCAAATAGAATTCCTCTTTTCCACTTAAGATAAAGTCTCTTTCTTGGGAGCGCGTTTTCGCGGCATCGCCCGCGCGACGCCAACGTGACGCCAACGTGACGCCAACGTGACCGAATCCTTCAAAAGGGAACGCTGACTTTAGAATTTCAGTTGTTCTGTTTCTGACTGGTCTTGTGTCTATCGTCTTCTCATGTTGACTTAAATATCGTCTAATCCTAAGTATGTTTCTAATAACCATGTCCTGAAGATGGTCTACTAGACCGAAACGTTTGACGTCGACAGTAAAACAACATTAAAACAGTAAACTTGCGTATTCGGATTTTGTTTTGTCTTTTCCATATTTTTCATCACTCAACCGTATATCCCTTCAGTGAGCAACGAACTCTTTTAACTTTTTAAAAACATTTTTGAATATTATTTTATGTCAGATCATTTAATCTGTTGTATGAACATTACCTCTTCATGACAATTTATTGAAACTACGGATTTTTAAATTTTCCTGAAACAAGCTACTGATACAACTTTGAGCGTGTAAATTCGTGAATAAATTTGTTATCTTATTTCTTTAAAATTATCCTCATTATCGTCATTATCTTTCTTCATGAACTGTCTTGGCGTGGTAAATCAACGGTTCATTTTAACCCTGAAATCCCACATTACGAGAGATGAATCTTGTCAACGGATTTATTCAACTGATAAGTGCAGACAGGGTTTACCAAGAAAAGAAAAACAGAATGGAGTAGATAAGTTCCCTTTCTAGAACCTGGAAGAAAAAATACAAACTTACCACAGCTCGTGAATTGTTGTCCTGGTAATTAAATTGGCGCCAAATTCGGGCAAGAGCATAGAAGACTAATATAATGATAGCGGTCGAGCAGAACTAAAACGACATTGGCCAGGGGTAACATGACCAAAGTTATAAAAATACCGTACCACCTAACGGTCAAATATACCAACATCAAAATGGGGCACCTCGAGGCGGTGTCGTGGTTAGCAAGCTTGTCTCGTTAGAACAATTACAACCGAGTAGTGAGTTCGAACCTCACTGGCTGCTTCATACTTTCGGCCTTGTGCCACATCTGAGCTCCGCTTGGAAAATCGGGGCACCTCGACGTGGTGTAATAGTTAGCAAACTTGTCTTGCTAGATCAATTACAACTGAATAATGAGTTAGATCCTCACTGGGTGCCCATACTTTCGGCCTTGTGCCACATCTGAGCTCCGCTTGGAAAATCGGGGCACCTCGACGTGGTGTAATAGTTAGCAAACTTGTCTTGCTAGATCAATTACAACTGAATAATGAGTTAGATCCTCACTGGGTGCCCATACTTTCGGCCTTGTGCCACATCTGAGCTACACTTAGAAAATCATTCTGGGTACTTCGACGCAGTGTGATGTTTAGTAAGCTTGTCTTGCTATATCAATTACGACTGAATAGTGAGTTCGACACTCACTGGGTGCCCCATACTTTCGGCCTTGTGCCACATCTAAACTACGCTTAGAAAATCATTATAAAACAGAATACAGCGACCCCTCTTATTTTTGTCGGGTGAACGGTTCCTACTAATATCTGTTATTTTCTTTTCGATATTTTGTTATATTTTAGTTCAATAATTGGTTTATCTGAGTTGGCAAGCAATTAATTGGCGGCCCAGTCCGCATCTAAAGTGATACTATCATCGAACTGGCAAAAATCTGATTTGCTGTTGTTGGTAAAGTTTGGCACAAGGCTGAAGTCAGAGGATTCTCTTCGGCAGGCAATCACGTGGGGTGTATCACGGCCGGTGGCTGGGACGAGCACTCTACTGTCTCGTCTGCGACTTGTCTCCTACTTCTTCTGACTGGCGAATTCGCTCCGCCCATTCGTATTTATCGACATAATTTTAGGGAATTCCCTTCTCCCAATCTCTCATTAAACCTCCTCAGTGAGCATGGCTGCCTATCTACCCCCCTCCTCTGTCAAGTCGACTTTCAACCAGGAGAATCAACTCCAAATCCGTTGGTTACGAAAAATGAAAATTTCGCTTTACAGCTTGCATTTGCAGTTGTTTGTCAATCAACATTGCACCTTAAGTCTGGATCACTCTTCCATTGTCGAAACTGCTCGACATGCAATTCAAGTCGTTTATGTGTGAATTAAATTCTCAATTCTTCCCACAGGTATTTTGGTATTGAACAAAGTAACTAATAATAACAAAACAAAAGTCACTGAAACAAAGCAAGTTCAGTCGACCAACGATGACAATTCCAGAACAACGTAACTATAAACAATTTTTTCCATCCTCTGCCAGCCGCTATGATGGAGAAAGCATTACCTCGAACCCTCGCCAATGAGACACGCTGCAAGAGCCACTCAGTTTCGCGAGGCTCGTTCCTTAATCGAGACGCAATCGCGCCAATCCTCCGAAGGAAGGCCATCGAACGAGGGCCAATAACCCCTTAAGTCTCCACTGCCACAGGAGTAAAAGAAAATCTATCAGCAAGAGAAGAATATTTTTGGTATTAATCATTCTTGTTCCAATGTCTCTCAGCACATAGCACTTGCTTATGTTTTACCAAAACTTACTTCCGTTTTTACCGCGGCAACGACAAATAGTATCACACAAGGAACTCGTGATATACAGCAGAGGCACAAGATCTAGATATGGCAGCAACATTCAATGCACGGACGAATGGTAGATTTATAAATGCGCCAGATGGATTCTGACTAGAAAATCTTTTGGTACCACACAGCAAACCCACTTCCCTAGCAGTAAACGTAGCAATTTGTTCACTATAGTTGTCCCACTTTATGTCAGTGGGAAACGCGTGGCCAAGAAGGCGTACAGTGTTGCTCCCCTGGAGTTTAGTATTTAAAGTTAGTTGAAGAAAAATGATATTGTTTTGTATTAGAAAACGCTTCAATAAACATAAGCTTTGTTTATTCTAATACGTACAATGGTCACTCTCAGTGTTTAACATCCAAAGTGCCTATCTGATTTTATCAACGAAATACGAACTCTTGTTTATCGTGGGAAACTGAGAAAATATTAGGCGGTTTGGAAAGTTGTGACGTGGTTACAAAAGGATATGAAAACATAATTAAATTTATTTAAATATTAACCTGTTCAGAAAGTAATGACGCTTTACCAGAAAGGATAAATACAAATATTTAAAAAAATATTAGGCTGTTCGGAAATTGAGGTATTATTAAAAAGGATATGAAAACATGATTAAATTTGTTAAGATATTAGGCTGTCCTAAAAATAATGACCTTTTACCAGAAAGGAAATGAATACATATATATATATATATATATATATATATATATATATATATATATATATATATATATATTAATATTATGCCGTTCGGAAAGTAGTAGCGTGTTAAGAAACGATATGAAAACATCATTAAATTTGTTTAAATATTAGGCTGTTCAGAAAGTAATGACGCTTTATCAGAAAGAATATATATATATATCAGGCTGTTCGGAAAGTATGACATTTTACCAGAAAGGAAATGAATATATAAATATTTTAATATTATGCCGTTCGGAAAGTAGTAGCGTGTTAACAGAAACGATATGAAAACATGATTAAATTTGTTTAAATATTAGGCTGTTCAGAAAGTAATGACGCTTTATCAGAAAGAATATATATGTATATCAGGCTGTTCGGAAAGTATGACGTATAACTCAAAAGGATATGAAAACATGATTAGATTTGTTAAAATATTAGGCTGTTTGGAAAGTAATGACGTTATACCAGAAAGAATAAAACAAACGTTAAATTTATTTAAATATTAGGCCGTTCGGAAAGTAATGTCGTTATACCAGAAAGAATAAAACAAACGTTAAATTTATTTAAATATTAGGCCGTTCGGAAAGTAATGTCGTTATACCAGAAAGAATAAACAAACGTTAAATTTATTTAAATATTAGGCTGTTCGGAAAGTAATGCCGCTATAACAGAAATAATAAAACAAACGTTAAATTTATTTAAGTATTTAAATAAATTTAACGTTTGTTTTATTCTTTTTCTTAGGCTGTTGGGAACGTAATAACGTTTTACCAGAAAGAAAACAAACCTTAAATTTATTTAATATTAAACTTCATAAATTACTAACGTTTTACCAGAAACAATATGAAGAAAAGATTAAATTTGTTTAAATTATTCAGAAAAGATATGAATATAAATTTATTTAAATTTAATATTTATTTATTTAAATACAGGTTGAGACAGAAATAATCCCCACATTTTAAACTGTCACCTTTGTGGTGCTAGTGAACTTAGGCAAGTGGCAATGGCGCCTTCATCTCGCTAATGTCTTACCATTTTCTTTTACAGATACCGTCCGTTGCCGTCATGGCTTGGACCGGTGAACACCGTGCGTTTGCTTTTGAAACGTTTTTCTGTAATTACAACGCAGAGATCTTTTCTGGCTCATTTCATGTTACGTCGGAATGATGCTGTTCCGGATAGAAAGTCGATATTGCTATGGGTTGAGAATTCTAGGGCCGCAGGTTCAGCGCTTAACCTTGAGGACCTCGAAGCGCTCGAACTTTCAGAATATGTCCCGGCTTTAGAAATCGTCTATAACAGTGCCAATAGAGTCCACTATTTAGAAGATGTCATTTTGAAAACTAAATGAATAAAACGATAGGCCTTTGTTTAAACAACAGCGTAATAATTTGTTAAAATAGTTACGTTGATCTTTTTGTTAACTTTTAAAATAAGGGAGTTATTTCTGCCGCACCCAGTATTTGTCTGTTCGAAAAGTAATGACGTTTTTCAACAGAACGGATATAAAAAACAAACGTAAGTTATTTGTTTTAATATTAGGTTGTTCGGGAAATAATATAAAAACCCAATGTAAGTTGGATTTATTTAAATATCGAGGTGTTCGGAAAGAGATGACGCTACACCATAAAAGATATGAAAACAAATTTTATGTCAAATTTACTTAAATATTGTTAAGGTATAAAAACGAATGTGAATTAAATTTATTTATTAATTATCATTATTATTATTTTACTAACGTTTACCCATTACAAGGCCCAAGAGCCACTCAAGGCAGAGTATTAATGCGTGGAGTTGTATTAGCGTAGGAAAGGACACGCATTAAGAAAATAGGGATGAAGCAGACTTTAGAAGGAACCGGAAACCGGTTCCTAAGCTGGAAACAAGGGATAAATCTCTACTCCTGTTCAAACCGGATGATAGGCGAATCTATCTTTAAACGTTATTTATCATTTTGAATGACATCAGCCGAACAGAACAAAATTTCTCGTTGAATTTATAGAATGAGGAATTATCATTTCTTACGCTATTTAGATTCGGACTATTGTCCTCATCTTTGTTGCTATTGTCACAACGTTTCGGCCGTTGTGCCCTCCAGTCTTCTTCAGGTGTATATCGATCTGGGTAACTTACAGGGAATTCTGAACTGAAACCTTTATTTAATCTACGAGGGCAGACTGTTCTTGTTCCGCTGTCCATGTCTAGGGATATCTCTTCTTGTTTTTGGTACAGCTCAGTTATTGCTCGCACGTTTCCTTAAGTCGAGGTCTTATCGTAAAAGATTCCGAAAAGCCTAACACGGGGGAGAATAGGACCAAGAATTGAGTGTATTCAATATCTTGCAGTTGTGGCAGAGGATATAAAGGTGAAACAAGCTGACCCATAAAAGTAAGGCTGGAAGAACATCGAAAAGCCGTGGTGAGAGGTGAGGCAATGAAATCAAGCATGGCTGATCATGTATAGAAGGAAAATAGTGGTCATCAGTTAATAATAATATTTGAATAGCCGTCATTGAATTGATGCCGTGTCTCTATTTTGTCGCGGTGAGATGTCGTGAAAAAAACGTAAAACCTTGTTAACCGCTGGAACTATAACATTTGTTTTATGTTCGGTGACACACACACACACACACACACACACACACACACACACACACACACACACACACACACACACACACAAAATAAAATAAAATTAAAAAAATTAAAAAATAGTAAAATTTTTATTCATTTTCTTCTTTCAATATCGATATGATTTTCTTTCCAGTTTTTGCGACAAAGACACATAAAATACACAAATTCGGATCATTATTATCGGGTCAAGCACAAATGAAGATTGCACACGGTTAATTTGCAAATTGAACTGGAACTTGCTTTATTCGCCAAATTAATGCATTTTAACACTCTTCTTATAACAATCTTGCTACGATGTGCCATTTCTGCCGCGTTACAAATAAACATGTACCACCAAACCTAAGCTGACGACTCGACCACGCCAACAAGGAACTCTTCTCCAACGTAAGTATCTCAAACCTTCAATAGGACTTTACACATACTGTATTCCCGAAAAACGGCATCTTCCATTTACCTCTTTTTTTTCTATTCTTTCTATTTAGTTTGCTAAGGCAATAAAATATTGTGCACACTTCGATAATAATATTTATAATTGCATTCTTATGCAATGAAGTCGGTGTGCCATCAACATAATAAAACGAGATTTGAATCTTCATTACTTAACATTTTATTCATTACAATATTACTCCTTCGATACGTGGACCTTACTTTCATCTCCTGCGATGTGTGAGAGACCGCTCCACTCTTTCTCTCAAGTGGTTGTTGATATAAATTCAACCTTCCGACATTTTCGTTCTCCACGCTTGCGAACAGGATGAGGTCACGTGCTTCCCAATTCAGCGGCGAAATATCCCCGTGCGACTACAATACTATCACCACAGTACCACTCTCGCATAAATATATCTCCACTGCCATAGGTAAATATTCACATGACATTGCTAATAAGCCGGAAACCTAAAATGATAATTTTAACTGATGACCCCGTTTCAAGCCAAGTAAGAGGGACATTTGGCACTGGTCAACTGACCGAATTCCCTGACACTGGTCAAAAACGAATTCGTTTGGTACTGAACAAGCGACTGAATCAGCTGACACTGTTCTGTGGGATTGCCCCACTTGTCTGCCATGGATATTCTCTTAACGCCCGCTAGTTTATGTTGCAAAAAAAAAAAAAAAAAAAAGTAGGAAAGGGTGTAAGGCTTCTCTATCTTATTTCGCTTTATCCACAGAATGCCGTAGGGACAGCAGGTGTCGGGTGTTCCCTTTGTGAGTACTACTTAGTCCACAGTCGTAGACAGCATAATGCAGTATCTGTCTATATTTCTGAGATGAGGTATTATGTACACTATTTAAGTTTCGGCCGTTGTACGCTCCGGCCTTCTTCAGGTGGTTGGAATGTCAAACTGAACCCTTTATTTCGATCACTGGGGTAGACTGTTCTAGTTCCTCAAGAACACATGGCACAGTGAATAAAGGCGTTAGTTAGATCCAGTTAAGGCAGTGAACCCTTTATTTCGCTCACTGAGATAGACTGTTGTAGTTCCATGTGCCATGTCTAATGGATGTCAGTTATCTCCTGTTAATTCCGCTCTGAAAGTTCTCCACTGCCTTAACCAGGTATTGAACTCACACTCTTTGGGTCCTGTCACTGGATCTAACTAACGCCTTTATCCACTGTGCCATGTGTTCTTGAGGAACTAGAACAGTCTACCCCAGTGATCGAAATAAAGGGTTCGGTTTGACATTCCAACCACCTGAAGAAGGCCGGAGCGTACAACGGCCGAAACGTTGTGATAAACATGGCGACAAAGATGAGGACAATAATCCGAATAATGTAAATAGTGAGCATAACACAGTATACAAATGCTCTAGGATGATAACTCGACCAAACCCACAGGGAACTTTTCACCAACCTAAGTCTCTCAGGTTTCTGTTAGGACTTTGCACACACAACTTATACAGGGTGCTATGCATGATACACGCTTAGGCGATCATATATCTTTCGATACATGACTGATGAAGCAATTTTTTCCCGCAGTAGGTTACCATTTCTTTCTGCAGAAGACCTGTTGCCATCTAAGGCTATAGAACCCGGTCTATCTTGCTATTTATCCATCGCTGAGGGGAGAAGAAGAGGATTCATACCTTTCCCAAGGCACGTAAGTGAATGTAATGGATTCGTCTGGAATTCGAACACGGCCCTCCGATTCCTCAATCCGAGCCGCTATCCTTTACTCCACCGTGCCTTCTCGTTGTAGGTATATTTTTTAGGTGATAGGAACCAGAGCTAACTTCACCGAACTGTTTGTTTAAAAAAGATGTCGCATCTTCTCATTATGCTTTGGCAGTAAGTACCTTGGAATTTAAGTAAGTAAGTACCTTGACATTTAAGTAAGTTACGACGTTGGATCGGACGACGTGGCAGCATTGAATGACCACCGTGTTCACCCGACTTAACACCAATGGACTTTATTTAGTGTGGAGGGCGTAGTAAAGAATAAGGTTTACGAGAAAAATCCCCACGGAGTAGACGAATTAAAAGTTGTTCATCTTGGAAGCATTTATTAACATTGATGCGGATCGGAATTTGTGTCGTACTGTGTGTTTTGTCGTGCTTTATTGTTCTGGAGAGGTTCGAGGAATGTTGCAAGGGTGAAGGAGGACATTTAGAGCACTTACGAGATTAAACAGTGTTAAACAACTATAACTGTAATACATAAATGTAAATATAATACAATATGTTATGGGTCCTTACCTATAACGACAGAGTGAACTCTTCCTGACACTATAAATACTGCGCCTCTCAAGAGAGAGGGACGAGATAGAATCGAGTCGAGCCGATAGTAGTTCGCTCCAAACCAGACTGACAGTCATACTAACACCTTCCACATCTTGTATTATTATTTTGTGTAATATATCTTCATTATTTCTACTCTTGTGTTCGTGTTGTTCTTTCCTTCGTCCTAACCTTGGACCATAACACAATATAAAACGAAGTGTCAAGTGTATACCTAACTTTGACCCACCCCGTATACAAATAAGGACATTTCCTCTTTTTATGCACTATTTAGTTTGCTAAGGCAATAGTCAGTCAGTTATGATTAAATGTGTGGGTCATTTAGAATTGGTCTATGACAAAATAGGACCCAGTTATGATCAGGACAATCAGAGAGAAGTGGGCGAAAAATGATTCGGAAGTGTCTGGTGTTTCAGTGACCAGCAGTAAAGTTTATCAAATAAGAACTTCAAATCAAGTCACCCACTTGACCAAAAGAGAATAACATGAACAGATAAATGAAAAGTTTCGGGAACAAGTGCTAGTTGACTGGAAGTTAGAAACCTGATTGCAGGCTTGGATAAACAGTTACAGTAAGAATTGTACGTAGTTCTGGTGTCGCCGTATGCGGAGTACGTACAGTCAACAACGAAATTATTCGTAGACCCATCAATTTTGAATATTTTTATCCATCTCTTAGTATCTAATACCCGTGTGATGCCAGGAAGCACACACAAAAAAGCAATATAAAACTCTATTTTCAGAACAATAGGTTAAATACAACAAATTTGACAGGCGAATTATGCAAAATAGGAAATGAAAAAAATTATTCGTACAGTATGAAAAATAGAAAAAATTGAATAATTTTCACATTATTAACAGTCAATAATAGGATCGCCTCTCACCTTTTTAACTTGCTGCAATCGTTTTCTAAAGTTTTTGATGAGATTTCATCAAGTCTTTCCTGAGATTTTCTTCCATTCTTCAATGGTTACACGTTCTAATTCCTGAAGGTCTTTTGTGACCAACGATTTATTCAAACTTTCATTTCTTGCCATAGATTTTCAATAGGATTCAAATCAGGACTCATTGAGGGCCATAGCAGAATTGTAATATTTTTCTGGAGCCACGCAGTCACTGAGTTAGATGTATGTTCCTCGTTGACTGTACATTGAGAGAGAGGGAGAGAGAGTGAGAGAGAGGGGAGGGAGAGAGAGGGAGAGAGAGGGGAGGGAGAGAGGGGGGAGAGAGAGGAAGAGGGAGAGAAGAAGAGATAGAGAGTTCTTGGCTGCCCGTCAGAAAGCAAATGTGAGCCACCCCGTCACGATGTAGCGATAGGCAAAGTTGGGAAAGGAGAGTGTGAGTTTTCGCCCGCCAAAGGACACGTCACCTGTGTTAGTCTCTGTCGTTTGAAGTAGAGGCGATTCCAAGTGCCAGCTGTTTCCCAACCAGAGAGTCTTGAAAAGCATTTGTCGTTATTCATTGTAAATTCGATTACGACCAAGTGGACAAACATGTGAACATAGCTAGTCAGGTGTATACGCAGACACAGCCGACCTTAGATGTCATCAGGTTGTGCAGTGACGGGCGAGTGGAGCACGTCGTCACATTGGTTCTGATCTGGCGTCACGGCTTCAGTCACTTTCGTGCCGCCGTAATGTTACTTCCTTGCGCCTTTTCTATAAATACTTCCATGGTAATTGTTGAGCTCTTCGCTATGGTACCTAAACTTTATGAATTTAAGCGCAGTACTAGATTGGCGACAAGGTCTCACCAATTTACAGGCAAGGTGGTTAGATCTAGCCGTAAGTTCTATGATAACGGTTTCTTTCTCGCGTTTCTTTCTTGCGGGACTCTCTTCCGGCTTTAAACTTTCCAGCCAATTTTAATCTTCCAAAATTTAAATGCAATGTCAATCGCTATTCACTGTTTTCCTGATTACTCTTTCCTCTTCCCGCTCATTATTAATGTTTCTGTTCCTAATTCTTTCAAACCCAGTAGCCACTTGTGTCTTAGTGGCTTTACTGCCTTACTTGTGGAACTCTCTTCCAGCTCCATGCTTTCCAGCCAACTTTAATCTTCAAATATTTAAATGCAATGTCAATCGCTATCTATTGTCCGCCTGATTACTCTTTCCTCTTCCCGCTCATTATTAATGTTTCTGTTCCTAATTCTTCCACACCCAGTAACCCCTTGTGTCTTAGTGGCTTTACTTCCTTGCTTGTGGAACTCCCTTCCGGCTCCATGCTTTTCAGCCAACTTTAATCTTCAAACATTTAAATGCAATGTCAATCGCTATCTACTGTCCTCCTGATTACTCTTTTCTCTTCTCGCTCATTATTAATGTTTGTGTTCCTAATTCTTTCACACCCAGTAGCCACTTGTGTCTTAGTGGCTTTACTGCCTTACTTGTGGAACTCTCTTCCAGCTCCATGCTTTCCAGCCAACTTTAATCTGCAAAAAATTAAATACAATGTCAATCGCTATCTATTGTCCGCCTGATTACTCTTTCCTCTTCCCGCTCATTATTAATGTTTCTGTTCCTAATTCTTCCACACCCAGTAACCCCTTGTGTCTTAGTGGCTTTACTTCCTGGCTTGTGGAACTCCCTTCCGGCTCCATGCTTTTCAGCCAACTTTAATCTTCAAACATTTAAATGCAATGTCAATCGCTATCTACTGTCCTCCTGATTACTCTTTTCTCTTCTCGCTCATTATTAATGTTTGTGTTCCTAATTCTTTCACACCCAGTAGCCACTTGTGTCTTAGTGGCTTTACTGCCTTACTTGTGGAACTCTCTTCCAGCTCCATGCTTTCCAGCCAACTTTAATCTGCAAAAAATTAAATACAATGTCAATCGCTATCTATTGTCCTCCTGATTACTCTTTCCTCTTCCCGCTCATTATTAATGTTTGTGTTCCTAATTCTTCCACACCCAGTAACCCCTTGTGTCTTAGTGGCTTTAATGCCTTGATTGAGTGAACTTGATTATAAAAACAAAACAAAACAAAAAAAGAAAACAGAAATGTGCCTCTACAGAAGGATGCTGAGAATACCATGGACTAAACATATGACAAACCTTTAGAGAAAATGGAAACAAAAAAGACATTTATACTTGACATCAGGAAGAGGCAGTTGAAATTTCTAGGGGACATAATGAAGAAAGAGGTCTTGGAAAATTTGATACTCACAGGGCAGATTGAAAGCAAGAGGATCAGAGGAAAACAATGTATAATCTACCTATCAAGCTTGTGTAAACGGAGGGCGGAACAAGGTTTAGGAGAGATAATAAAAAGACAAAATTTATTAAGAGCTACAAAGGAAAGGAAAATGTGGAGAGCCATCATTGCCTACGCCCTGAAGGGAGACGGCACTAAGAATAAGAAGAAAAGTGATCTTGAGTAAATAGATAGCGGAACAGGGTTTAGGAGAGATAACAAAAATATTTTTTTCTCAAGAGCTACAAAGGACAGTAAATTGGGGAGAACCGTGATCACCAACGTCCTGAAGGGACACGGCGCATAGAAGAAGAAGATAGATAGCGGAACAGGGTTTAGGAGAAATAACAAAAAGAAATTTTCTTAAGAACTACAAAGGACAGGACATTGTGGAGAGCCGTGATCGCCAATGTCCTGAAGGGACACAGCACGTAGAAGAAGTACTTCATTTTAATTATGTCTGTCCTGCCTTCTGCAATAAAATTATTCATTTTACAAGCATCTAATGAATTTTCTGATTGTCAACAAGACACGTCATCAGTAACAATAAAACTTTGTTGAAATTTCCTCTTTCGTTATATTTTTTCTTTTTTTGTATTATATTTTTAAATCCAGTTTTCTTTCATTCTCACAAATCACTACCTTCGCTTTTATCGCCATCTTCCTCTGCCTTTTTGCAAGTCACGTGTTTTCCCCCTCTCTTTCACACACACACACACACACACACACACACACACACACACACACACACACACACACACACACACAGACAGACACATTCTTATTCTATCTCCCACGTTCTCTCTTTAACAATGGTAACGCCATGAACAATTCATTTCAAAAGAATGGATGAGACACCGATGGTGAGAAAGAGAAGTATTCCAAACTGAAGGAGAGAGAGAGAGAGAGAGAGAGAGAGAGAAGAAAAGAAAAAGAAAGAGAAAAGCAGGAAATGGAAGGAAAAGAAAAAAGAAGAAGGAAAGAACTGAAAGCCAAAGGAAAAGAAAAGATTCAGAAAAAAAGAAGAAAGGCAAGAAATTGAAGAAAAAGAAAAAAATGCAAATGAAAAAAGAAAGAAAAAAGGAAAGTAAAAGATAAGAACAAAAAAGGAAAAAAAACCTAAAGAAAATAGAGTAGCGAGCAAAAGGAAAGAAAAGGAAAAGAAAAAAGAGAGAATAACAAATTGAAGAAAAGGAAAAGGAAAGAAAAAGAAAAGAAGAAAAGAAAAAATTAAAGAGGAAAAGAAAGAACTAGAAGAAAAAGAAAAACGGGAAAAGAAAAAAAAGAGAAAGCAAATTAAAAAAGATAGAGAAAAGAAGAAAAAAAAAGGAAAAGTACAAAGGAGAAAAGAAAGAAATAAAAGGAAAAAAGCAAAAGAAAAATAGAAATCAAAAGAAAAGAAGAAAGGAAAAAAAAAAGTAAAATAAAAAAACGTTAGAAAACTAAGAAGTCGAAGAAAAAGAAAAACGCAATAAAAGTAGGAAGCCAAAGGAAAAAATGAAGAAAATGAGAAAAGCAATTAATAGAAGAAAAGAAAAAAAAACACGTAAAAAAGAATAGAAAGCAAAAGGAAATAAAAGAGAAGAAAAACAGAAAATAACGAAAAAAAGAAAAAGAAAAAAAAGAAAGAGGAATATAAAAAGGAAAGAAAAAGAACAAAAATGAAGGAAAAAAGAAAAAAAGAGAAAAAAAGAAAAAAAACAAAGAAGAAAAAGAATAGAAAACAAAAGGAAAGAAAAAGGAGAAGAAAAACTGAAAAAAAAGAAAAGCGAGAAAAGAAGAAAAAGAAAAACGAAAAAAAACGAATAGAAAACAAACGGAAAAAAAGAAAAAGAACAAAATAATGAAATAATGAAAGCGAAAAAGAAGAAAAAGGTAAGCGGAAAAGAAAAAGGAATACAAAAAAATTGAAGAAAAAGAAAAGAACAAAAAATGAAAGAAAAAAGAGAAGCGAAAAAAGAGAAGCGAAAAAGAAGAAAAAGAAAAATGGAAAATAAAAAGAATGGAAAAGAAAAGGAAAAAAAAACAAAGAAGAAAAAACTGAAAGAAGAAAGATAAACAAAAAAAGAAAAAAAGAAAAAGAAGAAACTGAAAAGAAAAAGAATGGAAAAGAAAGAGAAAATAAGGAAAGAGAAAAGAAGAAGAAGGAAAAGAATAGAAAAAAAGAAGAAAAAAAAAGAAAAGTGTGTTGAGAAATGAAAACGCGAAGAAAAGAAAGAAATAGAAATAGAAAGAGAGAATAGTAAAAGAAAATAAGAGAGAAATCTAAAAGATAAGAAAGGAAAAATAAAGGAAATGAGAAAGAAAATACAGGTAGTATAAGGAAAGAGGGGAGAGAAGAGAATGAGTAGAAAATGGTAGGAAAAGAAATAAAAGAAAAAAGAAAAATAATTAAAGGAAAGGAAAAGAAAGAAAGAATACAAAAGAGAAAAAGAAAGCAAAATAAAAAAGAAAAAGAAAAGAAAGAAAGAAAGGACACAAAAGAGAAAAAGAAAACAAAAGAAAAAAGAAAAAGAAAAGAAAAGAAAGAAAGGACACAAGAGAGAAAAAGAAAGCAAAAGAAAACAGAAAAAGAAAAGAAAGAAAGAAAGAAAGGACACAAAAGAGAAAAAGAAAGCAAAAGAAAAAAGAAACAGAAACGAAAAGAAAGGACACAAAAGAGAAAAAGAAAGCAAAAGAAAAAGAAAAGAAAAGAAAAGAAAGAAAGGACACAAGAGAGAAAAAGAAAGCAAAAGAAAAAAGAAAAAGAAAAGAAAGAATGGACACAAGAGAGAAAAAGAAAGCGAAAGAAAAAAGAAAAAGAAAAGAAAGAAAGGACACAAGAGAGAAAAAGAAAGGAAAAGAGAAAAGAAAAAGAAAAGAAAAGAAAGAAACGACACAAAAGAGAAAAAGAAAACAAAAGAAAACAGAAAAAGAAAAGAAAAGAGAGAAAGGACACAAAAGAGAAAAAGAAAGCAAAAGAAAAAAGAAAAATACAAGTAAAGAAAGAAAGGACACAAGAAAGAAAAAGAAAGGAAAAGAGAAAAGAAAAAGAAAAGAAAAGAAAGAAAGGACACAAGAGAGAAAAAGAAAACAAAAGAAAAAAGAAAAAGAAAAGAAAAGAAAGAAAGGACACAAAAGAGAAAAAGAAAGCAAAAGTAAAATGAAAGAGAAAAGAAAGAAAGGACACAAAAGAGAAAAAGAAAGCAAAAGAAAAAAGAAAAATACAAGTAAAGAAAGAAAGGACACAAGAGAGAAAAAGAAAGAAAAAGAAAAGAAAAGAAAGAAAGGACACAAGAGAGAAAAAGAAAGCAAAAGTAAAATGAAAGAGAAAAGAAAGAAAGGACACAAAAGAGAAAAAGAAAAGAAAAGAAAGAAAGGACACAAAAGAGAAAAAGAAAACAAAAGAAAAAAGAAAAAGAAAAGAAAATAAAGAAAGGACACAAAAGAGAAAAAGAAAGCAAAAGAAAAAAGAAAAATACAAGTAAAGAAAGAAAGGACACAAGAAAGAAAAAGAAAGGAAAAGAGAAAAGAAAAAGAAAAGAAAAGAAAGAAAGGACACAAAAGAGAAAAGAAAGCAAAAGAAAAAAGAAAAAGAAAAGAAAAGAAAGAAAGAAAGGACACAAAAGAGAAAAAGAAAGCAAAAGCAAAATGAAAGAGAAAAGAAAGAAAGGACACAAGAGAGAAAAAGAAAGCAAAAGAAAACAGAAAAAGAAAAGAAAAGAAAGAAAGGACACAAGAGAGAAAAAGAAAGCAAAAGTAAAATGAAAGAGAAAAGAAAGAAAGGACACAAAAGAGAAAAGAAAGCAAAAGAAAAAAGAAAAAGAAAAGAAAAGAAAGAAAGGACACAAAAGAGAAAAAGAAAACAAAAGAAAAAAGAAAAAGAAAAGAAAAGAAAGAAAGAAAGGACACAAAAGAGAAAAAGAAAGCAAAAGAAAAAAGAAAAATACAAGTAAAGAAAGAAAGGACACAAGAGAGAAAAAGAAAGGAAAAGAGAAAAGAAAAAGAAAAGAAAAGAAAGAAAGGACACAAAAGAGAAAAGAAAGCAAAAGAAAAAAGAAAAAGAAAAGAAAGAAAGGACACAAGAGAGAAAAAGAAAGGAAAAGAGAAAAGAAAAAGAAAAGAAAAGAAAGAAACGACACAAAAGAGAAAAAGAAAACAAAAGAAAACAGAAAAAGAAAAGAAAAGAAAGAAAGAAAGGACACAAAAGAGAAAAAGAAAACAAAAGAAAAACAAAAGAAAAGAAATAAAGAAAGAAAGGACACAAGAGAGAAAAAGAAAGCAAAAGAAAACAGAAAAAGAAAAGAAAAGAAAAGAAAGAAAGAAAGGACACAAGAGAGAAAAAGAAAGCAAAAGAAAAAGAAATAAAGGACACAAGAGAGAAAAAGAAAGGAAAATAAAAATAAAATAAAATAAAGAAAGGACACAAGAGAGAAAGAGAAAACAAAAGAAAAAAGAAAAAGAAAAGAAAAGAAAGAAAGGACACAAGAGAGAAAAAGAAAGCGAAAGAAAAAAGAGAAAGAAAAGCAAAGAAAGAAAGGACACAATAGAGAAAAAGAAAGAAAAAGAAAAAAGAAAAAGAAAAGAAAGAAAGGACACAAAAGAGAAAAAGATAGGAAAAGAAAAAGAAAAGAAAAGAAAGAAAGGACACAAGAGAGAAAAAGAAAGCAAAAGAAAACAGAAAAATAAAAAAATTAAAGGAAAATAGAAAAGAAAGAAGAGAAATAATAAGAGCAGGAAACGAAAAAGAAAAGAAGAAAAGAGAGAAGAGAAATGAAACAGAAAAGAAAAAAGAAAAGAAAAGAAAGAAATGAAGCGAAAAATAATATAAGACAGAATAGAAATTAAAAGAGAAAAAGAAAATGTAGAAAGGAAGAAAGAAAAAAGTAACGCAAAAAAGAAGTCAGAAGAGAAAAAAAAAAAAAAAGAAAAAAAAGAAAAGGAAAATAGAAAAGAAAGAAGAAAAGAAAAACGAGAAAATAATAAAACTAAAGAAACGAAAAAGTACGGATGAAAAAGTAGAAGAGAAATAAGAAGAAAAATAAAATGTTAAGAAAAGGAAAGTATAATCCGATATTGTAAATCAGACATTAATCATCGGATTAATTAATTAATCCGATGATTAATTAATTAATTATTTTTATTGTCGTCAAAACTGGTATCAAAATTATAACTTAACTTATAATTTGATTATGAGATTTTGATGAGTCATTTTCGAGGTGGAATTATTTGATTTATTTTATGAAGCCCGATTTTTTCTTTTATTTCTTTTTCAAATGAAACCCACGCGATCTGTTAAAAATGAATCAATCATTTAACACATACACACACACACACACACGCACACACACACACACACACACATATATATATATATATATATATATATATATATATATATATATATATATATATATATAGACCGATATGTGCAATTCGACTTTTTCAAAATCATCCTCTTGTGACAGTGAATGTGTGGATTGTGTCATGGGTGAAAAATGAATTTTTGGTTTAGTGATACAAATCTTACTAATTAACTCATAGCTGGGGGTGATCATAGGTGAATTCATATCTGATCAGAATTTGATAAACAAACAAAAAATAATGTGGATATAAAATGGGGGATCAATTCTATATTACTCTCAGTATATAAACCGATCCCTCACTTTGTGACCGCGGTAGTTTCTATACATTTATATTCCAGAGAATTTAAAATAAATCTAAAAGACAAGCCTGTGTAGCGAATTAGTATTTCATTGACTGATTCGTTTTGTACGGTTTATCAACCCTTTGCAGGTTATTTAAACTCAAAAATTATAATGTGGATATAAAGTGGGGGATCGATTATAGATTACACTCAATATATAAACTGATCCCTCACATTGTGGCCATAGTAATTTCTATGCGTTTATATTCCAGAGAATGTAAATAAATCTAAAAGACATGCCTGTGTAACTAATCAGTGTTTCGTTGATTAATTGATTCGTTTTTTATGGCTTATCAACCCTTTGCAGGTTATTTAAAGCCAGAGAATATTTTTACATTGTAAGAATTTTTTTTCCATTTTTATGGACAACTAACAAACTCCTAGCGTTCGTGGACGTCCACGCTTACGCTACTAAGACAAATTGAAAGACAACTTGAAACGTCTCAACTTTGATCTGAAAACCTCGGAAACCCAAGCATCAAACCGAAAGGAGTGGCGTAAGACATGTTTCATTAAGTTAAAGGGTTTTGAAGATAGTAGACTGAAGCATCGTGATCAGCTTCGTCAAGCTCTGAATCAGAGACGCCATCAAAATCCTGCTTTAACAAATTTAATCTGTCAGTGTTGTCTTGTCGCCCGCAGCAAGGCTGGGCTAATATCAAACTTAATAAAGCACAAATAAAATATCTTTCCCTTACTTGATTTTCTCCACAATAGCCCCTGCTAGCACGCATAAGTATAAAATAAAAGGCACCTTCCAATGTTGACCCCATTTATCGTTCACGATAAGAGAGTCTACTATACATATATATATATATATATATATATATATATATATATATATATATATATATATATATATATATATTAGATGAGTTGGATTAAACCTGACAAATATCTTTAATAAACGAGAAATTATGATGTTGATATAAAGGGATTTATTCTATATTAAAATAAATGTATAAAGTGATCCCTTACTTTATGGCCACGGTAGTTTCTATGCATTTTGTTGTAACCTAGAAAGGCTTACTGAATAAGGAATAACCAAAACGGAGGTTGGAAATATAATGTAACAAAATGTAATACTCGCCAGCAGCGTGAAGTAGGTAAACCACTGCTAGTGGTGGACCACTTAGACAGCAGATTAGCCCCGCCTTTCCTTACAATAGTATTCCACGTATTTAACAGGATTGGGACATACCCATTAGTGTTCATAGATACAGTATATAACACATTTACATTCCAAAGAATATAAATAAATCTAAAAGCCATGCCTGTGTAACTAATCAGTAATTCATTGAATGATTGATTCGGTTTCTACGGCTTATCAAGCCTTTGCGGGTTATTTAAAGCCAGAAAATATTTTTAGATTGTAAGAATTTTTTCTTTGAAGATAATGATGACTTACTGACACAAGTCCTACCAATTAATCCATAGCTGGTGGACCGTGAAGAGATGGATTCATACCTTTCCCTAGAGTATTTGCCCATAAGTGAATATAACGCACCCGACTGGAATTGGAACTCGGCTCTCCGATTAAGAATTCTGAGCTGTTATCATTACACCACCCGCACATTCAATCTTATAGCACCTGGTATCACAAGTTGTCACACATTTTGGTACTGACCAGGTTCAACGTTGCTTAACTTCAGTGATCGTACGGGAACCGATGTTGCAACGTGATATAACCGTAGACAGCGGAGAATTCGAATTCACATCAGATTCGTTATATTTCCATGATTGCTATCAGTCCAGCAAAATTCAGATTTGGGACTGCTCTCGGTCAATATAGTCCAATTTCAGGATAGATATGAGTCCAGCAAAATCCAGTTTCAGGATAGCTATCAGTCCAGCAAAGCTCAGTTTCGGGATTGCTATATGTCCAGCAAGTTTCAGTTTTGGGACTGCTATCTGTCCAGCAGAGTCCAATTTCAGGATAGCTATCAGTCCAGCAAAGCTCAGTTTCGGAATTGCTATCAGTCCAGCAAAATTCAGTTTTGGGACTGCTATCGGTCCAGCAAAGTCCAGTTTCAGGATAGCTATCTGTCCAGCAAAGTCCAGTTTCAGGATTGCTATCAGTCCAGCAAAGTGCAGTTTTGGGATTGCTATCAGTCCAGCAAAGTTCAGTTTTGGGATTGCTGTCAGTCCAGCAAAGTTCAGTTTCGGGATTGCTATTGGTCCAGCAAGGTTCAGTTTTGGGATTGCTATAGGTCCAGCAAAGTTCAATTTCAGGATTGTTACCAGTCCAGCAAAATCCAGTTTCGAGATTGCTATCAGCACAGCAAAATTCATTTTTGAGATTACTATCGGTTCAGCAAAGTCTGTTCTTCTCTCTTCCTTTGCCTGTATCTTCTTATTCTCTCCCTTATCCTTCCCAATCTTTGTTGCCTATGTTCTATCCAAACAAGCTGGAACCGTAAATTCTCTGAGATTGGAGAGCGAAACAGTAAAAAAAAAAAAAAAGACACGAGGAAAATATAATTACAGTAATTGGTAATACAAAAAGAAACAAAAAACAAAACGAAATTACTATAGAATGAACTACCCGGTTATCGCTCCTCACTCATCAGAACTCGACCGAGAGAATTAAAATATTGTAATTCTATAGTATTCTTTTCTTTTTATAGTTTTTCTTTTCTTATTGCAAGCTACTCTATTTGTAGTTTTCATTTGTCCCCTTTTATTATGCCTGTTTTTATTGCTTTAATTAAATTTTCTAACTCTAATAAGATCTTTAAAAACAGTTTATTATGAACGAAAACATTTGGGAATAATTACGCAGAGGACATCTAAAAAGAGAAATATAATCTCTAATCATTGCAAACCAGTATGAATGCATAAAATATTATGTCAAAGATCGAGAAAATACAGAACGTACCATCATACTTTGAAATGGTGATTGCAGCAAAACTTGTCCCAAAGGGAGGTAAAAAAAAAACAACAAAAACGACAAGGTAGGAACATTGGTGCACCGGGAACTGTGCAAACACATTTCGTTCGACAATGCAAAAAATATAATGTGGGCACATCACAGAGAAGATCCCAAAGGAGGTTTGACAAAATGTATAACTATATAATAAATGTGAATGTCAGTGTGTCACACTTTGTTAACTTTACTCCTAGAGGCCGTAGCCCAACATAGCATACCATTTTGGAATCAGGCCGACTCCATGAGCAAATTAAAGATATTTCGGGCCGGATCCGAAACCGCAGTCCTGAAATTTTGGATTTCCAAGTTTTCATTACTGCGATTGTTTTCGGATTCCGCCATCTTGACTTCTACTGATAAAAGCAATTAAAGGGACAAAACTCTCTAACTTTCAATAGCTCATGTTCAGATGAAAAAATTGCTGTTCTCAAAGTACAGTGTTTCAAAATAAAATTGTCCTTGTTTTCAACTTTACTCTTAGAGGCTGTAGCCCAACATATGATACCATTTTGGAACCAGGCCGACTCCGTGAGCAAATTAAAAACATCCCGGGCCGGAAATTTGGGAATCCCAAATTTTCATTACTGCGATTGCTTTTGGCGACTTTTTTACGTTATTTTTTTGCGACGAATTTTTTTGTACGATAACAATTTTTATAACTTGGAAATAAATTTGGGAATAATCGAAATTAATTTCGAAATCCATTGAAAGTCACCTATAAAATATAAATAATTGTTTTTACGGAAAGTAAGGACCAACGTACATCAAACGGTTTTTTAAATTAAGTGTCGGCAGTAGAATTATCTTTGAACTATAAAATGGTAAGCTTAAATATTAATGCAAAACTTAAATACAGTGATCAATTTTGAGTTCTTTTGTAGTTTATTGTTGCCTATCGCATCTAGTCCTCCCTACCTATTGTAATGAAGGCCCAAACAAGAGCCTTTTGTAGGAGTTATTATTAACATTTAAAAATATTCTGGGCTTCGACATTATCTAAGAATATTTAAACTCTGAGCTTGGAACTGTCAGTCACCTGTATTCTTAACATTTGGCACTGTGAGCAAGGATCATGAAACTGGGATTACTATGGAAGGACACATAGCGTATATTGTTACATTTGGTATAAAAGACCAGGATATCAAGGGAAATATCTCCTCAGCGATAGGGTTATATTTGGTGTCGGCGACCAGGATGTTAACCCCCCAGTTATGGTGTTGTACAACTAATATATATAATATATAAATATTTTGAGGGTTACCGAAAAACTAACAAGATTTGGGGTCTTAGATTTATGTGAGAAAGTCTTGGCACTCAGTTTGCGTGTTGTGAATTGAAAATGAATGAAAGGGATTGTCAGTGGTCAGGAATAAATGCAAGAATTGCTGATAGAATAGGGCTATTATATGTATAATGTAAATGCATTGCTAATGATTTTACTATAGGAATGCATTGCAAATGAGGAAGAAAGGGATTGTCAGTGGTCAGGAATGAATGCAAGCATTACTGATAGAATAGGGCTATTATATGTATAATGTAAATGCATTGCTAATGATTTTACTATAGGAATGCATTTCAAATGAGGTAGAAAGGGATTGTCAATGGCCAGGAATGTAGGCAAGCATTATTAAAAAGATAATATTACTATATGTATAATGTAAATGTGCGAGGTGGGCTAACTATGAAGTAGTGATGCTAGAATTGTGAAACCTTGCATTCATTAATTTCTATTCTTCTCATTACTAACTGCATTGTTTCTTTCCAGGCAAATTGATATCTGACTATTCAGAGAAGACTGTTCATCCTGTTGATAAAAAAAAGTCAGTAACAGCAGGTATGACATTGTCATCAATGCCATACTGGTTTCAAGCCTTTTTTGATGTTGGGGAACAGATGATTGTCAAATCAGGAAAACAGAGAATGCTCAACCAGTTCACCGCCACAGTTCCACACAGCAGACATTGAAACTTGTGCGTTGGAGCATTGTCCTGTTGAAACAACGCCGCTTTCGTCAGTGTTCTTGGGTGTTTCGTCTTAGTAGTCTTTCGTAGCTGCTTCAGCAAATTGGCATAGTACTCTCCATTGATGGGTACTCGGACATTTGGCCGAACGGACATTTGGCCGAACGGACATTTGGCCGAACGGACATTTAATCGAATGGACATTTGACCGACGGACATTTGACCGAACGAACATTTGGCCGAACGGACAATTGGCCGAACGGACATTTAGCCGAACGGACATTTGGCCGACGGACATTTAATAGAATGGACATTTGCCGGACATTTCCTACAAAAATGCATCGAACAGGATTTTACAATGAATATTCATTGCAAATGATATTATAAAATTACATTGGAAATGATTTTTACTATAAAAATGCATAGGAAATGATTTTTACTATGAAAATGAATTGGAAATGATTTTTACTATGAAAATGCATTGGAAATAATTTTTACTATGAAAATGAATTGTAAATGATTTTTACTATGAAAATTCAATGGCCAATGAATTTTACTATGAAAATGCATTGGCCAATGATTTTTACTATGAAAATTCAATGGCCAATGATTTTTACTATGAAAACGCATTGTAAATGATTTTTACTATGAAAATGCATTGGACAATGATTTTTCTATGAAAATGCATTGGAAATGATTTTTATTATGAAAATGCATTGGCTAATGATTTTTACTATGAAAATGCATTGGAAATGATTTTTACTATGAAAATGCATTGGAAATGATTTTTTATACGAAAATGCATTGAAAATGATTTTACTGAGATAATCCACTGAAATAATTTCACTATGATAGTGAATTTAGTCTGGTAATACATTACAATGATTTTACAATACAAATTGCAAATAACTTTAACTATAAAAATGCATTAGACTTGGAAATTTATTGTTATCAGAAATAATACTAAGCGTTAGTCATAGAATATTGCTATTATATATAAAATTACTCATTCTATGAATTTTGTTTCGATATCGTCTTAATATGTCTACTTACAATCTTCCAGTTTTTTCATCATCTTGAAGATCTGAAGATTTTTCAAAAACCATCCCACTTCAGGAGTCACAGAGAATTTTTTAAAAAAATATTGTCTTCCGTAACAGCTTCCCAGGCGTCTGATAAATTTCAAGGTGTATTTTTAGCTTCTTGTAAAAGTTTCTCATCGGATGAATATTAGCCGTAAAAAATGTGTGGGAAACACAATTTGACAGAACGTCTTGTCGTCTAGCAAATCATTTTCGTGTTGACTTTTTAGAAGATGCGGCATTCAACGCTAGTGTTTCAGTCAGATCTCAGTCGAAATTAGACAATCGGCTGAATTAAAATAACTAAAACTTGAAGGTTTATTTATCCACTGAAGTTAGTAACATAAGGTTTAAGTAAAAATGTTTCAGTGTTACAGATTCTTGTTTGTTTATAGTGAAGCGAACACCAGGCTCAACGTATTGTGAGTCGAAATTTGGAAATCAAATGGCTCAAAAAATATTATATCCATTTGACCTCTGTTTAAACCAGTATTTGCTAAAGTGGGCGCTTGTGGTTTCTGTTATGTTAAAATGTTTTTAATTTTGATTTCATTTTACGATAAAAACTACTCAACGAGGCGATGGTCATTCATTAACCTTTTTTTCAAATTTTCAAAAATTATTCAATATTGGCTACAAGAGTAAATTTATGAAAGACAGCTAAAGCTGTTGGAAGCTATCAAACTTTTCTTCATTGATTTTTTAATTTCCAATATGGCCGAATGTAGTTTCAATGCAGTTACAGAGCTTCTTACTAAACAAAGAAACCACATGCAAATTACAAAACGGGGAGATCTACGATAACTTCTAAGCAACATAGAACCTACAGTAAGAGAACCTTAGCCAGTAAGCACTAAAGTCAAGCATAGCACTGAAAACATTGAGATAAGCTATCAAATGAACCTAGAGTAAGAGCCTTAGCCAGTAAGCACCAAAGTCAACTATCACATTGAAAACATTGAGATAAGCTATCAAATGAACCTAGAGTAAGAGCCTTAGCCAGTAAGCACCAAAGTCAACTATCACATTGAAAACATTGAGATAAGCTATCAAATGAACCTAGAGTAAGAGCCTTAGCCAGTAAGCACCAAAGTCAACTATCACATTGAAAACATTGAGATAAGCTATCAAATGAACCTAGAGTAAGAGCCTTAGCCAGTAAGCACCAAAGCCAACTATCACATTGAAAACATTGAGATAAGCTATCAAATGAACCTAGAGTAAGAGCCTTAGCCAGTAAGCACCAAAGTCAACTATCACATTGAAAACATTGAGATAAGCTATCAAATGAACCTAGAGTAAGAGCCTTAGCCAGTAAGCGCCAAAGCCAACTATCACATTGAAAACATTGAGATAAGCTATCAAATTAACCTAGAGTAAGAGCCTTAGCCAGTAAGCACCAAAGTCAACTATCACATTGAAAACATTGAGATAAGCTATCAAATTAACCTAGAGTAAGAGCCTTAGCCAGTAAGCACCAAAGTCAACTATCACATTGAAAACATTGAGATAAGCTATCAAATGAACCTAGAGTAAGAGCCTTAGCCAGTAAGCACCAAAGTCAACTATCACATTGAAAACATTGAGATAAGCTATCAAATGAACCTAGAGTAACAGCCTTAGCCAGTAAGCACCAAAGTCAACTATCACATTGAAAACATTGAGATAAGCTATCAAATGAACCTAGAGTAAGAGCCTTAGCCAGTAAGCGCCAAAGCCAACTATCACATTGAAAACATTGAGATAAGCTATCAAATTAACCTAGAGTAAGAGCCTTAGCCAGTAAGCACCAAAGTCAACTATCACATTGAAAACATTGAGATAAGCTATCAAATGAACCTAGAGTAAGAGCCTTAGCCAGTAAGCACCAAAGTCAACTATCACATTGAAAACATTGAGATAAGCTATCAAATGAACCTAGAGTAAGAGCCTTAGCCAGTAAGCACCAAAGCCAACTATCACATTGAAAACATTTAGATAAGCTATCAAATGAACCTAGAGTAACAGCCTTAGCCAGTAAGCACCAAAGTCAACTATCACATTGAAAACATTGAGATAAGCTATCAAATGAACCTAGAGTAAGAGCCTTAGCCAGTAAGCGCCAAAGCCAACTATCACATTGAAAACATTGAGATAAGCTATCAAATTAACCTAGAGTAAGAGCCTTAGCCAGTAAGCACCAAAGTCAACTATCACATTGAAAACATTGAGATAAGCTATCAAATGAACCTAGAGTAAGAGCCTTAGCCAGTAAGCACCAAAGCCAACTATCACATTGAAAACATTTAGATAAGCTATCAAATGAACCTAGAGTAACAGCCTTAGCCAGTAAGCACCAAAGTCAACTATCACATTGAAAACATTGAGATAAGCTATCAAATGAACCTAGAGTAAGAGCCTTAGCCAGTAAGCGCCAAAGCCAACTATCACATTGAAAACATTGAGATAAGCTATCAAATTAACCTAGAGTAAGAGCCTTAGCCAGTAAGCACCAAAGTCAACTATCACATTGAAAACATTGAGATAAGCTATCAAATGAACCTAGAGTAAGAGCCTTAGCCAGTAAGCACCAAAGTCAACTATCACATTGAAAACATTGAGATAAGCTATCAAATGAACCTAGAGTAAGAGCCTTAGCCAGTAAGCACCAAAGTCAACTATCACATTGAAAACATTGAGATAAGCTATCAAATGAACCTAGAGTAAGAGCCTTAGCCAGTAAGCACCAAAGTCAACTATCACATTGAAAACATTGAGATAAGCTATCAAATGAACCTAGAGTAAGAGCCTTAGCCAGTAAGCACCAAAGTCAACTATCACATTGAAAACATTGAGATAAGCTATCAAATGAACCTAGAGTAAGAGCCTTAGCCAGTAAGCACCAAAGCCAACTATCACATTGAAAACATTTAGATAAGCTATCAAATGAACCTAGAGTAAGAGCCTTAGCCAGTAAGCACCAAAGTCAACTATCACATTGAAAACATTGAGATAAGCTATCAAATGAACCTAGAGTAAGAGCCTTAGCCAGTAAGCGCCAAAGCCAACTATCACATTGAAAACATTGAGATAAGCTATCAAATTAACCTAGAGTAAGAGCCTTAGCCAGTAAGCACCAAAGTCAACTATCACATTGAAAACATTGAGATAAGCTATCAAATGAACCTAGAGTAAGAGCCTTAGCCAGTAAGCACCAAAGTCAACTATCACATTGAAAACATTGAGATAAGCTATCAAATGAACCTAGAGTAAGAGCCTTAGCCAGTAAGCACCAAAGTCAACTATCACATTGAAAACATTGAGATAAGCTATCAAATGAACCTAGAGTAAGAGCCTTAGCCAGTAAGCACCAAAGTCAACTATCACATTGAAAACATTGAGATAAGCTATCAAATGAACCTAGAGTAAGAGCCTTAGCCAGTAAGCGCCAAAGCCAACTATCACATTGAAAACATTGAGATAAGCTATCAAATTAACCTAGAGTAAGAGCCTTAGCCAGTAAGCACCAAAGTCAACTATCACATTGAAAACATTGAGATAAGCTATCAAATGAACCTAGAGTAAGAGCCTTAGCCAGTAAGCACCAAAGTCAACTATCACATTGAAAACATTGAGATAAGCTATCAAATGAACCTAGAGTAAGAGCCTTAGCCAGTAAGCACCAAAGCCAACTATCACATTGAAAACATTTAGATAAGCTATCAAATGAACCTAGAGTAACAGCCTTAGCCAGTAAGCACCAAAGTCAACTATCACATTGAAAACATTGAGATAAGCTATCAAATGAACCTAGAGTAAGAGCCTTAGCCAGTAAGCACCAAAGTCAACTATCACATTGAAAACATTGAGATAAGCTATCAAATGAACGTGGAGTAAGAGCCTTAGCCAGTAAGTAATTAAGTCAACCATCACATCGAAAATATTGAAATAAGGTATCCAATAAAATTTTTTTAGCATTTTAATCATTGGCATCTACAGTAGAAATGAAAATAATACTAAGATTATTATTGTACTAATACCTAAATTTTGCTTTGCCATGAATGATAAATTCTGTATGAAATTCGAGATTTAATTTGGTAGGGGTCGCTAAGAAATAATTTTGTGCCCAAAGAGGGCACTGTTCAAAAAAAAAGGTTCGGAAACACTGGTTTAAAACGACACCTTCATTTATCTATATATTGTAACCGTTTTGCTTAAAGGTCAGTCACTGATACACGCTTGAGCGATCATATCTCTTTCGATTCATGATTGACTAGGCAGATATTCCCGCAGTAGATTGCCGTTTCTTTCTACGGTCGATTGGTTTCCATCTAAGGCTATAGGTCTCCGCCTGTCGTGCTACTCAGCCCATAGCTTGAGGAAGAATAGATGAATTCATACATTTCCCAAGGTTATTTGCGCGTGGGTTAAAAACAAAGAAAACATAATTGAACTGTTACATGATATATGTCCTCCTGTATTCTGGACAATCTCCTCCACAATCGATGACACAGTGTTGATAGCAGACTCGGAAAGGAAAATACAAAAGCTCCTACAGAACGTAGCGAAGGAAAGCGAGAAGAAAGGACTAAATATAAACTGCAAGAAGACAGAATGCATGGTCGTCAGCAAAAGGATGAATCCATAATGTAAATTACAAATCGGGGATACTAAAATCAAACAAGTACAGAAAATTTAAATATCTTGGACCGTCCTGGGTATGACAATAAACTACGTCCAACAGCAAGGCCTCTGATCAGGAGGTTTTTGAGGAGCGTGGAACCACCTCTTAATTGCTGGTGTTCCCAGGTCCACTCTGACCCGGGGTGGTAGCACCTGTTAGGGTCCCAGCTATGGGAAAATAGTTAAACCCCGAAACTGAGGTAAGAAGCATTATGAAAGTGTAAAAATAGGTTTTAATATCAGAAATAAATTTTGTAAGAAAAAAAAATATTACCAGAAATATGTTTTTGAAAAAAAAAATATTACCAGCAATATATTTTTAAAAATATTAACAGCTATACATTTTTGAGGAAAATATTACCTGAAATAGATTTTTGACAAAACAAAAATATTACCTGGAAAAAAAAAAGCTGTTGGCATTAAATAACCCATTAAGGTTGATATGCCGTAAAACAAACAAAACCAAATATCTAGGAAGTGTTCTAACAGAGGATGAAAAGTGCGATACTGAGATCTGAAGACACATTTGGATTGCCAAATATGCCTTCCAGAAGCTGAGTATTTAGAGACAGAAAAAAAACATCACTAGAAACAAAGAAAAGAGTACTGAACTGCTATGTGATATCTGTCCTCTTATATGGTCGCAAATATTGGACAATCTCCTGAAAGATGAAGAAGAGACTTGAAGCAACAGAAATGTGCTTCTACAGAAGGATGCTGAGGATACCATGGACCGAACTTGTGAGCAACGACGAAGTTTTAGAGAAAATGAAACAAAAAGGAAACTTATATTTAACATATAGGAAGAGGCAGTCGAAATTTCTGGGGCATGTAATAAGGAAGGAGGGCTTAGAAAATCTGATACTCACGGGACAGATTGAGGGAGGGAAGGACTGAGGAAAGCATCGAATACATACTTGATGGGCTTGAGTAAATGAATGGTAAAACAGGTTGTAGGAGAAATAGCAAAAAGACAAAACTTTTTAAAAGCTACTAGAGACAGGTAGATGTGGGGGGGGGGTCATGATCGCTTACGTCCTGAAAGGAGACGACACATAAAAGAAGATTACAAGAATAAATAGAAGAATGAGAAAACATTTTATAAAAAGCAGGTTACTGCTACAACTAATTATAAAGCAAATGTTGTACCACTACCGGTATTTCCATCCGTTTACAACTCCTTTTCCTGTAGTTTCCTATTAGTTAATGATAGGAGTGTGTTGAGGCAGATTTAAGTCCGATGGATCAGCTGGTCCAGACGAATGTCACCGGTACTTTGTTAAGATAATTCCTTTTACGATACCGGCATAACAGCTTAGAGTATACTCGCATCCCAAAGTATACTCGAGGTGTTAAATAATAATTTCAGACTTTTATTTTTTAATGGCAGTGTATTTGGGCTCAGATCTTCTGAGGCTGAACTGTAAGGGCGGATGATAGACAAAACAAAGGAAGTCTTTTTTGATTGATTAAAACTAGCGTGGGAACGTTAGACAGATAGAAAGTGATTTCAGTGAGTTAAGTTTTTACAGGTCATAAACAGTAGACGTGGCTATTTCGTGTCTCAGGGAACTTGCTCCGCTGTGGGGTTGATAGAGCAACTCCATTGTCTAGTTAAAAGTTTACACGTCGACGTGTTTAATAAAATAGATAAGTTTTAAAATCCCTTTTTTTGAAGTTCGCTTTCATCTCCGGACTCCAGAAACATTTCGACACCCAGCCGGGAGAAGACGAGTGAGAGAAGATACAACCTTATGGAATCGACTCTGTCAACCAACACCCACTACCAACAAGGAAGAGTATACAACATTTTGCTAATTTGGCGCAGTGGCCAAGACCTTTCCAGAAGAGAGGGCGTATGCAACAGAGGTTATTCTAGGCTAGACTGTTTTATACTTTGAGAATATAAAAATGCGCTAGGTCAAAATATATACCGTTTTCGGTGTATAAGACGCATATTTTTTTAATATCCAATGAAATAAAAGAATAATTTTTGTGTGTTCAAAATGGCAAGTTATTTTTATCAATAGAAGAAAGGGACTTTTTGACAGATATACTTTTAAGCAAAGAGGATTCCATGTTATAATAGTTTAGAAGATTTTACTGGTCCTCCATTGTGATTTTATCGGTTCATCAAACGCAAAGGTCTAGTTATAAGAACATACTGATGCTTGCTCAGATGTGCATGGAGATGAAGAATTCATGGGGAAAAATAAGTGATGGAGAGATAGATTCATTTAAGAAGTGTGGTATCAGTAATGAATGGATGAGATTGAGGGTAGCATTCTATTAATAATGGATCAGATCATGAATGCCTAATTCTTTTCCAAGCGATATCAACATCAGTGAAGATTTTTACTATATTTAAACTAAACTCTAGAACAGTAGACCTTTGTTTTATGGTATTTTTATTTTAATGTTTTGGGGTCTTTTGTGTTTAGTACAATATATATATATATATATATATATATATATATATATATATATATATATATATATATATATATATATATCAGTATTTTTTAAATAGTATATTTACGAGAAAAATATGCAGCATTCGAAACTGTGTCCTCCTTAATAGGAGAAACCGTCGTGAGATCACACGTGCTTTTATTGACTCAGCGACGAATGACATTGCTGATATTTTTCTCGAATATTTAGGTCGGTAGCCGATAATAATACTGTTTAAAAATTTAAAACAAATCAGAGTGTCTACTCAAATATGAGTATCCACTAAAAATATATATATATATATATATATATATATATATATATATATATATATATATATATATATATATATATATATATATATATATATATATATATATATATATATATATATATATATATATATATATATATATATATATATATATAAAGGGAGAGAAGCATGCTGGAGAAATGGATAGCGGCTCAGATTGAGTAATCGGAGAGACGAGTTCGAATTCCAGTCGAATTCATTACATTCGTTTACGTGCTAATACCTTTGGGAAAAGTATGAATCCTCTTCTTTTCTCACCCCCAGCTACGGGTAAATAGCAAGGCAGACTGGTTTCTATAGTCTTGGATGGCCTTACTTCTGGTTGCCTATTGATTTTGGTCTGCCAAATCAGATTACTATTAAATGAGTTTAGATCAACGCTTTTTTAGCGGTTTGTAGAGTAGATCCATCTCATTACATTACATTACATTCTAGTTAAGAAAAACGTTTGTTGACATTAACATTAAAAGGGGGTATAAACTGGTTTTGGCGGCAGTTTTGACTAGTCTAGTTTATACACCAAGGTATGAAGTAGTCTAGCCCCGATCATACACTTTTTTTCTGGACAAAGCTAAATTCTGGGAGTAGTGTAATCTGGGCTGCTAGGTCAGTAATAATAATAATGTAATGTCAAGGTGATTCCAATTTCGATTTTTCTTACTATACTAGAGGTGTTTGTTTCAATAATAATAATAATAATAATAATAATAATAATCGTGAGAAAAGGAATGGACATCAACATACAAGTTGTCCAGAAGGTCGCCCTATCTAAGACAAGTGCTATCAATTATATGACAATTCTCCTATAGGGCCTAAGGACCATAGTTTGAATCCGGCTCTACAGGATACAAACCAGGAAACATAACACAGAAATAATAATAATAATAGTAATAATAATAATAATAATAATAATAATAGTAATAATAATAATAATAAGAAGAAGAAGAAGAAGAAGAAATCGCAATCTCAAATATGTGGCACAAGGGAACATCAACAATCCCTGTTGTAGTTGGAGCCCTCGGATTGGTTGAAAAAGATTCTAGTTAACTCATTGAAGGGATTCATGGAAGTCCATGCTTTAAAGAAATACAAAAATTTATTATCACGAGTACAGACAACACCTTACGAAGGGCTTTATCTATGTAAAATATGTTTGTGTTTTTATTTTTTGTTTAATTGGTCAGTGGAAAATGTCTTGATGGCATTTCTAACCTTAGGCCTCTGGGACGGAACCGGAAAGAAATGTGTACACACCAGAAATCAAAGGAAATAATAATAATAATAATAATAATAATAATAATAATCGGTCTACAAAGATACCTGGAAACTACAGAAGACTGGATGTTGATCTGTGTCGAAGAACAAAATAAATAAGAAACTTTATTCAGTAATAAAGGAAGCTAACAAAGGGAATTTCAAGTGGATGAAGAAGTGCAATTAAACCATAATGCATCTACTGCATAATGCACCTACTGCATAATGCAAATACTGCATAATGCACCTACTGCAAATGCACCTACTGCAACTGCACAGAACCTAAAATGAAAGCAAATGCAATGTACTAAATACAGAAACGATGGCAAGATAAACCTTTTCATGGTCAATACTCTGCTAGTACAAAACAAGCTTACGGCGACAAACCCCGTACCCATCAGTGGTTAATTAATGCAGGGTTAAAAGCTGAAACCGAAGGTTTTATTCTTGCTGCACAGGACCAAGGTTTGCTAATTAGAAATTACCAGGCACACATACTGAAAAATTGTGTTAACTCGAAATGAAGATTCTGTGATAAATATCCAGAAACAATTGACCATCTTGTATCAGGTTGCATGGTATTGGCACCCACTGAATATAAAACCCGACATGACAGAGTGGGTCAATATCTGCAGTGGAAAATATGCAACATTTACGGGCAGGAAACTGCAAGAAACTGGTATGAACATCGCCCAGACCCAGTTACAGAGATAGGACCTGTAAACATTTTTATGGGGCTTTACAAGGCATACAGACAGAACAATCAAAGATAATTGCCCAGACATCCTGATCAGAGCCTGCAAAAACAGAATGTAATTTTTTATTTACATGGCAGTCTTGCAGATTGTAACGTAACTTTGAAGATTTTCAAAAAATACAGGGATCTTGATGTGTAAATCTCAAAAATGTGGTACATGAGGACATCAATAATTCCAGTTGTAGTTGGAGCACTCGGATTGATTGGAAAAGGTTCCGAGAGACTCATTGAAGGGATTCCTGGTAGCCCATGCCTTAAAAAATACAAAAAAAAAAGTACTCGCATGTACAGCTGACACATTACGAAGAGATTTACGTATGTAAATTGTCATATCTGTCTATATTTCTGAGATGAGGTATTATGTATATTATTTACATTATTCGGACTATTGCCCTCATCTTTGTCGCCATGTTTATTACAACGTTTCGGCCGTTGTACGCTCCGGCTTTCTTCAGGTGGTTGGAATGTCACAAAAATGAGGAGAAGCCTAGCAATTCGGGCCAAGTCTGGCCCGAATTGTTAGGCTTGCTAGAGGTTTTACCCTGTTTCTTGAATTGCGTCATAGTTCTTGATATGGTAGCTCTTGAAAAACCAAACAGTTTAGTAACCTTAGTGATCGAGGCTCCTGCCATGCGAGCTCCAACAATTTGCTCATTTTCGAACTCAGAGAGGTCACGCATTTAGCTTAAATTTTTACTAAATTATAAAAATAAATAAAACAAAGACAGTAAATTAGATAAATAAACGTATTTACAATAGATATAACCACCATTTACGAAGTTTTAGTTAAAGTTCTTAATATAATAGGTCTTTGAAATATAGGAGTGGAATTTGCACCTGTTCCAATTATTTTGTCCAACCCCTGTATATATACACAAAAGCTGAGTATTATCTACCATGGATACAATTGTGAAAGCTGAATAATATATATCATATTTGAAGCCATAATATTTAGCTTTCGATATTAAATAACCCATAGAGATTGATATGCCGCTAAACAAAATCAAGCAGCCTACAGGAAAGAATTCTTCCATGACATGAATCCATTTAATATCCTAGAATTTCTTAAATCCAAGTGCATTCCAAAATATAAGTTCAACAAAACTACAACATTAAATATACACATATCACCGCCTCTAGTAATCATGTCCACACAAACATGTATATGCACAAAAGCGGAGTATCATCTACCATGGGTTCAATTGTGAAGGCAGAATAACATATATTAGATTTTTATTACTTGAAAGTTGATGACACAAATATAGCAAATAAGGTGACTGAAAAAATTACGAACTATTTTGGCAAGATTGTTTGGAATGCCGGAAATAAATGTCAAGATAATTACATTAATTGGCGTATTGCGATCACTTCCGTTAAAACTATGTGACTTTCTTGGCCAGCTGGGGATACCAGATCCAAAGTTGGCCCTTTTGAGCACTGCGCCTATTTTGAAGAACGCGTTGTCTGTAAGGGATCCTTGTGACTTGACAGATAACTTCGCCTACCCGGTGTATTCAAAAACTAACACTGTGTGACAAAACAAATAATAATAGCAGATGCTGCCGTTCTCTGGGATTTTTGCCTATCAACACAGATCGAACAATACAAGCAAATCGGCCAAGCATGATTATGAAAGAGATAAAACAAATGTGTTGATTGCAGTCCTTATTAGGAATGTTGATTTATTGTTAAATAACAATTGTGACATGAGGCCGAATGGAAAGTGGTGTGAGGCTAATCCTTATTAATTTATTATTTTTATTGATTTATTGTCACAAAATAACAATTGTGGCACAGCACCAAATGGAAGAGTAGGAAGAGTGGGAAGAGGCTGATCTACACGGTTAATTTGCAGTGTAACACCCGCAATCAGTTCGCATTAAACATTTTCAGAAAACTTACATTTATGTGTAATTGTACATACTCTATTCGAATCTGGATTCATAAATTTGATAAAATCTACCGTTTTGGAGTTATCGACAGTGAAATTTGGGATTCAATCGCGTCGTTGGCGGCAGCCATTATTTGCCTTGTTTGCATACATTCGCTGCGGAAAACTAAACGCGGACGACTACGGAAACCTAAACTCGGAACTGATCTTTCTTTTCTAAATTTGCCTCAATTACTGCGCACGAGAACTATTTACGTACACACGCTCAGTTTGCGCAATGATATCTACACTGATAGCTATTCTGCAGCGAATGTATACAAACAACGCCAGTAATGGCTGCCCGCGACGCGAATGAATCAGAAATTTCATTGTCGATAACTCTACAACGGTAGATTTTTTATCAAATTTATCAACCCAGATTCGAATGAGCATATAAAATTACACAGAAATGCAAGTTTTCTGGAAATTTTAAATGCGAATTGAGTGCGGGTTTTACACTGCAAATTAAACTAAATATCCTAAAGTTAGCTTATCAGATTCATGACTAATTCATCCATTACAATTCATCACAAGAGCTCATCCATCACCATTCAACCCGATCCTTACTAGGAATTCATATTTATTGTTTTAAATACAAAATCATAGCACACGGCCGAAGAGGGGATGGGGGAAAGGCTGGCACTCAGTAACTATCCTAGTTCTAGTTAAACACAATCACGACCCATTCATACAATACAATATACTCAATCACCACAACAACGTACACGTCACCTTCCAATCCCGCATGTACCATCATAACACATATTCACAAGGGTCCCACAAAACAATCCTTATTAGGAATGACTGTAAAATACTTTCCCATCCCCAATGTTATAGGCAGAAGCACACAAATGCATGCTGGGATTTCTTCCTATCCAATATAATAGGTGAGTCCTCAGTTTCATATGACTCAGTCCCGGTCTGTCTTGTCTTGAAGTCAGAATGCTACATTTACTTATCCAAATTTGCTTTTGTGTGTCAACCCTAATTCTTAGTCTGTGAACTTTTTGCCATATTACTGTTGCTTTGACTTGCATATATTGTTTGCTTTTTATATTATTTTTTGCCCTGTTCTTTTCTTTTTCTTGCAAACTTTGTCAATTCTGTTTGTTGGACACTTCTGTCATTTATTTTACATCTAACCATGGCCACTCTGCAGTAAATTTAATTTTATTGTGTTTATTTCTACAGAATAATATAAAAGGTGGGGTATTAAACGAAGACACTCTTGGTAGCCAGCTAAAATCCGGTATTGCCCAATACATTGAAAATAATATCAAGTAAGAGATTGTGTAGCCGTACTTATGTTTCTCCAAGAAATATCTTCCGGATTTTAAAATATTTCAGTTGTGTAAATGTTGATTCCAATTTAATGGTGAATGCCAGCAAAATATTTTCCCCTCCCCAATTTATAGGCAGAAACACACGAATGCGTACTGGGATTTCTTCCTAACCAATAAAACAGGCCAGTTCTCAGTTACATATGACTCAGTCCCGGTCTGTCATGTCTTGAGGTCAGAACGCTACGTTCGCTTATCCGAACTACCTCTGGTGTGTCAACTCCAATTTTTAGTTTGTGGGCTTTTTGCCATATTACTGTTGCTTTGCCTTATTACTATTAATTTGACTTGCATATATTGTTTGCTTGCTTTATATTATTTTTTGCTCTGTTCTTTTCTTTTTCTTGCTATTGTTTATTGAAAACTTTGTCAAAAAATTAGAAAAAATGTTCTCACAAGCACATCTCACGCCCTGAGAAGGACTGTATCTATGTAAAGTGTGTGTGCTTTTAGGTAGTTTATTTACAAGAATTAAGGACTCAATCAGCCGTGTTCGAATTCCAGTCGAATCCGTTACATTAACTTACGTGCTAATTCCCTTAGCAAATGTATAAATCCTATTCTTCCCCCCCTCCGCCCAACTATAGGTTATTAGAAGGACAGGCCGGGGTATATAGACTTGGATGGCAACTGGTCTACCGCAGAAAGTAATGCCAACCTACTGCGGGAAAATTGTGTAATTGATAGCGGCTCGGATTGAGGAATCGGAGAGGCGAGTTCGAATTCCAGTCGAATCCATTACATTCACTTACGTGATAATACCCTTGGGAAAGGTATGAACCATCTTCTTCTCTTCCCATCTGTGGGTAAATATCAGGACAGTCCGGGTTCTATAGCCTTGGATGGTCTAACGCAGAACGAAATGGAAACCTACTGCGGGAAAAAAGAGTAATGGATTGAGGAATCGGAGAGCCGAGTTCGAATTCCAGTCGAATCCATTACATTCACATACGTGATAATACCCTTGGGAAAGGTATGAATCATCTTCTCTCCGACCCCACGCCTGCAATGGACAGTCCGGGTTCTATAGCCTTTGATGATCTGCCGCAGAAAGAAATGGCTACCTACTGCGGGAAAAAGGCGAAATGGATAGCGGTTCGGATTAAGGAATCGGAGAGCAGAGATCGAATTCCAGTCGAATCCATTACATTCACTTGCTTGCTAATACCCTTGGAGAAGGTATGAATCCTCCTCTTCTTCTCCCCCCAGCTATGGATAAATAGCAGGACAAACCAGATTCTATAGCCTTGGATGGCAACTGGTCTACCGCAGAAAGATATGGCAATATGCTGCGGGAAAAATCTGCCTCATCAGTCATGTATCGAAAGATACATGATTGCCTAAGCGTGTATCACGCATGGCACATAACTGACTGATTTACAAGAATAGTTTATATTTGCAACATTCTAAAAACTAAGAAAGTTTTATTAAAACTAATGCAATGAAATATTTATCATTTACCACTTTATAAAGAATTAGATATGAATATAATTTTTATTAATAAATTTATAAACATTTATTAAATTATTAAAATATATGAGCCAACTATAATGAAGTCCTTATTATTTACCATTTTATAAAGTTCGAATTGATTGCCAACCATTGTAATACACAATATACTAAATAAATAGTGTAAATAAACAATCTAGTAAATAAATAGTATTTATTATTTTTGTTGTCCATTCTCAAGAAGAAAGAAAATGTATATGTTTAGGTTAATATATTTATTTTTTTAAAATTCTGATCATCGTTTTTTAAATTAATAAATATCGCCGAAGAGTGAAGGTAGTTAAAATAATAGCGGTGTTGAGGGAAAAACCGTTCTTTTGAGACACTGTTTTTTTTTTCGGACACTAGGTTTAAAGATTTCCCATGATTTTATCTACTATCTCCACACAAACCCCGCCGATAACGAATGGGACAGGGGCTGTGGCATTTCCCCGAAAATCCACTCATTTGTTTTAAGGGGTTTAAAGCAAGTTTATCCTCCGAACTCCATGCACCCAATCTTTTTATTTATAGCCTACGATAAGAGGAATTAGGGACGAAATTAGTCTACGGGAGGCCTCAGCTTCGCAGAGCAATAGTTAGCCATTTTTATTTGTACGTGTGTCTTACCCTTATACTGTCAAATATCCATTTGAACAGTAACTCTCTATTTTGAGTGCCTCTCAAGACTTATATTAAATAATCTTTAAGATAAAAAATATTCTAGGGGCGTGGGTAATCTGAGCTGCTAGGCGGGTAACGAGAACAGCAACGGCGCCGACGCCGCCGTCATCACCACCAACAGCAGCAGCAGCAACAACAACAATAGTACAGACCAAGCATTTTACTTAATTTTAAAAGTGATCGTTAGTGAGCTTTTCAGAGGCAATGAAATGTGGAGGGGTGTTGTTGCGCGTCGATAAGAATTATCATTTTTATCCCTTCTTGTATTATTTGTCCTACAAACTGTATTTGGCATACTCGTATGAGCCCGGGTAAAATAAAACGCAGAATTATGGATTTTAAACGAACAACGAATGTATAGGCTAAACATGTTTAAAAAAATCTATAGGCTGAACATGTTTACAAAAAATGTATAGGTAAACATGTTTACAAAATGTATAGGCTAAACATGTTTACAAAATCTATAAGCTAAACATGTTTACACAAAACATGTATAGGTAAACATGTTTACAAAAATGTATAGGCTAAACATGTTTACAAAATGTATGGGCTAAACACGTTTACAAAATGTATGGGCTAAACATGTTTACAAAAGGTATAGGCTAAACATGTTTACAAAATGTATAGGATAAACGTGTTTACAAAAATGTATAGACTAAAGATGTTTACAAAAATGTATAGACTAAAAATGTTTACAAAAATGTATAGACTAAAAATGGTTACAAAAATGTATAGACTAAAAATGTTTACAAAAATGTATAGGCTAAACATGTTTACAAAAATGTATAGGCTAAACATGTTTACAAAAAATACGGAAGGAAAGTTGTCGAAAGCTTCACTTGATGACTGCGGTCCTTAAATGTCGCGTGTGTTGCATGAAGCAGAAAAGGTCACGCGCCGTCGCTCTCCCGTCCGTGGTTGAAGAAAAAAAAAATGAGATATTTTTTTAAAAAATCGCGCCGCCTGTAATTCTGTAAGTGAGGGGGCGATAAATCTACAATTTACAACACATTTGTAGGACAAATATATAAAAGAAAGAAAGAAGAAAAAAGAAAGAAAAAAGACTTACCTAATTTTAGATTTCCGGTCCAACTGTGCCGACGATTTCCTTTAATTGTGTCTTTCCTCAGCAATATCATTTCGTCAATTATCATTCGCCGCTCTTCCTTGGTAAGTTCCAGGAGGCCCGTCGATTGAGGTATGTTACTAACACTATTTCGTACCGGGTACTTCTTCCTGTGTTCCTTGGTAAGCAGATTTGTGCTTTGAAACTCTAAGCCATCGAAACTATACTCGTCAAATGTCAGTTCGTTCAGATCGCCTTCTTTGCTATTAGTACGTTTCATAATATCGTCTGCCTTACTGTAATCTCCTTCCGCCTCTTGCAACCTTTCGTCTTTGACTTCATTCTCGTTTAACATTTCTATTACCCGATTGTCGTTCGTTGACCGATTCTGCTTGTCAGCAGGCGGAGAGATTAGAATTTTCTCAGCCGTTACGGCCAGATAATCGCTGACACAGCGACAGGTCGTCCCACCTTCGACTCCCGTCAGGTCATCTAAAATGTCGGGCAGTCGGTGACCGCAGCTTTCTCTAAGATTCGGAGGCATATCTAGCAAATCGTCTAGTGAATTGTCCGAAATGTTATCCTCTGAGTAGTCCCCGTATTCTGCAGAGGTCTCGGACTCTTCTGCTTTCGTCGAGACGATTCCTGTATTTGTAAATTCTTCGTTGTCATCATCCAGGGGTTGAGAATATATTTGGAAAGGGGTACTCGTGTCTGGGGCTACGGGGTCGATTTCAGGCAATTCGCTACTTTCAGAGACAGACTGGGTCTCGGTGTATTCAGGAGGATTTAGGAGAACTGATAGGCGAGGCTTAGCCGCCATTACAGTCACTACGTTACAGTCGATTTCGTAAGTTGGGTATTCGGCCATTATTGGTGAATGAGAGGGGTACTCTTCGTCGGTGTCGGACATTTTTAAAAACGTTTTTTTATTGAGACGGTTGAGTCTGGAATTATGTGAATTTTCAGATTAAAATGCTGAGTCAAGATTCCGGTTTAAGTTTGGAGCCGGAATTTGATATGAGGATAGCAGACAACAGTTTTGAATTTAGTTTAAAAGATTTCGACAGGCAGTGAAAATTTCGAGATTAATATTTCATCTAAAGTACAAACTTTCGGAGTTTAGGTTCATTGAAAAAAAAATTAGATTGTCAGAATTTTTGCTTACCGAAGATCCGAGTAAAATGCTTTTTGATAGAAAGATGGAACAGAATTTCCATATAACCAGTTCTAAAAGAGATTTCTTACGAAATATCAGAAAATGAAGACTAACAGTTGACTTCGTACGTTGGGTGCATGAATATCTTTGGTAAAGGAGAGATGTACTCTTCGTCGGAAGGAATCATTTTAAAAGAATTTTATTGTGATATTTGTGATTTGAAATAAAGTAGAAATGTTTATGTATTTATAGATTACGATGACGAGGTGTTCATTTTTATAAGACTGAAATTTGGTAGAAACTATTTTTTAAGACTGAAATTTGGAAGAAACTATTATTTAAGACTGAAATTTGGTAGAAACTATTTTTTAAGACTGAAATTTGGAATAAACTATTTATAAGACTGAAATTTTTGAAGAAACTATTTTTTAAGACTGAAATTTGGAAGAAACTATTTATAAGACAGAAATTTTTGAAGAAACTATTTTTTAAGACTGAAATTTGGAAGAAACTATTATTTAAGATTGAAATTTGGTAGAAACTATTTTTTAAGACTGAAATTTGGTAGAAACTATTTTTTAAGACTGAAATTAGGAAGAAACAATTTATAAGACTGAAATTTTTGAAGAAACTATTTTTTAAGACTGAAATTTGGAAGAAACTATTTTTTAAGACTGAAATTTGCGAGAAACTATTTTTTAATACTGAAATTTGTGAGAAACTATTTTTTAATACTGAAATTTGTGAGAAACTATTTTAAGACTAAAATTGGGAAGAAACTATTTTTTAAGACTGAAATTTGGAATAAACTATTTTTTAAGACTGAAATTTTTGAGAAACTATTTTTAAAGACTGAATTTTTGAGAAACTATTTTAAGATTGAAATTGGGAAGAAACTATTTGATAATAATATGGCGAACGATTGTTTTTTTAAATTTAGACGAATAAGTTTTAGAAACAACCAAATTATTAGAGATCTAGATTTTGCCTAAATTTCGAACATCGAGTTTATTTTTATTTAAATAAAGAAAACGAATTGGTATCTTCGGATCTTTGCTTACTGAAGATCAGAGTAAAATGCTTTTAACGTCTTCATTAGTCTCGCGAGATCTGGGCTTTTATATGGATGCCAGACATCGCTCAGGAAGAACTAAATTATCAGCTATTTACAGCCGTTTTCTCGGGGGAATGATTGGCTTGACACGAATAAATCCGATAAAAAGAAAATAATTCTTAACCAGAGCCTATATATTGGCGCTATGTAGTCATATACTAATATCTTTACCAAATGCCGGAAACAACATTAATTAATGACTAGCAGCAACTAAAAATTGGTAGTTTTAGAAGGAAAAATAATGATATAATCAAACTGTTAACTTTCCACACTACGAAGTAAAAAAGGTTTGGAAGAAAACTCCAGTTACTATTAGAAAGAGCTACAACATTTAGTGGACTTGGGAGATGTCTAATTTTCTGAAAAACTTTTTGAGAGAAAGATTTTATAAAATTCAAGTTGTTTGATCAATGAATTCCTAATGTTTAGGTTATTCCCACGATTTAAGATGGAATAAAACTTTGATTTATGAAAGTGATAAGTTTCGTACAGGACGTCACATAATGACGGATAGCAAGGATAAGGAAACTATTTTGTATAAAGACGGATGAGAAGCATGCCGGTTGTCACTTGGAGATTTCCAAAACGAAGTATTGTTGTGGTAAGAACCAGTTACCGTCCTTGCTATCATGAATGAACCGATCCATTCATGATAAGTAGTCCTGGGTAATTGCCTAGGAAGGAGATAATATTATTGCAGTGACTTGTCTAGCTGAGTTTTGAATACTTCTATCCCAATTGACTCTGTCAAATTAAGTGCTGTGTCTTTCCAGACCCCACATCCCAGCAGGTAAATATTAATGTTTTCTTTTTAAAAATTTATTATGTTTTATTTTTTTTTTCATCAAATGCCGACAGTAAGTCCTCGTGTAAAGTGACTGCAGCGAAAAGAGAGTTACTTTTTTCTTTCTGTTTTATTGTTGCAAATAAAAAAAATAAAAAAGTGAAAACTCCCAGAACAAACTGAGCGCGTATTTAAGCAACTTAAAAAAAAAAAGTGTTGACGTTATCACTTGACTTTCCGTCCTCGGAGCTCCGGCAAAGTTGCCTCGATCTGAAAATGAGAAAAACAAAAAAATTTCACAAATTTAAGTTTTATTCTTTTTTTAAAATTTATTTTTTAACAGAGCAAGTGAAAGACAGCATAAAGTGCAATAAAAAATAAGTTAAATAAAAAAAAATGTAATTACAGTTGTGTTATGGTCCAATATCCTCGCACCTCTGTTATGACCCAAGGTTAGGACCAAGGAAGAACAACACGAACACAAGAGTAGGAATAACAAAGATATATTAAACAGAATAATAATAATACAAGAAGTTGAAGATGTTAGTATGACTGTCAGTCTGGTTTAGAGTGAACTACTATTGTCTCGACTCGTTCCGTCTCGACTCATTCCACTTCATTCTACACTACGTCTCTCTTGAGAGGCGCAGTCTTTATAGTGTCAGGAAGAGTTCCGGACCTGAGGAATTGGTTACAAAGTCCGAATATAGGGGGTTATATTTAGATTAAAATAAAAGAACTGAAATCAGGTTTAAGATTTATTTTCAATGTTTTATAGTAAACAAAATAAGCTAATGGCGAGTGAAATATAACGGAATTGATTTTAAGGAAAAAGAAATAAATTATGTAATGTTAATGAAAATTCATTAAATTAAGTATGCCGCGTATGCAAAACAAATAATAACGAGGATTTTTGTTCTTGAATTTTTTAAACGAAAGACACTTTTTAACTTTGCGTGCGTTACTGCAATAGTCACAGCTGAATGCTGGCTTTCTTTCCATAAAACTGACAACATTGTCAATAGCTTTTTCAATTTCAGCCCAGGTTTCATCACAGTCATGTATCTCGTCGCTATCTTGCTGCAGATGTGTCTCGTTGTTATACTTTCTTCTTATTCCCATCATCTTTTGCACCAACACAAGCCATTAGGGTCAAATAAGCGTAAGCAATTATCCAAAGTAAATTTCCTGAATAAACAGAAATTTCAAATCATTTACATATCACCCAAATAGTTCAAATATACACATCAAAATCATGCCCAGATATGCGGGATTCCGGATATGAGGCATATATATATATAGTTTATTTAACAAATATTTCGAATATTCAGGCCAGTAGACACAAATAAATAAATATACTGTTTAATACTGTTTATTATAAAATTCGTATGAATTATATAAATGATATTCGTATGAATAGAATATGTATTCTTTGGTTTATATTGGTTTGGTTTATTTTGTTTTACGGCATATCAACCTCAATGGGTTATTTAATGCCGACAACATTTTTTAGGATAGATTCGTATGAATAGAATATGTATTCTTTGGTTTAGATTGGTTTGGTTTATTTTGTTTTACGGCATATCAACCTCAATGGGTTATTTAATGCCGACAACATTTTTAGGATAGATTCGTATGAATAGAATATGTATTCTTTGGTTTAGATTGGTTTGGTTTATTTTGTTTTACGGCATATCAACCTCAATGGGTTATTTAATGCCGACAAAATTTTTATTGCTGGTAATATGTTTTTCTTCAAAAACCTATATCTGGGAATATTTTTTTCTTGAAGAAATCTATAGCTGGTCACATTTTTTTCAAAGAATGTATAACTGTTTGTGTTGCTGGTATTTTTTTTTAAAGTATTGCTGATAATAATTTTTCCTTCAAACATTATTGCTGTTAATATTTGTTTTATTACAAGGTATTTCTGGTATTAAAACTTATTTTTACCCAAGTTTGGGGGTTAACTATTTGCACATAGCTGGGATCCTAACAGGTGCTACCACTACGGGTGAGGGTGGACCTGGGAACATCAGCACTTTAGAGGTGGTTCCACGCTCCTCAAAACCTCCTGATCAGAGGCCTTGCTGTTGGACGTAGTTTATCGTCTTACGCAGGACGCGGATGTAGTTTATCGTCATACCCAGGACGAGGGTATTAAGTTTGAGTATAGTTGTTTTCAGCTTTCCGACGGCTGTATCATAAATTAAATAAACAGGTTAGAGGGACACATCTATGATTAGGTAAGTTGAAATGCTGGGCTATACTAAAACAATGAATTTGAATTTTTTTGTACGGTTTATCAACCTTTTTATGGTTATTTTAACCGAAACATATTTTTGGATTATGAGAATCTTTTGAGATAATTAAAGATTTTCTGATATGTCTTACTATTTAACTCATAGTTGGGGGGAGAAGAGGTGGATTCATACCTTTCCCAAGGGCATTTGCACGTGAGTGACTGTACACGAACCTGACTGGAATTTGAACTCGGCTCTCCGATTTCTCATTTCGAGCCGTTATCAGTTGCATCACCCACACATCCAAGCTTCCGACACCTGGTATTCCTGAGCGGTCAGCCATCTGGGTACTGACTAGGTTCGATTGTGCTTAACTTCGGTGATCACATGGGAACCGCTGTTTTAACGTGATATGGCCGTAAGCCGAAATAATTAGAGCTGTCCCTAATAGTCTCTTTTTGTGATTTTTTTAAATCGGCGTCAGAATAAAGCAAAGTCAGTTTCGCCGAATTTCGCCTCCGATTAAGAAACTCGAGAAAAAAAAAAAAAGGTACAAAAAAGGCAAAGAAACAGACGGCGTTTTTTTCCGACAATGAAAGGCTCACGTTCGAGCCCTACCTGTAGGCGCATTCTCTTTCTTAAAACTCGAATCTAATTCACGCTGATAAAAAAAGTCAAAAAAAAAAAAAGAAAAATAAAGACGGCGTTTTTCTCGACAATGAAAGGCTCACGTTCGAGCCCTACCTGTAGGCACATTCGAATCAAAATCACGCCGATAAAAAAAAGTCAACAAAAAAGGCGGTTTTCTCAACAAAGAGAGACGCAGTTTTGAACCCTACCTGAGGGTACATTTTATTAAGACTCTCGAATGTAATTCACACTGTTAAAACAAAAGAAGAGAAAAGGAAAACAAAAAGCAAAAACAGGGCGTCTACTCAAACATGTGTATCAACTAAAATATGACGTTTAAAGTAATAAGAAATAATGTCAGATTAAAAATAAAATCCATTAATACGGGTACGAAAATAAAGTTAGCAGAAAAGGAAGACGCAGGTTCAAACCCGCCATATTTTCTGTACTAGAAACTTTTGCAACACGCAAACGTATGTTGAAATCATGAAAACACTCCAACGAGTGCACGGGATCGCCTCGTCAGTGATGTTGTGGAGGTTGTGTTAATGGATTAAATTATATGGATGACAAATTGTTGAGTCAATTAGGCTGCGTGATGAAATTAACAATTTCCTCTCACATTAAATTTTAGTGTTCAACAAACATAGAAGAAGGACAACATGAGAAACAACAGTTTTTGCACAACAACGAATAAAATATTTATATAAACAAGAGATACAAAACAACTGGAGTAAAGATGTTTTAAAAAGTTCAAACGTTCTTTTATGTTGAGATTGAAATGTTGTCAAAGTTCTGGTTTGATAGATTGTAATTTGTTGAATGGTCTGTACAATAATGAGAAAAATAATAAACAGTTCAAGTGGAGAAAGATTGTTTACGACTTACTTTAAGGTTTACGGAATTGTCGCTCTTTGATTTGTTTTCACTTGTTCGAAGAGAATATTCTAGTTGGGGTAAGTGGTTCTTAGCAAGCTATGTTTATGTTAATTTCCAACGATTAACATTGAGCTTGAAAGCGTATGAAAAAGCTTCTTGAAGTTGAATGTGTAAAACTTGAGTTGATTGTTCGTGATAAAATATTGCTGTGTGAGTGTTCTTTCAGGCTGGAATCATGTTAAGGAACTTTAACGTAAAGCCTGGAACTGTGTGACGAGTTCAAAGGATTACGATCGGCTCACTGTCGAAGATGAAAGACGTTTCATATTTTATTGCTAACTATGGTCACGTGTTAGGCTCACAAGGGTTTGAAAGATTTGGGCGGAATTATTTTTTTAGTAAGGTCAAGAACTAGGTCGATGTTATTAAATATTAAGTGACCAATCAGAAGTTGAGATTTTCTGAAAATATATATTAAGCTGAATAAGCTCTGTGATCCACTTTTTGTACAAAAATCGATGTTGATAAAAAAAAGGTGGTAGCGGGATGCTAAAATGTTATGATTTGGGGTCATGACAAGTTTCGGGTCTTGCAACATTATACTTGTTCGCCTAAGAGACCCTACCGAAACAGTAGTATTCCGGCAGGCGATCCTGAAGCAAAAAAAAAAAAAAAAAATCCGCCAAGCACGCAACAAGTGGACACATTAAGTAACTGCCACTGCTGATATTGAAATTACAACGACCAATCGTTAACGACTTACGTCACTTCCTCCTCAGCCAAGACGATATAAAAAATAAAAGAATAGACAGCATGCTCGTCTTTTTTTCCATCAGATGAAAAGACCCACATTCTCAACGAACACTTTGACATATCAGGGAAGTAATGGCCAGAAAAGTTTCCTTTCCTATGAAGCGTTGCTTAAATATATATATATATTTAATACTATTGAAGTTATCGCTACGTTTCGTTCAATTTCGCAAGCCAATCGATGAAATTTGAATAAGGCAATTTGTTCAGAAAAAATACTGACAAAAGACCTAGTTCGCGATTTTATAATTTCTTTAATTAAATTTAATTGTATAGAAATTCATGGTAGATAATTAAAAAAAAAATCTTTTTTTCTTTTTTAATAGCGAATAATAAATTCTTAAGATTTCTTACTCTTGAGCATGCAACATACAAATGACCATGCATAAATATTTCTTTCTGGAGCCAAATTGCAAATTTTTGTTTGGCCTTATAATTTGTGTATAGTTCTCGCAAGCGAACTGGAAACTGGATTCTTCAATATAAAATCTTAAAGAAAAGATATGCAAAAAACAATATTGCATATGTATTAAATAAGTATTTGTTATTTTAATCATTAAATTAATTTTTTAAATAGTGGGAGTATTTTGTATATTATATAATAAAACTTTTAATTTTTCCAGAAAATGAATGAAAATTTATTATACTAAGCTACGAACTCTAGTAAAACCATCTGTACTTTGTACTCCCTGACCTGTTTGCACTTCTCCCCAAAATTTAGTTTTGATTGGTCAATGTATGGCTATTTTAAAGGGTGTAACGGACGGACACACTAGCAGAAGTCACAGAATTTTATATATAGATTAAAACTCTAGAAATCACAAAGGGAGTTCGAAAAAATGTGAACAACGCCATATAAATGAGTTGACACAAAGCGGGACTGGGCTGGAGCTACCTAATCTTCATTTTCCAGCCTTGACTGGGTTCAAATGTTTTCCACCCTACAACCCCTTTCCCCACAAACAAAACGTTGCTAGCGAATCTATCACTTTTTTTCGTGGCAGATGTTTCACCAGTTCAGACATTCACAGCTAGGACCCGTCAGGCCACGTACATTACTTTCTGGTAGGAAGTGACAAGACTTTCAAACCACCCTGTACAAAAAAATGCGATACAGAGAAAGAGAAATAACAAAAGAAGGGGACATATTTTGTCGTGACTAAAATATCGTTGTAATCTAACTCTTCAGTGACAAAGCAAAAAAAAAAAAAAAAAGAGAAAAGAAAAATCTAGAATCACTTTTGATAAGAAGATTCTAGACGTTCACCCATGCGTAGAGCGACGTTTTTTCATGAAACAACGAAAAGTATGAAAAACAAAAAATTTCATATAACCTAGGAAAAATTATTATTATTATGTTTTTACAGTAACTTTCACCCTTTATAAGGCCCGAGGCTAGTCGAGGTAGAGGGTTACCTTAGAAGGGAATTTGTGCGTATAGGAGTGGAAGATAACGCGCTGGTGGTAGTTTTACACAAAACTTCCAGTTGCTACATAACCAAAACCTTAACGTTAAAACTTGTGTCATGTTCTTGTCATATTCAGATTTTCATATGAATATCATAAACAGTTTCAAACTCGTTCAGAAATATCTAAACCGCCTATTTCAGTATCTGTCTATATTTCTGAGATGAGGCATTATGTACATTATTTACATTATTCGGACAAATTGTCCTCATCTTTGTCGCCATATTTATCATAACGTTTCGGCCCTTCAGTATCTGTCTATACTTCTGAGATGAGGTATTATGTACATTATTTACATTATTCGGACTATTGTCTTCATCTTTGTCGCCATATTTATTACAACGTTTCGGCCCTTCAGTATCTGTCTATATTTCAGAGATGAGGTATTATGTACACTATTTACATTATTCGGACTGTTGTCTTCATCTTTGTCGCCATATTTATTACAACGTTTCGGCCCTTCAGTATCTGTCTATATTTCTGAGATGAGGTATTATGTACACTATTTACATTATTCGGACTATTGTCCTCATCTTTGTCGCCATATTTATTACAACGTTTCGGCCCTTCAGTACCTGTCTATATTTCTGAGATGAGGCATTATGTACATTATTTACATTATTCGGACAAATTGTCCTCATCTTTGTCGCCATATTTATTACAACTTTTCGGCCCTTCAGTATCTGTCTATATTTCTGAGATGAGGTATTATGTACACTATTTACATTATTCGGACTATTGTCCTCATCTTTGTCGCCATATTTATTACAACGTTTCGGCCCTTCAGTATCTGTCTATATTTCTGAGATGAGGTATTATGTACACTATTTACATTATTCGGACTATTGTCCTCATCTTTGTCGCCATATTTATTACAACGTTTCGGCCCTTCAGTATCTGTCTATATTTCTGAGATGAGGTATTATGTACACTATTTACATTATTCGGACTATTGTCCTCATCTTTGTCGCCATATTTATTACAACGTTTCGGCCCTTCAGTATCTGCCTATATTTCTGAGATGAGGTATTATGTACACTATTTACATTATTCGGACTATTGTCCTCTTCTTTGTCGCCATATTTATTACAACGTTTCGGCCCTTCAGTATCTGTCTATATTTCTGAGATGAGGTATTATGTACACTATTTACATTATTCGGACTATTGTCCTCATCTTTGTCGCCATATTTATTACAACTTTTCGGCCCTTCAGTATCTGTCTATATTTCTGAGATGAGGTATTATGTACACTATTTACATTATTCGGACTATTGTCCTCATCTTTGTCGCCATATTTATTACAACGTTTCGGCCCTTCAGTATCTGTCTATATTTCTGAGATGAGGTATTATGTACACTATTTACATTATTCGGACTGTTGTCCTCATCTTTGTCGCCATATTTATTACAACGTTTCGGCCCTTCAGTATCTGTCTATATTTCTGAGATGAGGTATTATGTACACTATTTACATTATTCGGACTATTGTCCTCATCTTTGTCGCCATATTTATTACAACGTTTCGTCCCTTCAGTATCTGTCTATATTTCTGAGATGAGGTATTATGTACACTATTTACATTATTCGGACTATTGTCCTCATCTTTGTCGCCATATTTATTACAACGTTTCGGCCTTTCAGTATCTGTCTATATTTCTGAGATGGTGTATTATGTACAATATTTACATTGTTCGGACTATCGTCCTCAACTTTGTTGCCATATTTATCACGACGTTTCGGCTGTTGTACGCTCCGGCCTTCTTCAGGTGGTTGGACTGTCGAACTGAACCCTTTATTTCGCTCGCTGGGGTAGACTGTTCTAGTTCCACGTGCCATATCTAATGGATGTCAGTTATCTCCTGTTAATTCTCCTCTCAAAGTTCTCCACCGCCTTAACGAGGACCCATGGCACAGTGGATAAAGGCGTTAGTTAAATCCAATGACAGGACCCAAAGAGTGTGAGTTCAATACCTGGTTAAGACATTCTCCGCTGACATAAAGTGGAAAGATTCTAGTGAAAAAATTGCTCGGTTTGTTGCTAGGAAAGTGATAGACAACTTTTCTCTCCCGAAACTATCTTACATATTTCTACGGGGATTACGGGGAATGTTTGGCCGATCCTACGGGCTCGGATACGCCACATTAAAGTCGGCCTTGTGCCACATTTGACCGCGTGGGGCGATTGGTAGATATCCTAGAGTTGGAGATTCGACTCTAGCTGTACCGGTTAATCTCTCTGCCTCCGTGCAGAGAGGATCCCCAGACGAGGCTTTGTCGAAGGGCAGTGTCGTCTCGGGGAACAGATATCCGACCTCGTTTTATTCGGGGTCTACGGGGAATTTTTGACCGAGCCTACGGGCTCGGATACCTCACATCAAATTCGGCCTTGTGCCCCATCTGACCGCGTGGGGCGGTTAGTAGATATCCCGCAGTTGGAGGTTCATTGTGGAATTCACTTGACTCACTTCTAGCAGTTGACTACTTCTTCTACGCACCGCTGGTGAATCTTATATGTGTTGTTCTTGTCCTAAGTCTTATCGTTCATTACCAACCTTCGTTTGATTATTCTATTCAGTAACCTTCCTTCGGTCATAATAATAACGGAGAAATGTTCCGGTGCTTTCAATTTCAATTTTTTTCTGTTCATTTCACGCCCGGATAACCGAAGATCGGAAAATCGAGGCACGGATAATCGAGTAAATACTATATATTGATTTCATTGTTTTGTTTTTCATAGAATGAGATCTTCATATTGGAAATATAGTGTTCATGCTCTATTATGATTTATATAGTCTGTGTTGGGTGTATCGTCAGTGGTAGTACTTTGCAGCGAAGCGGTCGACTCTGCTTTACTCTGGTGAACTGGGATGCGGAACTTGTACTAGTCCACGACTTATATCCAACTCTCATACATGGTTCCAAGAAGTCGCATGTGCACCACGACGGCAACACCCTGGTCAGCGGCATCGACGTGCCGGCTAGATTGTGTGAAGTTAGTCGGAAGGGTTTCCTTGCTCGACCAGTGAAGGGAAACGCAACCAACCCACTTAAGCCAAGCGGTCATCGGCCAATCGCCAGATTGGGCATAGAAGCTGCTCCCCTGAGGTCACAGGTTTTACCAGTGGGCGGAGGAACTTTTGAGAGTAGGGACGGGGTAACCTCAACATAACCGGTGCAAAAAGAACCGGCAAGCCACTGCGCTATTCTGCATCGAATGAAACCCTATTGATGACCCATGTTTAAGAAGCCCTGCTTTAGATGGTGGCCATGCAGAGAATGATGACCCGTTTTTAAATGGTAAACTTGGACCCAACAGCATGTCAAGAGATGCCTAGCGTTCGACACTGTAAGTAGTGGCTGTTCATTTTCTTTTCCTTTTTTTTTTCATTGGAAACCATTGATTGAGACAAGGGCTGTACAGCAAATATAAATGTTATTTTTTATCTAATCTTCATGAAACTTTATATCCAGTCATGAACTCCTTGAGTCCCGGACCCCTATAAAACTAGCCCTTCGTAGATAGACAAGCAGATAGTCACAATCTGATTGTTTTTTTTTCACTGGATGTGCATTTCTCCATACTGCACCCTCATGCACATTGCATACACATTACTTTTCAGCCAGCCACACTTGAAAGAAATTATGGTCAATTAATCTTCACCAGTATACGAGAAGATAATCAAGCAGTGAAAATACGAATTATCACTTGATCTGATGAAGTGGCAAAAGATGGCGGTCATGCAGAGAATGTGACTCATGTTTAAATTGTAAACATGATCCCAACAGAAAGTCAAGAGACGCCTACCATTTGGCACTGTAAGTATTAGCTGTGTACATTTTCTTTTGCTTTTTTTCAATGGGAAACCATTTATTGAGACAAGGGCTGTATAGCAAATATAAATTTGTATCTGTTCTTCATGAACCCCCTTGTTATGCATCCATGGACCTCTTAGGAGTCCATGAACCCCAGGTTTAGAAGCCCTGCTTTAGCGCATAGTCATTGATATGGCAAGCATCAAACTTGAGAAACATTTTAAAGAATAAAAGCAAGCTCTTTTAATTTGAAGATTGGTGCTAAAGCAATCCTGATAGTCTCTCAGCAGATATAAATATTATTAATATAATCAAAATAATACAAAAGGAACTGGCAAGCCATTACACTATTCGGCCTGGAATGTCACCATGAACCCCAATTGGGAAATGGAGGAGAGTGATAACCACAGCAGCACAGAATGTGCTAACTGAATAAATAAGTGAAAATCTAAATAGATAATCTTACATTACCAAAGAGTTTCTTAGTATTGAATTAACTTGCAACATGATTCGGTAGTTTTTTGAGTAAAAAAGACTTTTGTAACATCCGCACACTTTGCTTTTCAGGGTTAGGGAGAAGGCATGTAAAACATATATACGCTTTTTTTTTTGCATGTTCTCTTTTTAGAAAATAAAAACATAATTTACATTCTTCCATCTCTCTAGCTGCCATTCTATTGGCTCACGTGAACCGATTCTTAAAATTATAAAAACTTAGTGAACCGGTTGTTTGATTATCTGAAAATAGCCTTATATATTAATTGCCAATGGTCTAGGTTAAATGTTAGTTACGCTCGTGTTCCTAGTGAAACATGTCCTCTATCACAACAATAATGATTTTCAGGATTACGTTACGTTGGAATTACCACAACCATATTGGCCCCAAAATTATCCAAAGAGCTAAAAATATAACAATTTAATTAATACCATTACTGTAAGTTCATCTCTTTCATATCTTCTCTCCCCAGCTATGGGTAAAATATCAGAACAAACTGGGTCCTCTAGCCTTGAGTGGCAACCAGTTTAGGAGAAGAAAACTCTGAATTCAAGCCATCTGTCTGGTAGGTTATGCCTCTTTAGGCAAAGGCTGGAAGAGGGTAACTTCAAAAAATAAATCCACCTCTGAAAGAAGAACAGGGTAACCAACATCACCTGTGGAAAAGGAACTGACAAGCTATTCTGGCTTGAATGTCACCATGAACCACAAATGATGAGGAAAATTGTAATAAAAATAGCTTTAGAACTCGTGGAAAAGAGAAATTGTCAAAAACACAGATAATAAAGGGTTATACAATAAATAAATATTATAACTCACAGTTTAGTTTGTGCTGTTTTAAGTAGGTCGTTCGATGCTTCGACGTTGGCTTGCCTCAAAGGAGTAAGGGATGTTGTCATGTTATATAAAAATGTTACTGTTCTGACGTCTATCGATTTGGTGGAGGTTCGAGCTGGCATATCTGAGTTGACTGGCTATCTATTGAATCTTTTTTTTCACACAACATTTATGAGGACTGCAAATTAATTCTTTTGTGTTTACTTCAAGTCAACTGTGATTGGTTAGAAATATTTTTTGTGTCAGGTGACCTGCCCTTTTCTACGTCAGAGCAAATTTCTATTTTTAGTTCTTTCTACTTGAGCTTACCGGACTGGCACGAATTTGCCCGGTTGTATTTCACTTTAGAAAGCGAACCAAGCACCACGGTCGTCGAACAACTCTGAGCAACAATTTTATGCAAAAAATATTTACTTTTTTTTAATACACTTAATCTAGTTGCAAAATTTAATCACTGGTGTGACCAAGTAATTGGTTAAGAAATAACAAAACAAGAGGTTGCAGATAAACAGTGTATTGAACAGTAAACACAACAGAAGTGTGTTACACGGCTTGGGAGTGTGTGTTGGTTGACTAGCGTTCAGTCTATGTCACTGTGAATATTTAACATCCGCCCCCCCCCCCGCCACGAGGGATGTATGTGGCACAAGGCCGAGTTTACCGCCGGTTCTCCGAGCCCGTAGGCTTGACCAAAAATATTCCCTTACAACCCGCTTAAACGGATTCAGGCTCTGTCTACTTTCCCGGACGAAACTTTGCCCTTCGGCAAAGCCTCGTCCGGGTTCCTCTCTGCCAAAAACAGAGAGTTCGACAGGAGCTGCGAACAGCCTCAGTAGAACAGTGTGTGTCACTGTTAATATTTAACAGCCCCCCCACCACCACAAGGGTGTATGTGGCACAAGGCCGGTTTATAGTGGGTACTCCTAGCCCGTAGGCTCGGCCAAAAATATGCACTTTAGAACCCGTATGAATGGGTTCAGGGACTGTCTAACCCCCCCGACGAAACTTTGCCCTGCGGCAAAGCCTCGTCCGAATTCTTCTCCGCCTAGAGTTTGACAGCAATGGACAGTCTGGTCGACTGTTAATATTTAACAGCCCCCCGCCACAAGGGTGTATGTGGCACAAGGCCAGTTTGGTGTGGGTTCTCCGAGCCCGTAGACTCGGCCAAAAATATACCCTTTAGAACACGTATAAACGGGTTCAGGAACTGTCTACCTCCCCGGACGAAACTTTGCCCTGAGGCAAAGCTTCGTCCGAGTTCCTCTCTGCCGAGGCAGAGAGTTTGACTGTTGAACAGTATGTGCGACTGTTCCCCTGAGGCTTAATAGCCTACTATTTTTATAGTAAGTGGAAGAGTCCACAATAGACTCATAAGAGGGGAGGCACCACAACAATCACATAGATCTTTATGTTTCTTCTTCTTCTTCTTCTTCTTCTTCTTCTTCTTCTTCTTCTTCTTCTTCTTCTTCTTCATGTCTTTCAGTAATTGGGCGACCATGGCTCTCTACAACCACCGCCTTTTGTTGCTCTAAATAACATTTACCATATCTTTTTGTTCTGGTTCTGCTATGTATAGGCTTCTTTTTTACGTGCCATGTCCTTTCAGGACGTTGGCGATCATGGCTCTCCACATCTTTTGTTTCTTGAAATATTATCCTTTCATCTTTGATCTTTGTTTAAGTCCTTCCATCCTCTGTATTCATTTTTTATGTGCTTTGACTATTTAGAACGTGGGCGAGCATAGCCCTCCGCAACATCCCGCCTTTTAATTCTCGAAATAACATTTGCCATTTTACAATTACTTTTTGTCCAGGTTCTGTCATCTGTTGACTTCTTTTTTTTTTTATTTGCCATCTCCTTTCATGACGTTAGCGATCATGTTTCTCCATGACTTCCCGTCTTTTGTTTCACGAAATATTACCATTTCACCATTACTCTTTGCCCAATTTTTTCCATTCATTCGCTTCTTTTTTTTTTTTTTGTCGTGTTTATTTTTCTTCCGCTGGTTTCGATGTCTTTTATGAGGAACTTTTTTTTTTTCTGCCATGCAACTTCGAAAAAGTTTCTTCAAGACTTGGTAATGAGTTGTTCTGTTTTTCAAGACAACCATTTAATCCAGTTGTGAAATCCGCACACACACGAATTTTGTCTTTTTTTTCTTTGCGTACATCGCTGGTGCAGCCCATTTTGAATAATTAATGTTCTGTAATGCACCAATTCTTTCTAGTCTGTCCAACTCTTCATTTACTTGTTTTAATACTGCGAATGGTGCGCTTCGTTTCGGCTGAAATACTGGCGTCGAAACTGTTTTTACTTGTAAATTGGCCTTGAATTTTGAAAACCTACCCATTTTATTTTGCAGAACATCAAGAAAACATTTTTTTAAATTCTTCCTTCGCTGTGTCTTTTCAAATTTGTCGTTTGCCCACTTACATTTTTTACAATAAGCGTTTATCGGCAAATTCCACAATTCGAATAATTCCATCCAGTCCGTACCGAATAGATTCATCGCATTTCTTAGAAGATAAGCTTTTGTTTTTACCTGCTTGTTTCGAAAATAAACATCACATGTTAATTCTCCCAAACTCGCCAGGCATTGAAGTTGCGACTTTGTAAGACCTTTTTAAACAAAGGCTTTGCAATTGCTTTTCATGTGGTTTCACTTACTATTGAAATGTCACTACCAGTATCTAGTAACATATTTACTCTCACATTATTGATTTGCATGTTAATAAATTTTCTTTTGCTTCGTGTGCGTATTTTTTCCGTGGCAATATTGTGTATTAACTTCTTCTGCAAAACCTTTTTTTTGTTTAGTTCTACGATATGATTTGATATGTCCCCTTTTTATCACGGTTATAGCATTTTTCATTTTTACATGGACAGTCTTTCCCAAGATGCAATTTTCCACATCTTTATTTTTTTTTGTGCAATTTTCCTTAGCATTTTACTTTTATTCTTTATTATGAAGTTTTTCAGCATCATGCTTCTGACTTAGCATTGTTTGGTAATCGTCCACTATTTTCTGTAGTTTATGTTCAACCTATGCTAAAGTTTTTGTTCGTACTTCAGCATTTTTTCCACTGTTAGACTTTGCACGAAAATGAATGCCTTGAAAAAATATCCGATGTCATTTTCTTTAGTTTAAATTGTTCACATTCTTTGTTGACGGTACCCACATATGTGACTAAATTCTCATCTTCTTTTTTGGTTAAATTCATGCATCTGCAACGCGCATGGAACAGAGAGCACTTGTCACAAAAAGATTTCGTCAGAATGTGTACTGTGTCTTCAAACCCTATTTCACCTGGTTTTCTCGGTAAAATATAATTGCAGTACTTTTCGTATTCTATTGAAATTGTTCTTCTTAACAGCAACCTTCCCAGCCACTGCTTCCTGACTAAATATTTCTTCATGTCTGCGAAAATGTGTAGCAAAAGTCAGTTCGTCATCAGGATTGTATACGAATTCTGATACAGTGTTTTTCACCGCGTCTGGCGTAAGAGATGTTGAAGAATATTTCTTCAATACTACTTCCAACAACTCTTCTTGTTGTTTTTACAACTGTAGCAACTGTTGGGTATTTTATTGTTGTTGCTTCTGTTGTTGTTGTTGTTGAATTTCAACTATTAAAGCCAAAATTTTCTCCATCTCTGCAAGAATTTTTTTTAAACCAACGCGTTTGAAATTCTTGCAACTCCCATTGCTCACGTATGAGTTTCGAAAATCTGGTTGCTCACTATTATAACTCCAGTTATAATGTTCAAGTTCCTCGCCAAGTATTGTAACTTCAGTTATAATATTGCAATTTTTATCCGGCACTTGTCTTCGAGTATCCTCGTCGGCAGCTATTATAACTCTCTTTTGTAAGGTTATTCTTATAAAACAGACTCGTACTTAGTATAACGTGATTAGTTAAGTATTCTCTATACGTAATGCTTAAGCTATCCTATAGTTAGTATGAAGACTGACTCCAATACAACCACCGCCCAAGACTTCATACCGTGGAACTCTTTATATTATTAGACTAGTTCATAGAGTCACCGGGAGTATACTCTTTACTCCACCATATTATTGATTTCTATTATCATTTAAAATACAGGGTGTCCCAAAATAATGTATACACTCTTTAAATATTAATAGTTAATAATACATTACCGTGATGTGAGAACTTATATGGGTGAAAATATGCAAAACAGTTGGATTGGAAGGAGAGGGACAGTTGAATACCCACCTAGATCACTAGATTCGACACCCTTGGATTTCTTTTGTGTGTGTGTGTGGGGGGGGGGGGTTCTAAAAGACAAAGTTTACAGAAGGAAACCTGAACCAATTGCTGAGATGAGAGTAGCAATTGAAGAAGGATTTGCTCAAATACCAGATGAAATGATAGTGGACGTTTGTAGGTCTATTTCTTCAAGATATCAAAAGTGTATAAAACAGAATGGCAACCAGTTTGAGCACTTGATGTGAACTCATCATTATATGAACATTCTGCCATTGCCCCAAGTAGCTTTTATCTTATTAAAGTTAATTTTCTGTTTTTTTTTTGTATATTTTACTCTCAAATTCTTTAAATGTGTATTCTTTCTCTTGTATTAATCTTATTTACAAGTCAAAATACATAAACTGAATTAGTTATAACGATTCAAAGAGTGTATACATTATTTTGGGACACCCTGTGCATAATAATAACTCTTAAAGTTGTACATATGATGACGAACTGTTTTCTCCGACATCCAATGTAAAATATATACAAGTTATGATGGCTAAATTGTCGACATTTTACATTTCTAATTTCGCGCATGCGCGTTGTTTGTTTTTGATTTTGTCGACTGCACAGTATAGTGGGGTCAGTTGGGCAACGTCTGTGAGAAAAAGATCACCATGATACAATTCACTCTGCCAGAAATTTGGAAATGACATGCTGTACTGCTTGGCATTCACTCCATTCATCTTCACACGGAGCTTCAGACTCAATATGGAGGCCTACATCAAGTACTTTGAGGAGGTAGTGCTGCCATGGGTCAAGAGGGTGGCTGCTGGAAGACTATATGCTGGACAATAGGATTCTGCACCATGCCACATAAGCAGGAGAAGCCAGTCATAGCCATCAGACAATTTCTGCGACCATATCACCCCTTACATCAGGCCACCTAACTCCCCAGACTGCAATTCCCTTGATTATTATATGTGGGGTGCAGTTGAGCCAGAGACCAACAAAACTCCTGAAGGCAAGGATTATAGCAGCATTCACCAATTTAAACAAGGAGACCGTGCAGAAGAGTTGCAGGAGAGTCTGAAGTCGTCAAGAGGTTGTGGTTGGAGCCAATGGCAATTTTATTGAATAAATTTACTATTTAGTATTTCAAGATATTTTTTTTTTGCATTTTGTTAAATATATCTGTTAAAATGAGATGTCAGTATTATTTTCATTTTTTTTTTTTTTGCGTAATTTAGGCGACAATTTATCTATCGCACCCTGTATACATATTTTAATCATTTCACACCAAGTAAGGTGATAAAGCCACTAAGACAGAAACGGTTTACAGAAATTGAAAGAAACTGAGAAAACGGACAGAAAAGGGCAGGATTACGTCTAGCAATTCTGACAGCAAAATCGTCGTCTAGTCTGACTCCTGTAAAGATACTTTCTGGAACAGCAGAGAACAAAGCATTTTCCCAGCATCCTTATTAATTAAAACCAAAGATCAACTGAAGGCAAGAATTATGGAAGCATTCACCAATTTATACAAGGAGACCGTTCAGAAGAGTTGCAGGAAATTCTGAAATCGTCTGGACGCTATGGTTGAAGACAACAGCGATTTTATTGAATAAATTTACTCTTTAGTATTTCAAGATATTTTGGTAAATATATCTGTTAAGATAGCAATGTTATTTTCATGTTTGCGTAATTTAGATGACAATTTATCCATTGCACCCTGTATATCCGTTAAAACGAGATGACAATGTTATTTTCATTTTTGCATAATTTAGATGAAAATTTATCCATTGCACCCTGCATATCCGTTAAAATGAGATGACAATGTTATTTTCATTTTTGCATAATTTAGATGACAATTTATCCATCGCAACATGTGTGTGTGTGTGTGTGTGTGTGTGTGTGTGTGTGTCTTTAAATGTCATATTCAATTGATACACATTTTTGAGTAGACATATGGCTTTTTGTTTATTAACAGAAAAATTGTTATCTGCCAATTGCGAGACAATGTCTACGACCACATCACCCCTTACATCTGGCCACCTAACTCTCTAGACTGCCATTCCCTTGATTATTATGTGTGGGGCGCAGTTGAGCGAGGGACTAACACAACTCCTTGTAATAATAAAGATTAACTGAATGCAAAGATTATGGCAGCATTCACCAACTTAAAGAAGGAGACCACCAGGGAATAGTTACAGGAGAATCGGAAGTCGTCTGGAGGCCATGATTAAAGCCAATGGCGATTTTATTGAATAAATTTACCCTTTAGTATTTCAAGATATTTTTGTGCAATTTTCATAAATATCTCTGTTAAAATGAGATGTCAGTGTTATTTTCATTTTTGCGTAATTTAGACGACAATTTATCCATTGCACGTTGTATATATATATATATATATATATATATATATATATATATATATATAATATAGAAAAAACAACTGAAAAGTTGCAAATTAAAAAAAACTGAATGTTTTTTTGTGAAAGTATTTATTTATATATTTTTATATTTTTTATATATATATTTATTTATATTTTTATATATATATATATTTGATATTTCAGATCGGCCCCGATCTTTCTTCAGAAATGGCGACGGACGCTACTTAATGTAAACAAACTTCTGAAAACAGCCATTTCTGAAGAAAGATCGGGGCTGATCTGAAATATCAAATATATATATATATAAAAATATAAATAAATACTTTCACAAAAAAAACATTAAATTTTTTTTAAATTTGCAACTTTTCAGTTGTTTTTTCTATATTATATACATATTAAGAAAGTATACGTGGCTTCTCATTATGCTATATATATATATATATATATATATATATATATATATATATATATATGTATTTCTCGAGTCTAGTTCTTTCCAACACATTTTACCTAAACAATCAACTTACTTCCGATGTATTCATAATGCTCTATTAATATGTCCCCGTAGTACCAACTTATCAGATCTTGTAGATAAACCAAACAAAGTCGAACACATAATAGAATTTACATACGAAATAGAAAAATACTTTACCTTTCTCAGACATGTTACGTCGAGTTGATAACAGCTTAAAACTTAGTGTCCACCAAAAATCAACCAATAAAAATGACTTAATAAACTTCTATTCCCATCATAACAACAAAGTAAAATCCGTAATGATCACTGCATACTATTTAAGAGCACTCAGAATTTGCAGCCCTCAATATTTACACGAAGAGGAGAAATATATTGAAAATATATTCAAGACCCTTCAATACCCTAACTATTTCATATTCAATGCGAAACAAAAGGCTCATAAAAGATTCCAAAATCCTGACAAAATCAACGAACCAAAAAATATATTATTCTACCCACTAACTGTATCACAACTACAAACAAAAAGAATTTATCTAAGCTCAACCCATCTAGGGTATGACGATAAACTACATCCGCGTTCTGGGTAAGACGACAAACTACATCCGACAGCAATGCCTTTTTTCAGGAGGTTTTGAGGAGCATGGAACCACATCTTAATTTCTGGTGTTCCCAGTTCCACCCTGACCCGAGGTAGTAGAACCTGTTAGGGTCCCAACTATTATCAAATGGTTAACCACCAAACTGGGGTCAAAACACCATGAAAGTGTAAAAATAGGTTTTAATACCACCAATACATTTTTTGAGGAAAAATTATTATCAGCAATACAGTTTTGAAGAAAATAAATATTACCAGCAATACATTTTTTTCACTACAATCTTAACCTGTTTATGTCTATGGTTAACCGTTACCTACTCCACATACCCACATGAAATGTGCCTCTTACTTTGCAACTCTCTATCACGAATGCTCGAATGGCTTCCACGATCACTACAATCTTAACCAGTTCAAGTCTAGGTTTAACTGTTATCTTCACACATATCTGCATAAATTATTCCACTTAATCTATAACGCAGTTAGCGCACTTAGCGCCGCCGCTGTGGTCACCACTGACCTCCTTCTTGCAATTGTGATTCATGGTGAAATTCAAAGCAGAATAGTTCAATAGATTCCTTTTGCACCGGGGATATTGAGGCTACACAGCCCCTCCTTTCAGATGTGGATTTGTTTTTGAGGTTATCGTCTTCTAGACTTTACCTAAAAAGGCAGGACTTACAAGGAAGCAGCTGGTTTGAATAGTTTTCTATCTCCTAGACTGGTTGCCACCCAAGGCTATAGGACCCAGTCTGTCCTGCTATTTTACCCATACCTGCTGGGAGAAGAGGTAGATTCATATTTTTCTAAAGGCTATAGGACCCAGTCTGTCCTCCTATTTTACCCATAGCTGGGAGGAGGAGAGATGGAGTCATGCCTTTTCCAAGGGAATTAGCACGTAAGTGAATGTAATATACTCGACTGTAATTCGAACTCACCTCTCCAATTGCTCAATTCAAACCGGTAAGCATTACTCTACTGTCCCTCCTGTCAGGATGAACATCATTGTAAAATAAAATAAAATGAAATAAAATAGATTAAATTAAACTAATCTAAAATAATAAAATAATAAAATAAAATAGAAGAAAATAAATTAAAATAAAAGTTTAAAATAAAATAAAATAAATAAGAAAATAAAATAAATTAAAATAAAATAGCTTAAAATAAAAGAAAATAAGAAAAGAAAATAATAAAATAAAATAAAATAGATTAAAATAAAATAATAAAATAAAATAAAATAACAAATAAGAAAATAAAATAAAATAGATTAAAATAAAATAAAATAATAAAATAAATTAAAATAAAACAGATTAAAATAAAATAAAATAAATAAGAAAATTAAATTAAAATAGATAAAAATAAAATAAGATAACATAGTTTCTTCAAATGGAGAAGAAGTGTTTTCTGGAAATGAGAGGTGTTACTTTTTAGCCATGCATTTTCGTAGTAAAATAATTTGCGACGTCTTCGTGTTGTAAACAAAATACCAGAGGAAATTATAAATAAATGGAGAAAAATATTTTCCCGCAATAAGACAACCAGCAAATAAACTTTGACCTCTTTCCATTGAAAGACATTAAGGCGGCTAAATACTTTAAAAGATGAAGATAATATACGCCACACTCCCGCACCGGTCCTATCACAAGGCGTGGAATTAAATGCAGTTATCATTTCTATTTGTGTCTGTGAATTCTTATTTCTATTCAATGGTTTTTTTCTTCCGGACAAAAAGGCTGAAAAATGCTTGGCAAGATTTTTTTCTAATTTAACTGTTATTTTTTTCTATTGAAAAGCAGCATTTTAATTGTGAGAAAGAAACCTTGTATAAAATTCTAATTTATTCACACGACAAATGCAATGGTAATACGTAATATCGGTCCGCCGATATGTCAGTGAATGCTCGACAATCTCCTTACATATGAAAAAGAGACTTAAAGCAACAGAAACAAAAAAAAAAAAAACAGTACTGAACTGTCGCGTCATATCAGTCCGCCTATATGGCAGTGAATGCTGGACAATCTCCTCACGGATGCCGAAGAGATTTAAAGCAACAGAAACAAAGAAAAGTGTGCTGAACTGTTACATAATATCATTCCTCCTATAAGGCAGTGAATGCTAGACAATCTCACAGATGAAGAAGAAACTTGAAACAACATTAGCAAAGAAAAGAGTACTGAACTGTTACGTAATATCAGTCTGCCTTTCTGGCAGTGAATGCTGGACAATCTCACAGATGAAGAGATTTGAAGCAACATTAACAAAGAAAAGAGTACTGAACTGTTACGTAATATAACTCTGCCTTTCTGGCAGTGAATGCTGGAAATCTCCTCACGTTTTCGGTCCATTGTATTCTCAGCATCCTTCTGTAGAACCACATTTCTGTTGCTTCAAGTCTCTTTTTCATCTTTTGGGTACTCATTTCTTTGTTTCTAACGAAATGTTTCTTTTTCTTAATACTTTGCTTCGCTTCTGGAAGGCATCTTTCGCTATCCCAATATTATCCATACTGCTGTTACGTAACAGTTCAGTACTCTTTTCTTTGTTATGAACATAATAGGCACAAACATTATCCTTACGCTGCAGATAATAAAGCCTTTATGAGTAGCGACATGTGTAAACGCTTTCTACAGTTATTAACTACTATTCACTTGCTAACTATTGCCTCTATCTTTGTTGTTATCATCCCACCGTTAAAGCAGTTGTTCCCTCCGGTTTTCATTTGGTGTATATTGATCTCGTCTCGTTCTTATTTAATACTGTTTACTTACTGCTAGTCCTGTTTCCACTGAGTTCAAGTATAAACTGCCCAACCCAGGGATTGAACTCACAATAAGAATGTCAGCAAATTACCGAATCATCGATTTAATCGATTAGGTTATTTTATCAATAATCGCATGGATTAATTGCGTTCGTCAAAAGAATCTTGAGTTCGAAATTTCTTGGAGGTTACTCGGATCGGCATACACCTGATGAAGGCCGGAGTGCACTACGTCGGAAACGTTGTTCACATGGAAACGAAATAACTAATGATGACACCTCATCCCAGAAATTTAGACAAAAGTTATTAATAAATTTATTACAAATTTCTTTCGGCCTATTGGTCTATTCTTTGAAAGCAACTTTATTTCAGTCTATTAGTCTATTATTTGAAAGTAAATTTATTTCGGCCTATTAGTCTATTCCTTGAAAGCAAATTTATTTCAGCCGAATGGTCTATTCTTTGAAAGGAAATTTATTTCAGCCTATTGATCTGTTCTTTAAAAGCAAATTTATTTCTGCCTATTGCTCTGTTCTTTGAAAGGAATTTTATTTCAGCCTATTGGTCTATTCTTTGAAAGAAAATTTATTTCAACCGATTAGTCTATTCTTTGAAAGCAAATTTATTTCGGCCTATTGGTCTATTCTTTAAAAACAAATTTATTTCGGCCTATTAGTCTATTATTTGAAAGCAAATTTATTTCAGCCTATTGGTCTGTTCTTTAAAAGCATATTTACTTCGGCCTATTGGTCTGTTCTTTAAATGCAAATTTATTTCAGCCTATTTGTCTCTTCTTTCAAAGTAAATTTATTTCAGCCTATTGGTCTATTCTTTGAAAGCAAATATTTTCGGTCTGTTGGTCTATTCGTTGTAAGCAAATTATTTCAGCCTATTAGTCTATTATTTGAAAGCAAATTTATTTCAGCCTATTGGTCTATTCTTTTAAAGCAAATATATTTCGGCGTATTGGTCTATTCTTTGAAAGCAAATATATTTCGGCGTATTGGTCTGTTCTTTGAAAGCAAATTTATTTCAGCCTATTGGTTTGTTTTTGAAAGCAAATTTATTTCGGCCTATTGGTCTGTTCTTTGAAGGCAAATTTATTTCGGCCTATTGGTCTGTTCTTTGGAAGCAGATCGCTGTAACTCAGTTAAATCTGAATGCAATCTTGTGCAAACCTTTAATTCGGGCCCCAAATCTACTGGCCTCAGATCTCGACTCATTACAGGCCAAGGTAAAACATTGATCTTGTTGCTTTGAACCAATTCTTTGACCACTACCCTTTTGTATTTAGGTTTATTGATTCTACAGAAGGATAGTGAGGATTCCATTGACGTATAATTCTTAAGGAAGACAGAATCAAATGAATACTTAAAATCAGAAAAAGACAGCTGAAACTTTTTAAACACTCAAGGAAGAAGGAAAAAGGCAAGTTAGACACTCACATGACATAAAGATTGATAAAGTTATCTGCCTCCTAACTAACTAGCTTGAGCGAATGAATGGCAAAACTACAGCAAAAGGAAAACGTTACTAAAATCTACAATGGATAGGAAGTTGTGGAGAGCCATAATCACCTACGTCCTGAAAGGACACGTCACATAAAAGAAGTAGATCATATTCGAAAGTGGAATGCAGTCTTTCAGATTTAAAAAAATATATATCATTTTTGCATTATTTACACTATACGAACTGTTATCCTCATCTTCATTGTCATATTCACAACGTTTCAGCCTCTATATCTCTGAGATGAGGTATTGTAATTATTTACATCAGTTACATTATTCGGACTGTTGCCTGCATCGTTATTGCCATAGTAAAGACGTTTCGGCCGTTGTACGCTCCGGCCTTCTTCAAGTGATTGGAATTTCGAACTGAACCCTTTATTTTGTCCAACGATGTAGGTTGTTTATTTCCACGTGTCACGCCTCTTCCGGATGTCTCAGTTATCTCCCTTTAATGACTCTCCGAGGACACATGGCCCAGTGGATAAAGCGTTGGTTGGGTCCGGTGATTTGACCTAAAGAGATGTGAGTTCAATATCTGGCTACTGCAGTGGTGAACAAAAACTTGGAGTGTTATGTTAAAAGGAGATAGCTGAGACACTTGGAAAAGGTATGGCACGTGGAACTAGATCAATCTACTCCTGGCGGGCGAAAGAAACGGTTCAGTTCGAAATACGAATCACCTAAAAAAGGCCGGAGCTTTAATTCTACTAGAGTCGAGTTTTACACTGGATACTTTTATAGTGTCAGTCAGTTATGTGCCATGCGTGATTACGCGATCATGCATCTTCAGATACATGACTAACGAGGCAGATTTTTTCCAGCAGTAGGTTGCCATTTCTTTCCGCGTTAGACTAGTTGCCATCCAAGGCTATAGAACCCGGTCTGTCCTGCTATTTACCCATATCTGGCGGAAGAAGAAGAGGCACATTTTTTATGCAATAGATTGCGAAATTATTTCTGCGGTAGACCAGTTGCAATCCAAGGCTATAGAACCCGGTCCGTCCTGCTATTTACCCATAGCTGGAGGAAGAAGAAGAGGATTCATACCTTTCCCAATGGCATTAGCACGTAAGTTAATGTAATGGATTCGACTGGAATTCAAAATCGGCTCTACGATTCCTCAAACCGATCCGCCATCCATTACTCCGCTGTGGGTTGCCAATTCTTTCGGCATTAGACCAGTCGGCATTCAAGGCTATAGAACCAGATCTGTCCTGCTATTTACCCATATCTGGGGGGAGAAGAAGAGGCAGATTTTTGCCTGAAGTAGGTTTCCATTTCTTTCTGCAGTAGACCAGTTGCCATCCAAGGCTATAGAACCTGATCTGTCCTGCTATTTACCCATAGATGGAGGGAGAAGAAGAGGATTCATACCTTTCCTAAGGGTATTGGCATGTAAGTGAATGTAATCCCTCAAACCGAGCCGCTATCCATTACTCTTTTTCCGCAGTAGGCTGCCATTTCTTTCTGCGGTAGACCAGTTGCCATGCAAGGCTATAGAACCCGGTCTTTCCTGCTATTTACCCATCGCTGGATTGGGGGTAGAAGAAAAGGTGTCATACCTTTCCCAAGGGTATTAGTACGTAATTCTCCGATTCGTCGGTCCGAGTTCCTATCCATTACTCCACCGTGCCTCCTCGACATTTTATACAGTAGAGTAGACTTTTATTTCGTTGCATTTGGTTTATTTTGTTTTACGGCATATCAACTTCAATGGGTTATTTAATGCCGGCAACATTTTTAGGATAGATTCGTATGAATAGAATATGTATTCTTTGGTTTAGATAAGTTTGGTTTATTTTGTTTTACGGTATATCAACCTCAATGGGTTATTTAATGCCAACAAAATTTTTAGGATAGATTCATATGAATAGAATATGTATTCTTTGGTTTAGATTGGTTTATTTTGTTTTACGGCATATCAACCTCAATGGGTTATTTAATGCCAACATCATTTTTAGGATAGATTCGTATGAATAGAATATGTATTCTTTGGTTTAGATAAGTTTGGTTTATTTTGTTTTACGGTATATCAACCTCAATGGGTTATTTAATGCCAACAAAATTTTTAGGGTAGATTCGTATGAATCGAATATGTATTCTTTGGTTTAGATTGGTTTGGTTTATTTTGTTTTACAGCATATCAACCTCAATCGGTTATTTAATTCCGATAACATTTTTAGGATAGATTCGTATGAATAGAATATGTAAAACAAAATTTTTATTGCTGGTAATATATTTTTCTTCAAAAATCTATTTCTGGGAATATTTTTCCTTGAAGAAATCTATAGCTGGTCATATTTTTTTTCAAAGAATGTATAACTGTTTGTATTGCTGGTATTTTCTTTTTTAAGTATTGCTGATAAAAATTTTCCTTCAAAAATTGTTGCTGGTTATAATTTTTTTATTACAAAGTATTTCTGGTATTAAAACCTATTTTTACCCAAGTTTGGTTGTCAACTATTTGCCCATAGCTGGGACCCTAACTGGTGCTACCACCCCGCGTCAGTGTGGACCTGGGAACGCCAACAATTAAGAGGTGGTTCCACGATCCTCAAAACCTCCTGATCAGTGGCCTTGCTGTTGGACGTAGTTTATCGTCTTACCCAGGACGCGGAGGTAGTTTATCGTCATACCCAGGATGGAGTAGATTTTTATACTGTACATTTTATACTTTAAATTGTATACTGTACAGTCGATTTTTATATAGTACATTTATACTGTACACTCGACTTTATAAAATGTATATAATAAAAATGCACAATAAATGTCGACTGTACAGTGTAAAGTGTATACAAATTTTTATACTGTATATTTTACACTATTCAGATGACTTTTATACTGTATATTATTATTCGGTATATTTTTGTATTGTATTTTTATGCTGTACCGTCGACTTTTATACTGTAAATTTTTATACTACGTCTTTTTAATTAATGATGGAGATGAATAAATTGTTTTGAGGAGGAAAATAAATGAAAGAGAAACTAGGTTTGAAATACTAGAAATTTACAAAATCTGATCAAATAATCAAGACATAAAGAATCATTAACGTATTTTCCGGCTTACAAGACGCTGCAGCTTGGAAGACGCACCCTAATATGGGAAAGAAATTTCTAAAAAAGAAAAATCATTCTCATACAACAACACATTCACCCTGCGTCTCTCATGTATTTAGTTTACATTAATCACTCGTCCGATTTTGTTTCTATGGCAATGACATACTAGTCAAGAACAGAAAGGCTCCAGCCGCTGCTTGTAAACAGAGCATGTTTAAGCTTGTGGCTCGGCTCCAGGAAGGCTTATATTCTTGGAAATACTTGTAACGGCTAAGTACTGATGTTACATCATATAAAAGGCTGAATTAGATAGATAGCAAACTATAGTGTAATGAATTTACACACAAATCCAGTCCCTATCAATCAAGTCAATCAGGTGACCATCCAAGCTTACTTGAGCCTGGGCGTTGCCTTATATGTTTCGCGGAAGACGCACACGTCTTTTTCAGGGTATTTTTTAGGAAAAAAAGTGCGTGTTGTAAAACGGAAAATATGGTAATTAAGATAATTTTACGGTGCGCAGACAATTTAGTCGTTGCCATTTGTAGATGGTGTACTGAAGATGCCGTTGCAAAGAAAATCTCATCAGTACTCGAAGGATCAATAACAGTCAGTGGACTTGAGAAGTTTATTTTCCTGGAAAAAGGTTTACAGAAAAATATTTCATAAATTGCAACTTACTCTAACATTGACTGTTAAGTCAATTAATGCCGAAAGTTTCCTGTGTGGAAATGGCCATCTTACCGTGGCCAAGACAAGACAAGACAGATGCAGGCAGACATGCGCACAGACAGACAGACAGACAGACAGACACACACACACACACATACACACATATATACGTATAAGAATGAAATTACTACTACAAAATTGCCTCTCACACAACACAGTATAGGAACAAAATAAAAATAAATTAATTTGTTGCATTTAATAACTCCTTGTTACCCTGAAGATTAATCACAAATTGGTTGTACAGTGCAGGTAATTTTGCACCTGCTTATCTATCTATCTATCTATCTATCTATCTATCTATCTATCTATTTTTAACTGTCTATATATCTATCTCAGTATTATTTATCTGTCTATATATCTATCTCAGTTTTTATCTATCTATCTATCTATCTATCTATCTATATATATATATATATATATATATATATATATATATATATATATATATATATATATATTATAGTCTACAGGCTTCTTTATCTATCTATCTATCTATCTATCTATCTATCTATATATATATATATATATATATATATATATATATATATATACATTATAATCTGCAGGCTTCTTCATTTCTCTCTCTCTCTCTCTCTCTCTCTCCCTATATATATATATATATTATAATCTACAGGTTTCTTTATCTATCTATCTATCTATCTATCTATCTGTCTATTTATCTCAGTGTTCTTTATCTGTCTATATATCTATCTCACTGTTCTTTATCTATCTATCTATCTATCTCACTGTTCTTTATCTGTCTATACATCTAACTTAGTTTTATCTATCTATACATCTATCTCAGTTTTATCTATCTATCTATCTATCTATCTATCTATCTATCTATCTATCTATCTAGAATAGGTAGAGATTTTTGTCGTGATTGCGTGACAAAAATGACCTGCCCCTGATGACACCCCTGAATAAATGTCATTGTCCCGTGCATCTCCAAATATCCCTACTTGCTGACAAGTGACGGGTCATCGGACTAGGGTGCGGGTAGGTGACTATTGCTCTGTCAGGGCCGGGCGAACGGCTTGCGCAAACAGCTAACCACCCCTGCCTCAACCCAGTGCCTAAACCAGTTACCGCTCTGTCCCCGATTAAACCGCCTCTGATGTGCAATCTTTTATCTACTTAATCTCAAATCCAGAATTAAGACGATGATAACACCTGACAACACTTTAATTAAAAAGATGAAGGGGTCGGGGTAGGGAAGTTTTTTCACGGTGTGAGAAGAAAGAGTGAGATAGATAGATAGATAGATAGATATATATAGAGAGAGAGCGTATGAGTGGGGACTGTTTTAAAGGCGAGAATAGAGGATAAGTACTTAAAGGAAATGGAAAGAGGAGAAAAGTAAGTAAAAGAAACCGGTATGGTGGCGGTTTGGTTTTGGGGGTGGGGATCAGCTTAGAAATGCTGGGTAAGGTTCGTATGGGGCGACGGCGAAAAAGATGTTAATAGAAAACAATCGAAAGATATTGAAAAAAAAAAGAAGAAAAGACGGATATTATTAAAAGATAAAGGCTCTCTCTCTTCTTCTTCTCTCTCTCTTCTCTCTCTCTTCTTCTCTCTCTCTCTCTCTTCTTCTCTCTCTCTCTTCTCTCTCTCTTCTTCTTCTTCTCTCTCTCTCTCTTCTTCTCTCTCTCTCTCTTCTTCTCTCTCTCTCTCTTCTTCTCTCTCTCTCTCTTCTTCTCTCTCTCTCTCTCACACGCACAAAAACACACACACGCACGCATGCACAAAGATACACACACACGCACATACACACGCGCGCGCACACACACACGCACATGCACAAACATGCACACGAACATGCAAACATACATACGCACGCACACATACGCAACTGCATAAACACGTACGCACGCATGCAAATACGCACATACACTCCGCACACGCACACACAAACACGCACATACATACACACACACACACACTCGGGAGAGACAAGCAAGAGTTAGAGAAAGAGAGAGAGAGAGAGAGAGAGAAAGCGAGAAAGAATTAGATTCATTCTGCAATGACGTCATCTTTTTAAGAGCTAGATAAAAAAAAATCAAATGTTCATAGAGACAGAAACGAAATTTAAGGAATGATAGATATTTTAAAGACATTTTTTTATGTTTATACGTTCTTTTTATAGATACAAATATTTAAGTAAATGCTCTGTTTCATAATAAACAGTATTAAACAACATTTACCGGCCTGAATGTCCGAGAAATTTTCATAGAAAATATGCAAATACAAAGATTTCTCGGACCTTCAGGTCGGTAAATGTCATTAATACTGTTTATTATAAAACGGAGCATTTACTTAAATATTTGTATCTATAAAAAGAATGTATATACATAAAAAAACCTCTTAAAATAATTGTCGGACTTTGTTCATTTCATAATGTCTGACGTCATTTGTTTACATTTGGATACGCCATGAGCAGATATGAATGTACGTGAGAGAATCATGGAAGATTGTAGTTTAAAGACATTAAAATCGACCTTGCTAACCGAACGCTCCTCTGACCCAATCGGTTAAGTCACGTCGGGCTATATGACGGTTCGGTATAGGATAGAGGTTCGATTCCTGTCGGAGGACGCATATTTTCTATGAAAATTTCTCGGACATTCAGGCCAGTAAATGTTGTTAGTACTGTTTATTATAAACAGAGCATTTACTTAAATATTTGTATCTATAAAAAGAACGTATAAACATAAAAAATGTCTTAAAATAATTGTCGGGATTTGTCCATTTCATAATAGAGAGATATATAAAACTGTGTTTGATAGGAAGAAAGAAAAGGAAAAAAGAAACTAGAGACCTGAGACGCTAGATTTTAACAGGACCGGAAAGAAATACGAGCGGGCGAAAGAAAAAAGCTTTCGATCAGACCAACTTATCAAATTCTAACCAACTGATCAAGACAAATTTTCGAAATATGTTACGAATAGTGTCCAGTAGGTCTCCATGAATATTTAAATGAGTTCTAGTCGTAACATACTTGTTGACAACACTAATATAATAGCATCATCTACATCCAAAAAAAGGCCTAAAATAATGGAAGCCTTATTAATAAAAAAAAAAACAAGGACTTAATAATATTAACTATGAACATGGACTCTATATCTTGACCGTGTTTTGAAAAATGAAAACATTTTATAAAACATACATGCAACAAACTATTTCTTATTTAACAGTTAAAATATTTAATCCTTGAAAATGGCTAAATGTATAGCCGAAAGCGCTCGGATAAAAAGAACATTCAAACCGTTTTTATATAATTTATCATCCGAAAAGAAAAATTATTAGATCTCATGAGAAATTGAATAAAAAACTAAATAAAAGCACCTTGTCTGTCGTTTTTAATGAAATGTTCACGAAAGAAGGATTGCTGCCTAAAGACACACACACACACACACACACACACACACACACACACACACACACACACACACACACACATATATATATATATATATATATGCGGCTGGTATTTGAGGACAGATTTTATGTATTAGGAAAAAACTTGCTGAACAAATGAATATAATTATATTTGATTACAAACAAGTAAACATGAAATTTAGCTAACTATTATTTAATTCTATTCAATAAAACCACCACTAGCTTCAATAATTGCCTCTACACGAGGTAGAAATCGGCTGCAAGCTCTGATTAATTGGTACTTATTTATGTCAGACATTACTCGAACTATTGCAGCTTTAAGAGAGTCTTTGGTTTTATGAGGCTGTTTATTAACCTCCTTCTCAACAACGTTCCACACATAATAGTCTACTGGATTGAGATCTGGAATGTTAGGAGGCCAAATGTTGGGTGTGATAGGGTTGTACAAATGGTCAGCCATCCATTCTTGTGTTTGTAGAGCCTTGTGGGATGGAGCCGAGTCTTGCTGGAATATGTAAGGCCTGCCGTTGCATATGTTGTCAATCCAGGGCTTGACAACTGTTTCTAGAACCTCAATGTAAGCAGCAACATTTACTCTAAGACCTCGTGGGAAAAAGTGTGGTGGCATAACATGTCCTTCATTGCGAACAACACCCAATACCATAACACTTGAAGGAAATGTTGTGCTCATCCCTCTTGGCACCTCAGAAGGATCTGAACAAAGCCACCTGTCATTTCTTCTGTTAAGTTTTTGATGTTGATCAAAATGTTTCTTATCTGAGAAAAACCAAATCACACCAGCTTCTGAAGGATTTTTAAGTTTGTTTAAAAGCCTTTTGGATCTGTTTAAACGGTTTTCTTTTGTTTTGTCAGACATAAATTGACCTTTCTTCATCACGTAGGACTTGTATCGAATGTCTTCATGAACACTTTTTCTGATTGTTTTATTCAGACACATGCAGCTTTTTTGACAACTGACCTCATTGATTAACCTCGGTGTTCATCAATTGTCTGTTGCTTGACTTCCTGAATAAATTCGGATGTTCTCACTTTATCAGAACGTGCAGAATGTCTTTTACGTTTTGATACAGACATTGGGGAACTGTCAGCGTCTTCTAACTCTTTTCGTATATTGTGGACAAACGATCTTGCAACTCTGAGGAAACGTGCAATATCCAACTCGCTATGATCAGACTTTAATGCCACAATCACAGCAGGCCTTTTTATTTCATTTGTTATCATAGGGTTTGCCATTCTTGATTTCTGAAAAATTTTAGCATTAGAAGTTAGTGGGAAGCAGTATTAATCTTAAATCTGTATGTCCTCAAATAACAGCCGCACCCTATATATATATATATATATATATATATATATATATAGTTTAAAGTGTGTTATATTTATGGGATAAAGTGCTCAATATCAGAGATAGAGCGTGTGTAAATATAAAAGTGAACATAGAAGTCAACACTTAGAGGCGACAGTCTGTTTCATGCTAGATGCAATCGTCATTCAACTAGTGCTGTTATTTTTCTCGGCTTTTTATATATAAGGTTCAGTGGTGCATTGTGGGTAGACTATTTTGGCGGTTACTTTTACCGAAAGACGTTTATTTTATTTATTTATGTCAAATTATTTTGCTTGTTTTATTTAATTTTATTTTTATTTTTTATCTTATATGTTTATTTATTTTTTATTTTGATCGGTGTTTTTTATTAACGTAATATTAAGTAATATTTATATATATATATATATATATATATATATATATATATATATATATATATATATATATATATAAATATAAAAATGAACATAGAAGTCAACACTTAGAGGCGACAGTCTGTTTCATGCTAGTGAAAACTAGCATGAAACAGACTGTCGCCTCTAAGTGTTGACTTCTATGTTCACTTTCATATTTACACACGCTCTATCACTGATATTGTGCACTTTATCCCATAAATATAGCACACTTTAAGACTATATTTCTTCATATATATATATATATATATATATATATATATATATATATATATATATAAATGAAGATGTTATAATGGTTCCAACGAGAGAAAAGTGTGTATATTAAAAAGAAGAGAGGTACCGCAAACTTTTTTGGTTGTAATGTGGGTTTTCTAAGAAAATATTATTCTTTATTTTTCATAGTTTTACAACACGTGTTTCTGGTCTCACGACCGTCTTCAGGTAAAGGGTGGAGATTTCCACATATTATTAAAAATAATTATTAAAAATAATTAATTTTTTTCCTTTATGTTTTTCAATGTCAAATCTTCTCTATATGAGACATTCTCTGTTTTTGTGTTGGTCATTCCAATGTCTTTCTTTAAATGGTAGTGAAGAGTTCTGAGCGAAGAGTCATAAAACAATTAAGGTTGGTTTGAGAAGTGATGAATCGGTTGTCTTATCTTTTAATGTTTGAATAACCCCTGTGTGTTCTTAGATCTCTTAGATCTATTTCAATTTTCGTGTGTTTCTGTCAGCATGCGTGTATATATGTGCGTGTACATTCCCCTGAATACATACACTGTCTCACTACGAAGAATTAGTAAACACATTTGTACACACACACACACACACAAACATACACACACACACGTACACACGTACATCGTCCCACCACAAGGAATCCGTACACACGCACACACACTCACACACAAACACACACATTTTTCCCAAGTTACATGGAACCAGCACGCACACACACACACACACACACACATATATACACATACATACGCATATACATACACACGTATTTCCTAAGTTGTGTGGGGTTTGTGTGAGTAGTATATATATATAGTCCTTGACACATGGTTGCTACGAGACTTCTCGAAATACTTAACTAATGAGATCCCTTAATGGACCAGCGTAACAAAAAAAAATAAAGAGATATTTTAAAACGTATATCCCTTACATACAGCTACAAAATGAGATCCTTTGCATTTGATGAATATATAAATTAAAATTAATAAGTCAGAGTTAAAGAGGGAGAGTATTCTTGGTGATGATGATAGGAACTTCGGAAATAAAAGGACTGGGTCACAAGGCTATAAAATAAATAATATATTTTTAGTTATTTGCTTTAGAGTGAATCCTTTGATATTTGGTGTCACAAAAATATTCGTTCATAAGGTGGATATTGGTAGTAGCCTGGAGAAAGTCCAGTAGTGGTAGTTTTGAAGTCAGACCGTGCTAGGGCTAGTAGTAATATTAGAAATAGGTGAGAGTCGGTCTACTGTGTTTTTCTCGGTTCTAAGCAGGGCAGAAATGTTATTAGCAGATGACCTCTTAACTACTTTTTTCCCGCGTCACACACGGCTAGTTTCTCTGGCGGTCACGTCTCTTGTCGTTATCACGCCGTCCCTTCTGCCGTCGAGCTAAGAGGTGTGAGCTTATATCCTTTTGACCAGGCTCCGAGACTCTTGCTCGAACATTGGTTTCAGCTAACATTAAATGTCTCTTTGTGTTAATTTTTTTGATTGGCTAAAATTATTTTATCTTCAGGTGTCTTCTTTATCATTTTTTTTATAACGAAAGTTATGTGTGGAACCTGCTGATTTTTGTTAGTTTTCAGTCACAAATTAGTAGGTTCAATTCCTGCAAACTTCCGGCGTTTTTCAGCCGGGAGAGAGAGAGAGAGAGAGAGAGAGAGAGAGAGAGAGAGAGAGAGAGAGAGAGAGAGAGAGAGAGACCCAAGTACAAATATGACCACTTTTTACCTATAGACTCAAGTACAAATATGAACATTTTTTTACCTATAGACTCAAGTACAAATAAGACCAATTTTTAACTACAGACTCAAGTACAAAGTTTTTACACACTCTACGACCAGAATAGTGACTTTTATACTGTACAGAGAGAGAGAGAGAGAGAGAGAGAGAGAGAGAGAGAGAGAGAGAGAGAGAGAGACCCAAGTACAAATATGACCACTTTTACCTATAGACTCAAGTACAAATATGAACATTATTTTACCTATAGACTCAAGTACAAATAAGACCAATTTTTAACTACAGACTCAAGTACAAAGTTTTTATACACTCTACGACCAGAATAGTGACTTTTATACTGTACAGAGAGACACAGAGAGAGAGAGAGAGAGAGAGAGAAAGAGAGATAGAGGTTTAAAGGAAAGCGCAAATGCCTTATTATAATTTGAATTTTTTTTATTAGGTTGGCCAGAAAGTTCTGACTCACTTAATAAGCGGAAAGAAAACAACAGAATTTTATGGAGCATCACCAACACTCATTCTTTAAAATAAAGTCCATCATTCTCGACGATCTTCTGCCAGCGATCAGTCAGCATCCAAATACCAGTCCGCTGGCTTTGAACCCCAAAAACTGTAAACAAGCTTCCTCTTCACTTCATCAAAAGTGTTGAATCGCTGGTCGCGGGGGAAGTGTGCCATTGAAGTAGGCCATAATCATTCGGAGCAGCATTGAATGGTGGATGTGGAAGAGTCTCAACACCGTCCATCTGTTTGAATTTATCCTTAGTCAACCTGGCAGTTTCTGGCTTCTCATTGTCATGATGAAACAAAACCCGACCTCGATTGACCAAAATAGGATACACCTTCTTTAGTTTGTCGTACACGTGGTCTAGATTTTGGCAATAAAATTTAGCGTTGATGGCGCGACTGTGTCGAACAAACTCGAAATGTAGAAATCCTTAGAAATTCCACCAGACAGAGATCAAGATTTGCTGTCTTCTTTCCGCTTTTTAAGTGAGTCAGGACTTTCTGGACAACCTAGTATTTTTGTTTGTATATTTTGTTTTTATGAGGTTGGTCACAAGTCCTGACTCGCTTATGAACCGAAAAGAAAACGACAAAATTTTATAGAGCAACACCAACATTTATTCTTCAAAATAAAGTCCACCATTCTCGACGATCCTCTGCCAGCCATCAGACAGCTTCTGAATCTGTCCCAGATACCAGTCTGCTGGCTTTGAATAAAAGAAAACTGTAAACAAGATGCCCTCACTTCATGAAAAGTGTCGAATCACTCTTCATGTTACCATTACAGTATTACATTTCGTTCCCAAGAGACTCGTTTGCTAATCATAATACATAAATTGTTAAAAATCTATACAAAGAATTCAAAGATGAAACTAAAATAATATTGAACAATTAAAGCAACTCAACAATTATCAGCACGTTATGCTTGAAGGTTAAATGTTTGTTGCCATTCGAATCGGACACGCTTCATGTTACCATTACAGTATAATATTTCGTTACTAAGTTAAGAGACTCGTTTGCTAATCATTATCCGATTGTTGAGTAAGTTGGTATGAATAATACAACGGAATTTCTTTCTTTTTGATTTAATCGCTATCACCCCATGCAAGGCAGTAAGACTAAGTTGGAACAACATCGACACTGAATGGTGGATGTGGAAGAATCTCAACACAGTCCATCTGTTTGAACTTCTTAGTTAACCTGGCAGTGTGTGGCCTTGTATTGTCTTGCTGAAACAAAGCCCAACTTCAATTGATCAAACCAGGATACTCCTCCTTTAGTTTGTCTTACACGTGGTCTAGATGTTGGCAATACAGTTTAGCGTTGATAGCGCGACTGTGTGGAACAAGCTCGAAATACAGTACTCCTTGGAAATTTCACCAGACAGAGATCAAGATTTGTTGTTTTCTTTTCTAGGTATATTATTATCCACTTGGTGTTAAGTATTTATTCCCTTAGCACGGAATAAAATATTTAGACAACCTGGCAATGTGTGGACTCGCATTGTCTTGCTGAAACAAACCCGGCCTCGATTTACCAAAGCAGGATACTCTTTCTTCAGTTTCTCGTACACGCGGTCTAGCTGATGGCAGTAGAGTTTAGCTTTGATGGCCCGACCGTGTGGAACAAGTTCGAAATGTAGTGATCCTTGGGAATTCCACCAGACAGAGATCAATATTTGCTGTTTTTTCCGCTTCCTCAGTAAGTCAGGACTTTCTGGCCAACTTAGTATTTTTGTTTTTATATTTTATTTTTATCAGGACAATTCTACAAATCAAAACTTTCCCCGATTCTAACTGCTTCAGTCAGCGCTCTTGATAAGTGTTATGGTCCAAGTTCCTTGTACCACGGTGATGGTCCAAGGTAGAACCAATGAAGAATAACTCGAACACAGGTATGGAATAACACAGATATATTACAAACAGAAATATGTACAAAGAAGTAGAAGTATTAGTAATGACTATCAGATTTGGTTACAGTGAACTATGTTGTCTCGACAAGTATCACTATTGCAATGTCATACAGTAATTGTCTGACTGCGACTCTGACTCTGAACTGTCTCTGAAGTGAACTCTGAGCCGACGATGTTCATTAACACGCCCACGTGTGTCAAATGTGGCACAAGGCCGGTTTAATGTGGGCTTTCCGAGCCCGTAGGCTCGGACAAAAATTGCCCGTAGAACCCGTATAAACGGGATCGGGTTGGTCAACCTCCCCGAACGAGGCTCTGCCCTTCGGCGGAGCCTCGTCCGGGTTCCTCCCTGCCCAGAGGCAGAGAGTTCGACCGTCTAGCCAAGTCGTCCAAAAAGGACTGACTGTGAACCGACTGCTGCTCCCTCTTGAGGCGCAGTATTTGTGATGTCTGGAATAGTCCATTATTCTTATGGGTAAGTTCCCATAACAATAAGAAATTAAAATAAATGCACAATTTCTTTATCAAGTACTGCGTTGCGTAACTGCTTATTTTCAAACTGCAGAAATGTAATAAAATGTTGAATAGACAGGCTTCGAATTCAAAGAAACTTGTTTGAGTTTGATTGGTGCATTTTACGACGCATAAACCCTTATTGTGTCCTTGATTATCGAAATGAGAGTTTTGTGTGTACTTGAGTTTATAGGTTAATGTTCGTTTTTTATACTTCAGTGCATAGGTAAACATTTTTCGTGTTTATATGATAAATATGGATCATATTTGTACTTAGGTAAGTAAGCAAACATTGGTCGCAGTTGTACTTCAAACCAAAGGTAAATATTGTTGGTATTAAGATTCGAGTCCATTGGTTGCATTTGTACTTGGGTCTATAGACATATTTATTTTTGAGTTCATAGGTAAACGTTCGTCGTATTTCGTATCTGAATCCATAGGTCGTATCTGAGCCATTGGTCGTAATTGCATCCGAGTCTATAGGTAAACATTGGTCGTATCTGTCCTTGAGTCCATAGGTAAACATTGGTCGTATCTGTCCTTGATTCCATAGGTAAACATTGGTAGTATATGTATTTTAGTCCATTGGTAAACATTGGTTGTATTTCGTATCTGAATCTATAGGTCGTATCTGAGTCATTGGTCGTATTTGTATCTTGTATCTGAGTCTATAGGTAAATATTGGTCGTATTTGTGCTTGAGTCCATAGACAGTTTGATGGAACGTGTATAAAAATATTACGGTCCTTTCAAGGCACTTTAGAAACAAAAAATAAATCTGAAACTGTGACTACTATAATCGTAGACTGTATAAAAAATCATAGTTTGGTAGGAACTGATTTGATAAATATTAATAGCACGTTTTTACTTTACTTAATGCTATGAATATAGGAAGTCCCAAAACTGGAACATTAAAAAAAGTATAAAGTGAGCCTTAAGTTAAAAAGAAATATTAATCCATGTTATTTTGAAAGCCGTAGGCATCGTATTCATATAAAATCAATTGTAGTTGATAAGCAACAAAAAAAAATGGCGGAAGAAGTTATTCTTTAATATGGAGAACCTGAAGGCAACAAATGGGTATTGCCCGTTGTGGCTTTAAGAAAACTTGATGGGGATTTTAGAATTTGTGGTGATTACAAAGTAGGCATAAATCATAAGATTTTATCGGATTCCTACCCTATTCCAAACATAGAAAACATTACATTCTCTGGCAGGAATGAAATATTTTACGAAAATTGATTTAAAAAATGTGTACCATAAAATTCAAATAGATGACGAATTTAAGGAAATCACAACGAGAAACTCTTCCATAGGCTTACTTAGACGGTCCCGTTTACTATTTAAAATTAAGACAGCCAGCTCAATTTTTCAAAAAGCTACGGAAAATTTGTTAGTGGGGAAAGTGAGAGTAGAAAATATGATAATTTATCAGGACGATATATGATTTGATGCAGCCACTGAAGAACTGAAACAAAAAACTGAATTTGTAACAGATAAGATGAGGAAGGCAGGAATAACGATACACGAAGATAAGTGTATATTTAATTGCAAAGAATTAACATTCTTCGGTTACCAAGTTTCAGAAAACGACATTAATGAAGAAAAAAAATTAAATGTATCTTCTCTAACTAATAAAAAAGAATTGGAATCATTTCTCGTATTCGCCAGTTTTTATAGCAAATTCTTGACTTAATATTCTGAAAGAATTGAACAGTTTTCTGAGTTGCAAAAGAAGAAAAAGGAGTATAAAGGGAAGAGTGAATATTAAACAGCCTTCATTAAATTAAAAAAAAGCTATACCTAAAAAAGAACCCGTGGTCAAGATTTTCAATCCTAAAAAGGACGTTTCACTAACCACACATACGAATGGCCAGTCTGTATCAGCAATTTGGTCCCAGGAAGGACACACCCGGTGGTGTATCTTTCCAGGACATTGACACTAGCTGAATTGAACTACTCTGATTTTGAGTGGAAAGCATTTGTGATTGTATGGAGTATGACCAGACAATTTTTATTAGGAAAACCTTTTTGTTGAGATCCGATCATAGGCCCTTAGAATTTATATTCTATCCTAGGAAGGAATAGCTGAAAGTTACATCATCCAGAATATTAAGATGGGCTATGAAGTTAAAGGCTTTTGATTATGATATAGAATATATAAAGGGAAACACGATACCACACGTAGATGCATTGTCCCGACTACAATTTGAAAAGGAACAAAACGAAAAAAAAAAAAACATAAAAATATTTAGGATAAATTTTTGCATTGGGTGGAAACGGATGTGTTGCCCATGAATAGACTAGTTATGGAGACGTTACAAGATCCAGCCTTAAGTTGAATTTTATCTAGAATAAAGAACAATAAATGGAGTAATTGTTCAAAAGCAGAATGACGATACAAAGAAACCAGGCACCAACTATCAATAGAAAATTGTCTAATTTGTAGTGGGGATTTAGTCGTACCACTGGGAAAATGTAGAAAAGGAGTAATTAAAAGTGTACGTGATGATGTGCATTGTGAGATAACTGCTACACAAAAACGGTTAAAACTGGAAGCGTGGTGGCTGGGATACATCTGAGATGAGGAGAATTACATACGCAAATGTCCTAAATGTGCTGAAATAAAGAATTTTTGCTAAAATAAGTTATACTCTTGGCCTAAGAAAACAGAACCGGGGTCAAGAGTTCATATGGATCACACATAAATTAACGGGATAGGTTTATGTTTAATACTAGTTGATGCCTTTATCGCCTGGCCTGAAGTTTTCTGAGTTCAGGATAAAAAATCTCTTACTGTAAAATAAATATTACACATAATATTTGCTAGAAATGGCTTACAAAAAACATTAGTAACTGATAATGCTCCCAAATTCTGTGACGAAAGTCTATGCTTGTGGTTAAGGAAGATTAGATTGGCTGTGTCCCATATAAAACATCTCATTACCACCTTCAATCAAATGGGATTGCTGAATGAATGGTCTAAACAATAAAGATGGGATTGAAAGCATTTTCTTCTCAGTAAGGAAAGATTGAAAATTTCCTATCAAGATTATTGTTGAGTTACAGAACGATGCCACTTACTGACAGATTAGATCTCCATTAACCATGTCTTATTCTATTAATGAAAACATTTGGTACAAAAGAAATAAAGAAAACAGGCTGGAAAAGGCGAATTTCATAATACAAAAAGGATACAACATGGCATTAATATGCAAGGATGGTAAAAATATTGTTGCCCTTGCAAACCAGTTAAGAGCTAGCCAGAATTACAAGGAAGTACAAAGTGAAGCTAGTTCGAATGACTATGTAGATGAACAAGAAAGTAGGGCAGATAAATCAATGGACGATCAAAGTTCTTCAGAAGACTTGGAGTACAAAACATGGGATACTGAGAATAAATCAGAACTAGATCAAGGACCCCATACTTGTGAAACTGGTGAGAGTGGGAGGGAATGTAGGAGAAGTTGTAGATCCATGCAGGGTGTGAAACCCAAAAGATTCAGGGAAATGCAATGGGATTGGTTTAGCTAATAGGTAATTAGCATAAAGAGAGCTATAACTATAGCTCATGGGCAACTTTGAGTCAGTGTACATAGAATATATACAGCTACTAAGTTTGATCATCATAACAGATCGAGTTTGGACTCGAAACAAAAAGATAGACCGGGGTCAGATTAACAATAGAGCTAAAAATGGAGACAGATTCGGTCTCAACTAACGTCAATCGGGTAGGTATAGAATCAAATAGGACAGATTTATACTGGGGACAAAATGGTAAACAAAGGTCTGGTATACACTGGAGAAAGAAAGGTAGACATTGGTCCGGTTTAAACTAGGGTCAAATAAGTAGACATAGGCCAGGTTTGCATGGGAGACAAAATGGTAAACAAAGGTCTGGTTTACACTGGAGAAAGAAAGGTAGACATTGGTCCGGCTTAAACTAGGGTCAAATAAGTAGACATAGGCCAGGTTTGCATGGGAGACAAAATGGTAAACAAAGGTCTGGTTTACACTGGAGAAAGAAAGGTAGACATTGGTCCGTTTTAAACTAGGATCAAATAAGTAGACATAGGTCAGATTTACACTGGAGACAAAAAGGTAGACATGAGTCCTGTTCATACTAGAGTCAAATAGGTAGACATGGGTTAGATTTAATCTGGAGACAAAAAGGTAGGCATCGATCTATTTTACACAAGAGACAAATAAACAGACATAGATAAGATTTAAATTGGAGGCAAAAGAGTAGACATGAGTCCGATTTGTACTAGAACTAAATAGTAGTTGGACAAAATGTCGAAAGAGAGAATGTCGAATGAAGCAAATGACGAATGGATCAAATGACGAATGGATCAAATGACGAACAGAGAAAGTGACGAACATTATTGAACAATCAAAGTGTCGAATGAACAAAGTGCCGAACGGAAAAACGAATAGACAAAACGTCAAGAGACAAAGTGTCAAAAGGACAAAGTAAAAACGAACATATCGTCATGATTTTAAAAATGCAGTTCAAATATTCAATGAAGCTCTATTCTAAACTGCTTAGTGTTTAGCTTTGGTATCATATAATAAATAATAGCCTTAAAATAAAAAAAATATTTTTACTACAGTTGTAATTTCTCATGAATAAAAATTTTAACGGTTTACTGTAGTTTGAACGCAGATCCTTGTTCAGTAATGTTAGCAATCATGTAGAAAAGTTTTTATATTAGTTTAAATGCAGGACACTTGCATGTTAAGTAAAAGGCATTCTACTGTAGGCACATTAATGGCTTTTCGTAAATCAGTCTATTCCACTCTTTTTCCGTTCGATAATTTGTTCATTCGATACTTTGTTCGTTCGCTACTTAATCCGTTCGACACTTTGTTCGTTCGCTCTTTAATCCGTTCGACACTTTGTTCGTTCGCTACTTAATCCGTTCGACACTTTGTTCGTTCGCTACTTAATCCGTTCGACACTTTGTTCGTTGGCTCCTTAATCCGTTCGACACTTTGTTCGTTCGCTACTTAATCCGTTTGACACTTTGTTCGTTCGCTACTTAATCCGTTCGACACTTTGTTCGTTCGCTACTTAATCCGTTCGACACTTTGACATTTCTCTCTGCGCACGCAACCAAAAAGGTAGACATAGGTCTGATTTACACTGGATATAAAATGGTAAACGTTGTTTTGGTTTATACTCAAGTCATAAATTTCAATATAATCCAGGTTTCAACTTGAGTTAAAAAGTTAGTCATCGGTTTGGTTTCTACCCGATTCTTCAAGTATCCACTTGAAGAGTTACTTAATACAGCGCTCTGGTAATCTCCTAAAAGCCGTGAGAGTATCGAACTCGTTACAGTAATGGCTTGACCTGCAAGACGAGCCGACGCATTAAAATACAATTTCTTCATAAACACATATTAATCCGACAAAAGCTGGACTAGTGCAGCATCAAGTGAGACTTATACGCGCTCTGGTCTACGAGCTTATTAACCAGACCGTTACGACATGGACTCTAAAAATATTAAAGCAAGTTAGCTTCGTCTAGAACAAAGAAGGAGTCTTGTGAGGATCGAATTGGCGAAGCTAGAGTATTGATTATTTGACCAGATTTGTAAGAATTGTGCTACGGTAATTCCCCATGGTTTGGGTCATGGTGACCGGTTAGCAGAGATGTTTTCAAAGAAACGAGACCTTGACAAACAAGTTTGGTTACAGTTTATTTTTGTAAGACTAACGACAAACGATTTCCATTTCAGTCTGTTTCATAATTTCTTATCGGCGTGATCCTTTATTTTTCATCAGAATAGCAGAGATAGTTAGATAGATAGATAGATAGATAGATAGATAGATAATGAACTGAGATAGATAGATATGAACAAACAGTGATAGATAGATAGATAGATAGATAGATAGATAAACGAACAGTTAGAGATAGATACGGACAGACTGACGTAGATAGGTAGATACAAATATAGCTAGACAGACACGCACAGATAGTAGATAGACCCGAACAGATAGATAGATACGAACAGACTGACATAGATAGATAGATAGATAGACAGACAGACAGGCATGAACAGACAGACAGATAGATAGATAGATAGATACAAACAGATTGACATAGATAGACAGACAGACATACATCAACTGATAGACAAATAGAGAATGAGCTTGCTAGATAGATAGAAAAATATATGTTTTATCGTTTCCTGTCGACTTATTTCTTTTTTTTTATCAGACTGACACAGATAGAGAGATACGAACAGATTGATATATAGCACTCGCAACTCAGGGTTAAATCCTTGGTTACGGTCACCAATTAATATATAACTCCTTCTACCGTCGCCTACACTCGATGGTGTAACCACATTTACTGGTCTGGTCCCCAGGGTCTTAGGACGACTTGTTAAACACGGGGCTAACTCTACGCTGCTCAATGCTGACGCTGGTTCAAGCTGGTTGTTGTTTTCTTGAGCAGTAGAAGATCGAATGCCGTAGTAATCGCCGCGCTGTTCAAGCCGGGACCGGATCCCATATTAAGGAAAGAAAAATGTCTTCACGATGAAAAAATAAAAGCAAAGATTCCTGGGGTTAATCTTCAGTTCTTTTATATAGCTCTTGTTACAACAAAAATTATCCCTTCCGGTATCAATCTCTATAGTGACACTGGGCCGTGTCTAAAATTCTGGAGGAGCTGGGTTCAACGTTCTTTAGAATCAGGAAATCTGGTGGCAGCTGGCGTGGATTCCAGAGGCACTCTATACGAGGTTTTTATCTCAAGTCTCCAGGCTTCCAAAGCCATCTGCTTATATGCACCTCGGCCCCAAATTTAGATTCTGTCACAAGGATTAGGGAACTGAAACAAGAATAATCCTATACGTGCCTAATTTGAAATGGGCGAAGACGTACAAGTGGGCCAACGACTGCATTGGAAAATCTGCAACTTTTACGGAAAGAAACTCCAAGAAATTGGTATGAACACCACACAGATCCGGTTACGGAGATAAGACCTGTTATATTTTTATGGGACTACACATTACACACAGACGGAACAATCAAAGCTAATCGCCCTGACATCGTTATTCGAGATCGCAAGCAAAAAAGTGCCTCCTTATTGATATGGTAGTCCCTGCAGACTGCAATGTATCTTTGAAGATCTTCATAAAAAAACTATCAAAATACACGGACCTTGAAATCGAAATCTCAAAAATGTGGCATATGGGAACATCAACAATCCCTGTTGTAGTTGGAACCCTCGGATTGGTTGGAAAAGATTCTAATAGACTCATTGAAGGGATTCCTGGAAGTCCATGCCTTAAAGCAATACAAAAAAATGTTTTCATGAGAACAGCCCACATCTTACGAAGAGCTTTATCTATGTAAAGTATGAGTGACTTTTTTTTTTCAAAATTGCTCACTGGGAAATTGATGCCATTTCTGACCTTAAGTTTCTAGTCGGGACCCGCAAATAAATGGGTGCATACCAGAAATCAAAGCAAATAAAATAAAGATAATAATAATAATAATCAGAGTTGGCCAACGACTGCATTTGAAAATCTGCAACTTTTACGGCAAGAAACTGCAAGAAATTGGTATGAACACCATCCAGACCCTGCTACGGAGATAGAACCTGTTACAATTATATGCTACTTTATATATACTGCATTATATACTACACACAGACAGAACAGTTAAAGCTAATGACCCAGACATCGTGATTAGAGATCGCAAAGACAAAAAAAGTCTCTTCTTATTGACATGGCAGTCCCTGCAGATTGTAATGTATTTTTGAAGGTTGTCAAAAAACTATAAAAATACAAGGACCTTGAAATCGAAATCTCAAAAATGTGGTGCATGAGAACATTAACAATTCCAGTTGTAGTTGGAGTCCTCAGATTGGTTGGAAAAGTGTTATGGTGTTGAAACCATAGAAAAATAACACAGACTCGGATATAAAGTTAAACGGTATATTATTAACGGAAACGTAGTACAAAGTAATGTGGGATGGAGAGTACTTCTCTCACTGGTGTCCTGACTCACTCATTCATACACTCACTCGGTGATACACTCTTGGTGACTCACACCTGGTGACTTCCTCGATATTTAACAACCCCCCACATGGGTCGTATGTGGCACAAGGCCGGTTTAATGTGGGTTCTCCGAGCCCGTACGCTCGGCCAAAAATATGCCCATTAGAACCTGTATAAACGGGTTCAGGGACTGTCTACCTCCCCTGTGGCAAAGCCTCGTCCGAGTTCCTCTCTGCCAAAGCAGAGAGTTCGACAGGAGTCACACCTGGTGACTTCCTCTGCTTACTAGAAATTGGTAGCCACATTATATAAGTGTGGAAGAGTCTATTTGTAGGTATGTCAGGTTCCCACAATAAAAAGATTCCAATAGACTCATTGAAGGGATTCCTAGAAGCCTATGCCTTAAAGAAATACAAAAAATGTTCTCACTCGTACAGCCTACAACTTACGAAGGGCTTTGTCTATGTAAAATATGTGTTGTTACTTTTTTATTTTTATTGTTTAGTGGAAAATGTCATGATGCCATTTCTGACCTTAGGTCTCTGGGCAGAAATGTGTACACACCCGAAATCAAACGAAATAATAATAATAATAATAATAATAATAATAATAATAATAATAATAACTGACAAGTACAGCCCACACTTTACGAAGGGCTTTATCTATGTAATTATTTTTTTTTTTTTTTTTGCAGTGGAAATTATCTATGTAATTATTTTTTATTTTTTTTTTGCAGTGGAAAGTGTCATGATTCCCATTTCTAAACTAGGTCCCTGGGCGGGACCCGGAAAGAAATGTGTAAACGCCAGATATCAAAGGAAATAAAAATAATAATAATAATTATATGAATGAAATGAAAGGAGTTATATTGCCTACAGAAGCAAAGAATTACAGCCCTGCAAGATAGAACACAAGAGACTTACAAAGAAATAAAGGAAGCCAACAAGTTCAAAATAGAGTTTCAATTGAGTGAAGAAATACAATAAAACATAATACACCGACTGACCTAAAAAAGTAATCAAAGGCAAATGCAACCAACCAATTACAGAGACGATGGCAAGATAAACCGCTTCCCGGCCAATACTCTACCCGTACCAAACAAGGTGATGTAGACAAACCCCGTACCCATTAGTAGCTACGTTGTGCAAGGTTAAAAGCTGAAATCGAAAGTTTTATTCTTCGCTGCAGGGGACCAATGCTTGCTAACTAGAATTTACCAAGCACATATACTGAAAAATTGTGTCAGTCTAAAATGCAGATCCTGTGATAAATATCCAGAAACCATTGATCATCTTGTGTCAGGTTGCACGATATTGGCAGCCACTGAATATGAAACACGACACGACAGAATGGGCCAATATCTGCACTGGAAAATCTGCAACACTTACGGAAAGGAAACTGGAAGAAATTGGAATGAAAACCACCCAGACCCGGTTACAGAGATAGGACCTGTAACAATTTTACGCGATTTTACAACAGGCACAGAACAGTCAAAACTAACCGCCCAGACATTGTGATTAGACACCGCAAAGACAAAAAGTGCCTTCATATTAGTTATTATGCGTGGGTTGCAATTGATCGAGAAACTAACAAAACTCCCTATTTCGTGTAATTTGGGTAAATATATCACTTAAAATGAAATGTCAGTGTTAATTTCATTTTCGCGTCATTTAAACGACAATTTTTACATCGCACTCTGCGGACACCATTCGGAACATACTTGTCGCCAACACTAATATAATAGCACCATCTGCATGCAAAAAAAAAAGGCTAAAAATAATGGAAGCCTTATTAATAAAAACAAACAAACCAACACTTAATAATATTAACTTTGAACATGGACATAATATCTTGACCGTGTTTTGAAACAAAAAAAAAAATGAAACATTTTATAAAACATACATATAACAAACTATTTCTAATTCTAACAGTTAAAATATAATCCTTGAAAATGGCTAAATGTATAGC